>JAXQQM020066884.1:0-67829 GCA_034641835.2 Pinus albicaulis | reverse complement strand
TTGATCAATTTTTGCATTGCGCTCCTATCATCTGGATCAACGCCAATCTTCTTTATGATTTTCTTTAGTTCTTCATTTTGAATAGTCAATGCTCTGGCATTGGCTTTCTCCATCTTGCACTGTTTGACAACCTTAGCAAGAATATTCTCTATCTTGACTGATGTAGCATGAGTCTTACCTAAATCATTAACAATTAACTGACCTGTTTGCATATGTAGATTCATCTTATCCCACAAGGGGATCTTCTTTACATCCATAACAATATTCAACTCCTTAAAACTGCCTGAGGGTCCCAGAGACATCCCTGTCGAATGCGATAGCGCCATTTTGAACTGGTCTTTCTCCAAATCCATTACAGTCAAAAGTCTTGTTTGGTCAGCAGATACATGATGTTCTGCTTGTATCTCTATATTAGCCTTTATTCTTTGATTCTTTTCTTCAATTAGGGAGAACACCTGCTTCATGGAAGGAGCCTTCTCTAACTGGAGTTCTGATCTGCTAGGAGATGAAGCACCCTGTTCTTCACTGACCTGGAGAGTGAAACCAGGTGAATTGGAGGAGTGATCTTCTGCTAACTTAGTCCTTTTCTCCTCTCGGGGCTCTTCCTCATCAATCTCAATAACATCATCTCTCACTCTCTTACCCATCTTCTCCAATATTACAGGGGTTTGAATATTAATCCGTGATGAACTTGGCCCTCCTGGATTAGCCAACTTTTCTAAATCTGGTTTACTCACATGAGTAAAAGCTGCATAACCGTTCTCGACCCTTCTCTGTGAAATAATCGCATGTGGGTCATAGGCCCATTTTTCTCCCAATAATAACTGTGTTTCTTCCAACATCCTTGTCACCTCCTCATAAGCTTGCCTTGTGTTAACAACAAAAGGACCTACACTCATGGGCAGCTTGTACATTAACCCCTTCTTCATTGGAAGAAAATGAATTTGATCCACATTGAGACTTTGCCTTATAAATTCCAGAGCAAACAGTCTCATGGGAACAAATGTTGGAAGCCTATAAGGCTCAACACCAACTCCATATAACCTTATTTCAGAATGGTCTTCAAAAACAAACCAGTCTCCATATCTACAATTAGGTCCTAATTGCAAGAACTCCTAAGCCTTTGGCAAGAAACAGGGAGGCCGAGTTCCATTGAGAATTCTATAAGCGGTGGTCATAAAATGTTCCACAAATTCAAATAAACCAGCTTCATTTTCTTCTCTTCTGATCAAATCAGTCCAAAGTAGAACTGACTGCTTATTCTTGTTGCTATCCATTATGTTCAAACCAATACCCATAAATTCTTCCACATTCTGGTATAAAAACATGTAAACAATTAATGAGGGAAATCTAAAATAACCTGTTAGTGGGAAAGAAAGCAACTGAGAATTCACCACTTCTTGCCAAAAGGATGGAATATCTAACACCACTCCCGGTTTCATCATAAGAGTAAACATTCCGAGAGTTGCTTTGTCAACTTCGCCATCATCTTCTCTCCCCAGAATCTCCATAATACAGCTGAGAACCGACCTGTATTGAACATTGAAAACATCCAAACCAAATTTTCCCGAACCAAATTGGGTCTTCTCCGGACTTGGTACCAAAAATGACATGCAGCGGTTAAATTCTTCAATTGAGAGCTCCTCGAAGTATTGAACCAGCGAATCTTCTGAGAATTGCAAAGTAGAATCATTCTCTGGGAAGCATAATGCCTGACGCATTAATTGAGCTGAAACCTGCAAAACACTTTCTCCCTGAGAGTTCATGACATAACATTTACCAGGGTACATGGACGAGACCAACCAAGAGATGAATTCAGGAAAAACATGGGTCTTAGGGATGCAGGCGAATAGCACTCCAGAACTCTGCATAGCGGAAAACACAGGTGACTGGTCGGTGTTCAAGGTCACTTGATAATGCAAGAGAGGGTGATTGGATGAGGGAAACCGTCACCGCCTGGACAAGTTTTTTCTTCACTATCTGTAGAGGGCTCGCATTGGATGTATCACACGATGTCAAGTTTGGCCATGGATGACGAGAATTTTGAAAGAAATTCGGTGCGAAGGTGGCGGGACGGGGTTTGAAACAGAACAAAAATCACAAATGAACCGCAACGAAACGGAAAACTTGACTTTATAACAATGCAAACCGTAATTAATGCGAAGGTGACGTGGGACAACACGTATGCAGTTTTGCCAACTGTTTGACACTTCAGAGAATGACGTAATGCGGGGGGTCCGTGAGTACGGCCGAGACCTTCAACCAATACCCCCCGCAATCCATCGGAACCGTTGATCAACGATTTTCGTAGATCTGACTAGTCAACTGCGGGGGGTCGGGTTTTGATAACCGACGAGCAAGTTGACCCCCCGCAGTTGCTCATCCAACAGCTACTGCACGTGATCACGACTTCCGCTCCAGAAATCGCTCGAACTTTATGATTAATAAAATATATAACAAACTAATGTTTGCCGCTTCACAAATCATAATGAAAAATGTATTGCTTCTTCGTATTTCTCCTATACTAAAGTATAAAACCTTATACTATAGCAGATTTCGAATCTTTAGAAATATTTTTTCAAAAACATTTTTTCTTTTTTCAAAATCTCAAAACTTAACATAAAAAGGATATGCGGATAGAATGATCCACAACATCTGGCTCCACCTGGGGGTAGTGTTTTTACCACGAAACACTAAGAACCTGCAGATTAGTGCCTTCACTTCGGGCATGGAGTCAAAAATTGCTTGATGAGAAATGTACAATGAACACTCCGGATATATACAATGATGAACCAGTACCTGCTTAATGTCGGAAATAATGCTTGAGATATTGCCCATTGACAGGCATATCCAGCATTTCTCCTTCCAAATTTTCCAACACGAAGGTGTTATTTCCTCTGACTTCATTAATTTTGAATGGGCCATACCACAAAGGATCAAATTTCCCGTGTTTGCCTTTATCTTCCCTTCGTGTATCCCATCTCAAAACTAAATCTCCTTCCTGAAACAAAACTTCCTTTGCCTTTCTATCAAATACTGCCTTCATCTTTTGCTGATAAGTGAGCAAGCGATCTTGAACCTGATTTCTACTTTCACTTAATTCCATCACATTGTTCATTCTTCGTATCATGGGGTTTGGTTCTGCTTGAGCATCTTGGAGGAAGGAAATTACAGGTTTTACCAATTGTGTGGGAAATAAAGCTTGAGTGCCGTACACAAGCTCATAAGGTGACTTGCTAGTAGACCTCCTTGTGGTCATCCTTGTTGCCCACAAAGCGAAGACTAGCTTCGTGTCCCAATTCTTCTGATTCTCACTAATTGTTTTCTTCAAAATCCTAACCAATTTTTTGTTAGAGGATTCTGCTAATCCGTTGCCCTGCGGATGGTAAGCTGTGGAGTGAGACAACGTCACATTATAAGTTTGGCAAAAATTGATAAACCTGAGTGAGCTGAAAACCTGAGCATTATCTGTCACAATCTTTACGGGGCATCCAAACCTGCTGAAAATGTTCTCCTCCAAAAACTTCATTACTACCACATCATTGGCTTTCCTGGTGGGAATTGCCTCCACCCACTTTGTAAAATAATCCGTAGCAGTAAGAATCCATTTAAATTGCCCGCTGGATGGTGGATTAATCTCTCCAATGAAGTCCAATACCCATTGTCTGAAGGGTTCTTTAACGAAGACAGGAAGAAGAGGTAGGGGAGCCAGCTTTTTCTTCTCTGCAAATAATTGGCATTTTTGACAGCTTCTGACTGCCTTGTAAACATCTGAAAATACAGTCGGCCAATAAAAACCTGATTTGAATATTTTGTGAGCCGTTACCTTCCAGCTGTAATGCCCTCCACACAGGCATTCATGATATTCTTCTATCACTTCTTGAATTTCTTCCTCTGTAAGACACAACAACAACATACCAGCTGGATCCTTCCAATATAATTTTGCTTCTATTATAACATAAGGCTGAGCTTTAAGTCTCAGGGCTCTATATTTTGTTCTATTAATGGAAGGTGGACATGACAGAAAACACAGATAATGTACAATATCTTTATACCACTCTGAACAGAGATATTTATACTTAACTGCTGTTTTTGATTGCCTGTCACGCGTTTCTTCATTTGCTTCTTCTACGGGGGCCAGCAAATTGATTCCCAGCGCTTGGAAATTAGATTCTGTCAGTAATTTGGCCAATCCCAATCCTTTAACCAGCTTGGTTGGCTTTATATCTAAATCATACTCCTGTATTTTTGCGATCCATTTTCCTCTTTTACCTTCCACATCACTTTGTACGAGCACATCTTTCACGGCCGAATTTGGAACATATGCCAAAATCTGAGAGTGAAGAACATAAGTTCTGAAAGCCTTCAATGCTTTTACCAGAGCGTACACCTGTTTCTCTAATATGTTGTAGTTCAGTTCTGTGTCACGGAGAACTTTGCTGAAGTATGCAACTGGTTGTTCCTGCTTCTCCTCATTCCTTTGTAACAAAACAGCTGCAATAGTTGATGGAGAAGCAAATGAAAAAATTTGAAACGGTTTCAAATAATCTGGACTTACCAAAACAGGAGCTTCTTTTAAAGCCTCTTTGATTCTCTGAAACGATTCCCTCGCCTCCTTGTCCCATCTTACCTCAGCATTCTTTTTAAGCATGTCAGTAATCTTTTTAACTATTTCAGCATAATTTGGGACGAACCGTCTCAGGAAATTAATCTTTCCAAGGAAGCGCTGGATATCCTTTTTACTTCGTGGAAGGGGAATTGTCTGAATGGCTTCAACTCGGGCGGGATCAATCTTCACTCCTTCCTTCGAGACAATGTGGCCTAATAATTTACCCTCCTCCAGGGCAAATAAAGACTTCTTCGGATTCAGCGATAAACCAAACTTTCTGCACTTCATGAAAGCCTTCTGTAAATGCTGTAAATGCTCCTCATCAGAATTTGAAAAAATTGTGACATCATCCAAGTATACCACTACAAACGTGTCTCCTACAAATGCGATATCCATCGCCCTTTGAAATGTGGCCCCTGCGTTCATCAAGCCAAAAGGCATCCTGGCGTCCATGAACGTTCCCCAAGGCGTAGTGAAAGCGGTTTTCTTCTGATCCTCCTTCTCCACTGCTACCTGATTATAACCTGAGAACCCATCCACCATAGACAGTCTATAAGCGCCAGTCACTTTCTGCAAGACGAAATCCATTTTGGGCATAGGATAATTGTCTTTTAATGAAGCCCTGTTCAAGTTTCTGAAATCCACGCATAACCTTATTTCTCCATTTTTCTTTCTAACAGGTACAAGGTTAGATACCCAATCCGAATACCTTAGTGGGACAATTATCTTGGCTTGCAACAACTTCTTAATTTCCTTCTCGATTGGAGCCAATAGCAATGGATTAATCTGTCTTAATTTCTGTTTATGTGATTTAACTCCCTCCTTGAGTGGAATCTTGTGCTGTATAATGTCCTTATCATATGTTTTTAAATCATCATATGACCAAGCAAAAACATCTTTAAACTGTTTAAACAACTCAACATACCTTTCTTTGTATTCCTTCGGAAGCCCCTTGAATATCTTGACCATCTTAGGTTCTTGTGGAGTACCCAAATTGCAATCTTCCACTGGCTCGTCTTGGTTCTTCTGCTTTTGATCCACAGCAACATCATTAGCCCCGAACAATCTTTCAAGCGGTACTAAGCCTCTGGGTAAGACGTTGTCTTTTAACTGAATAATTTCCCGTCCACCAATTTCCTTTTGAAAAGTCTTTCCAACCAACTCGTCCTCATCACTTTCCAGATCAATTTGATGATCCTCAAACTCCTCGGTCATCAACAAAAACTGCTTAATCTGCTCATCATCTTCGAAGACCTGCCAATGCTTAACATTATCAGGAATTGACGGCCTATGTCTCATTTCTATCTCATACCTTAGTTTCACGCTGATAGGAGGTTTGAACGTACTTGCTGCAACTGCAAGTGAATCTGCCAATCTATTTTCTTCTCTCGGCACAAACTGCAAATTGAATGCTTCAAAATAATTTTCAATCAGATCCCATACTTCATTCCGGTATGCTCGCAATCTAGGATGCTTGGTTTGACAAGAATTCTTAATCTGCCTTATAATTAACTCTGAATCTCCAAACACAGTTATAGCTTTAATCCCCATCTGCTTTGCTGTCTGCAAACTAATAATTAATGCTTCATACTCTGCAACATTATTAGTAGACTCGAACTCCAATTTGAAAGAAAAAGGCACCAAATTACCTTCCGGAGAAACAAAGATGAAACCCGCTCCAGTACCTTCTTTGGAAAATGCCCCATCAAAATAACACTTCCACAGCTTTTCTGACTGTAATTCCTTATTCACAATTTCTAACTCAAACTTCCCCTGAGATTCCTCAGCAAATTCTGCAACCTCCTGCAACATGAAACATGACAGATCGTCCTTTTCCTGACCATAAATCGGTGAATTACTGGCCTCTTTCTTGGTGGCAGTCTTTTGGAATCTGGTCTCTCTATATAATCTTCTCTCTTCACCATTAAAAACGGGAATAATAGCATACGTAAAGTCCAGCTTCAAAACTCCTCCCAGCTTCGCTCCCCATGACCTAGATAATAACATTCCAAACCTGGCTGGAATATCTGCCACTACAACATCCATCATAATACTTTTGGTTGGGATTTGAGCCAATGAAACAACCATATCTTTAATGAGGCCTACACATTTAACTCTTTTCGAGTCAAAAGAATAAAGATCTCTGTATGGCTTGGTAATTTGCAAATTTAACTCCTTCATCACACTCAGTGGCATCAGATTGTGTGATGCTCCAGAATCCAACATACAATTGTGCAAAACAAAATCATGCAAGAGAAGAGATATATAAAAAGGAGGAACAGACGAATCTACCTCTTCCACATGAGGTCCAAACGTCACCACTGGCTTTTCTTCTTTCAGATTGACTGTATCACTCACTTCATCAGGCTGGGTCAGATTGATAAATTCAGCGATTTCTTTTTTGTAACCCGGGGTTTTCATGAGTTCAAGAAGAGGCACTTGTATCTTGACTTTTTCTAACTCTTTGGATAGACTGAAAGTTTGATTTGATCTTGTCAACTTTTCAGGATCTTCTTGATCTTTTTTAGAATTTAAACTCTGATTAGAAACTGTGACCACCTTCTCCAAAATGTTAGAATCTTTTTCTTTCACCTGGGATGTTTCAGCTTGATGCTTACCTTTCTGCAGTGGAGTCGCCTTTGCAGCAGGTGTTGTTTCCGGTTCTTTTTCTTCATTTTCTTGCGTCCTCAATCTCTTTTTCGACCTCAAGTCGTATTTTTTATGCAACTCGGATTGCATAAAATCTGTGAATTGTTTACAATAATCATCCATCTCTTCTTGATCAAATGAGGGTTCAGCTTCTTCCTCTTCCTTCTCCTCTTCTTCATCAATCTCTTCTTCTGTTTCATCATCTTCCATATATACAACAGAAATTCGAGCATCATCCTCTCTATCATCATCTTCGTCTGCTGAGCGCGACGGGGCTGCTTCTATGTATAAAGGTGCTTGCACCTGATCCTGATCCTTCCTTTCTCTTTGTAGAATCTGCAAAGGTTGTTTTTTGAATTGAGGATTAAAAACCCCCCTGTTCTGTCTGGCAGGCTTGCTATCTATCTCTAACTTTACCAACTTATTTGAAAGATTCTTAATAACCTTAGTCATGTCTTCAATTATTTGGTCCTGAACGGCTTCCTCCTTAGCTTTTCCTTTATCTGAAACTTTTCCAGCAGCAGACATATTTGCTTCAATCTCCAGAGCATCAGTTTGAATCTGTTCCAGCGTAGGAGACCTTCTTTCTCTTAGCGTGAAACTGAAATCTGGTTCAAAAGCACCAGCAAAAACAACCCTTGCTCCAATCGGAGGAGGTTTCATTTCAGCAGGAAAACTATTATACAATTTGTTGAATCTCCTAACAAAATCATTCATATTTTCTTCGGATTTTTTCTTAATGGCATTAAATTCTGTCAAAGAATAACCATGGTCCCTTTTTTCACCCCATCTTTCAATGAAACGTCTTTCTAGAGCCTCCCAATCATTAATAGAACCATTCTGTAATCCTTTGAACCACTTCCTTGCCTCTCCACTCAGAGACTGAACGAAAAGTCTCATAACAACATCTAAGTGTTCAACATTTAAATTTTCTACAAAATTGCAAAACAGGGGCAGGTGCTGTTCTGCAGTTATTTCATCTTCACCAGTAAATCTTGGGAGTAACTTGAGGTACTCCTGTGGTAAATCATGCAATGGTTGTGGTAGATTTAAAGGTGCATATCTGTTCATCAAGAAGGCAGGGGCTGCAGGAACTGCCATGTTTGCGCCCGGGTTAACTGCTCCTTGAGCGGGGGTAAAATGAATACCAGTTGTGGGAAAAGATGAATGAGGTGAAACAACTGATATGGGAATGGGACTTTGAACAATGGCATAAGAGCTGGAAACTGTATGTGACTGAGTTTCTGTAAAGAGAAAAGGCACAAACTCCAATGATTCCTCTTCTGATGTGGGTTCTTGAATGGGTGACGATGATGATTCTTCTTCCGAGAAAATGAGTTTCTTGGAAGTTTTCTTGGATGACAAAACGTGTGAACTGCTGCCAGGTGCGAGCAGTGTGGGTTCAGGTGTAACAACTATTTTTGGTTTCTGGCCCTTCTTGGAAACGAGCTTCTCAGGATTTGACAAAACGGGAACTTTTTCCTGAGAGGTGTCTGACCTCGTGTGAGGTTTTTTGGGAGCCAGATCTATTTTCAAAAAACACAGCGTACTATTTCCTCCTCTCTGAACAACCAGAGGAAATGTGAATCAAAACCCAGGGAAGAACTTCGACTCTTCGTTCCCCGGCAACGGCGCCAATTTATGTTGTTCCTTGAGAAACAATTCTTGGCTGTGTACAAGAATCCGTGCTCAAGACATTAAATATTATGTCACAAAAATGTAGATATGTGTCTCTGTTCTTAATCCTTTAAATATTAGTAATATATTTCCCAAATATCAAATCTTTAGGAGCCATGCAATGCCATATTCCCTTTATACTGAAGTGAAAAGATGAAAGACAGAAAAAGGAAAGGATTTTAACTTGTCAGGCTGCGTTACACAGAAACTGTCATTATAAAATCCAGAGGAAGTAGAAAACATATAAGTTAAAGAAGAGGAGCGCCCATTAAGGATATTTAACTCTTAGACATATAAATATCAAGAGACCTGCAGCTCTAATCACTCTACTTTATTCACAGAAATGCAAATGAAATGGAAACCAGGAAAACGCTTCAACATAGATGGAATATTGGAAACTTGCAAAACTTCTTTATTCATTCGATACTGCTTAGTACAAAATTTATCCTTCAAAGGTTCAAAACTCGGAACCTTCTTCCTTCTTTCAAATGTCTTTAAATACAAGTTGAACCAAACTGGTTTCAGTTATAAAACTGATTCTAACTGACTGTAACTACTTAACTACTTTATGTCACGGAGGTATATGCCTCAGTAACATTTCATTACATTGCATCATTTGATTTGAAAATAAAATAAAAGATGACAAATTCTAATCTAAAGGAACTGATGTTCCTGGAACAGCAACTGACTCAATGATTTCTTGCGGCTGTACGGTCACTTGTGGCTGCTTGGCGGGAAATCCCTTTTCTGTATCAATAGTAAACTTCTTACATTCCTTCCAGAGCTTGCCTTGAGTTATTGGAGCACTCTTATAACGATGATATTCTACTGTGAAGGCAACAATATGACTGTGAGTGAGGTTACTTGTAAACAACGTTTTCACCATCCACAGTAAAAGGAAATGTCTTTGTAAGAAATTGAAGACTGTTTCTCCCTTTAGTATCTGTGTCTTCTCATGTCGACCATCTGCTCTGCTTTTTGCAAACACCAACTGATCTTCATAAAACTTCCAGGACATAAATTCACCTCCTTCCCTCCAGCATGATGGCAAGCCAGTACTTATCAATTTATCAAATGAAATGTCAAATTTCTTAATCACCTCTTTGATTACCTGTAGCCGCTTCTCTGATGCTTTCAGAAGATCATTTTTAATGATCATCTTGCTTATTTCCTCAGCATAAAAATACCTGTCTTGTATCCCCATGTCTTCCAACTCCTCATCTGTTTTGGAATTAATAAAATTCATGAATCTTTTGGCCCAATTTGATCTCTTGATTGCAGCTGGCTTGTCTGATGACAATTCCTTTTCGTGATCAGCAACAATGCCTTTCTCTCTGGCAATTACTTGTATGGAATTCCATTTTTCTTGTATTTCAGAAATGATCTCATTCCAGATGAGATCCTTAGCTTTAATAAGGGAAATATTTCCCTTCAGTTTCTCCTTGAGTTCCTTAATTTCTTCTTCAGCTTTATGTAACTTCTGCTCATTTTCGCCTGCCTTTTCTTCCCATCCTTGCATTAATCTCAGAGCTGCATTCTTTTCAGATTGGGCCTGTTTGCAATCTCTCTCCGCCATTTTGAACTCTTTATTCAATTGAGCAACTTGGACCTGTGGATCGGTCGCACCTGCAGAAAAATCAAAAGTGCAAGTGTGATTCTGAATTTGATTTTGTAAAGTTATGGCTGTTTGCTTTACCTTATCAAGCTCCTCATATTTCTTTATCAATTGTTGCTGTAGCTCTTCTTTTTCCTTTTCTACCTCTGCTACTTCAGCTGCCAGCGAATGCTCTGAAGCAGGCAATTTCAGCTTCTTCCTTAAGGAAGAGATTTCTGCTTCTGCTCCCTTGATCAATTTTTGCATTGCGCTCCTATCATCTGGATCAACGCCAATCTTCTTTATGATTTTCTTTAGTTCTTCATTTTGAATAGTCAATGCTCTGGCATTGGCTTTCTCCATCTTGCACTGTTTGACAACCTTAGCAAGAATATTCTCTATCTTGACTGATGTAGCATGAGTCTTACCTAAATCATTAACAATTAACTGACCTGTTTGCATATGTAGATTCATCTTATCCCACAAGGGGATCTTCTTTACATCCATAACAATATTCAACTCCTTAAAACTGCCTGAGGGTCCCAGAGACATCCCTGTCGAATGCGATAGCGCCATTTTGAACTGGTCTTTCTCCAAATCCATTACAGTCAAAAGTCTTGTTTGGTCAGCAGATACATGATGTTCTGCTTGTATCTCTATATTAGCCTTTATTCTTTGATTCTTTTCTTCAATTAGGGAGAACACCTGCTTCATGGAAGGAGCCTTCTCTAACTGGAGTTCTGATCTGCTAGGAGATGAAGCACCCTGTTCTTCACTGACCTGGAGAGTGAAACCAGGTGAATTGGAGGAGTGATCTTCTGCTAACTTAGTCCTTTTCTCCTCTCGGGGCTCTTCCTCATCAATCTCAATAACATCATCTCTCACTCTCTTACCCATCTTCTCCAATATTACAGGGGTTTGAATATTAATCCGTGATGAACTTGGCCCTCCTGGATTAGCCAACTTTTCTAAATCTGGTTTACTCACATGAGTAAAAGCTGCATAACCGTTCTCGACCCTTCTCTGTGAAATAATCGCATGTGGGTCATAGGCCCATTTTTCTCCCAATAATAACTGTGTTTCTTCCAACATCCTTGTCACCTCCTCATAAGCTTGCCTTGTGTTAACAACAAAAGGACCTACACTCATGGGCAGCTTGTACATTAACCCCTTCTTCATTGGAAGAAAATGAATTTGATCCACATTGAGACTTTGCCTTATAAATTCCAGAGCAAACAGTCTCATGGGAACAAATGTTGGAAGCCTATAAGGCTCAACACCAACTCCATATAACCTTATTTCAGAATGGTCTTCAAAAACAAACCAGTCTCCATATCTACAATTAGGTCCTAATTGCAAGAACTCCTAAGCCTTTGGCAAGAAACAGGGAGGCCGAGTTCCATTGAGAATTCTATAAGCGGTGGTCATAAAATGTTCCACAAATTCAAATAAACCAGCTTCATTTTCTTCTCTTCTGATCAAATCAGTCCAAAGTAGAACTGACTGCTTATTCTTGTTGCTATCCATTATGTTCAAACCAATACCCATAAATTCTTCCACATTCTGGTATAAAAACATGTAAACAATTAATGAGGGAAATCTAAAATAACCTGTTAGTGGGAAAGAAAGCAACTGAGAATTCACCACTTCTTGCCAAAAGGATGGAATATCTAACACCACTCCCGGTTTCATCATAAGAGTAAACATTCCGAGAGTTGCTTTGTCAACTTCGCCATCATCTTCTCTCCCCAGAATCTCCATAATACAGCTGAGAACCGACCTGTATTGAACATTGAAAACATCCAAACCAAATTTTCCCGAACCAAATTGGGTCTTCTCCGGACTTGGTACCAAAAATGACATGCAGCGGTTAAATTCTTCAATTGAGAGCTCCTCGAAGTATTGAACCAGCGAATCTTCTGAGAATTGCAAAGTAGAATCATTCTCTGGGAAGCATAATGCCTGACGCATTAATTGAGCTGAAACCTGCAAAACACTTTCTCCCTGAGAGTTCATGACATAACATTTACCAGGGTACATGGACGAGACCAACCAAGAGATGAATTCAGGAAAAACATGGGTCTTAGGGATGCAGGCGAATAGCACTCCAGAACTCTGCATAGCGGAAAACACAGGTGACTGGTCGGTGTTCAAGGTCACTTGATAATGCAAGAGAGGGTGATTGACAGAGGAAGCAGTATCACGGACGTCTTTCTCACTATCTAGGAGAGGGCTCAGATTGGACAAACCAGACACAGACGCTCGTTTGGCCATGGCTGACGAGAATTTTGGAAGCAATTCGGTGCGAAGGTGGCGGGACGAGGTTTGAAACAGAACAACAATCACAAATAAACCGCAACGGAACGGCAAACTCGACTTTATAACAATGCAAACCGTAATTAATGTGAAGGTGACGTGGGACAACACGTATGCGATTTTGCCAACTGTTTGACACTTCGGAGAATGACGTAATGCGGGGGGTCTGTGAGTACGGCCGAGACCTTCAACCAATACCCCCCGCAATCCATCGGAGCCGTTGATCAACGATTTTCGTAGATCTGACTAGTCAACTGCGGGGGGTCGGGTTTTGATAACCGGCGAGCAAGTTGACCCCCCGCAGTTGCTCATCCAACAGCTTTTGCGCGTGATCGCGGCTTCCGCTCCACAAGTCGCTCGATCTTTATGATTAATAACATATATAACAATCTAATGTTTGCCGCTCCACAAATCAAAATGAAAAATGTATTACTTCTTCGTATTTCTCCTATACTAAAGTATAAAACCTTATACTATAGCATATTTCGGATCTTTAGAAATATTTTTTCAAAAAAAAATTTCTCTTTTTCCAAAATTTCAAAATTTAACATAAAAAGGGATATGCGGATAGAATGATCCACAACAATATCCATAACAACTATCTTCCATGCTTCTTTTTACTAATGATCCCACAGTGTCAGTGCCAGTATTTTGCCCATTTCAGTAAGATACTTACAGGATTTCATATTAGATAATATAAAAGAGATCCCATGCACATGAGAACAAAGAAAGAGAGTTGGAGGAAGGAAGAGCCATCCGGAAGAAAATAAAAGAAAATATGTTAGAGTCCAGCATGTACAACAAACCATACAACTGGTACAACTGTCTTTTCTTCATGCATAAGCCATACATCAGATATGGACATACACCTTCAGGTATTAACATAGAGTGTATTTCTGGAGTGTGCTTCAGTTATTGAGAGGCAGAAACAGTGATTTTCGGCCCAAGAAAGGAAGAAATAGATCAGGTTGTACTACTGTAGTTGTACATAGCAATTAGTTATTCAGGAAAGGAAGAAATAGATCAGGTTGTATTGTTGTAATCGTAGCTCATTTTCACAGGGCATAAACTATTGTTTGAGGTGATTTTATTGACTGTAAAACTACTTGTTCAAAGAAGGTTGTAAAGCTCACCTTGTAAGCTTGGGTCAAAAGATTGAAAATTTGATTTGGAGGAGAAATCCATGGGTATGTATTTTATTTTTCCACATTTTTCAACTATTTGTGTGATTAGTAGGATGTTATGAAATTTATTTTTCTGCTATTAATTAAATTTTGTTTGAGTTATTTAACACAATGAAAACAATCACTTAGGCTTGAAAAGCTTACATGGTACCAAAGCAATCTCTCATAGTGATACTATAAAGGATTTACAACAGTAACTCAAATGCAAAAAACAAGGGCCAACAATCAAAGGGTTTCAACAATCTTTCATAAATAATTTTCTTATTTGGAAGTTTGTGCATTAGATCTTAGAGATGGGCTTATTTTTCCTCATATTTGAGGACAAGATAGATGATGCCTCAAATTTTTTGGCATGGAAAGTGAGGGTTATACTTTAGCAGAAGATACTGAAGGCTCCAAGAACACTGACCTATACTTATAAATTTAGGTAAGTAAGATACTTACAGGATTTTGATCCTATGACCATGATAAAAGGAGTGCCTTGACAGTCATCCATTCACTAACAATTCTAAACCCTATAAACAAAAATACAATAAATGAGATTAAAAAATCCATAATAGAAAAGAACATTATGGTGATCCCTTCCTCATTACCTTTACCTAACATTTAATGATGAATCGTGACTCTTGTCTTTACTAGCACAGTGAAGAAATAAATAACCATGGTCCTTGATGCACCATTTCCTAGAGAACATTTGGTGCACCTGATCCACAAAATCTCACAACCCTAACGCAGAAACAGTCTTGGGATGCAGGATTGACAACCTTAATAATAATCTATTAAACTAGAATCAAAGAAAATTTTATAAGCATAATGCACTTGTACCATTCTCTTGTTTAAGAGAGAATCTGGTTCAAGATCATTTTTCTCTTTTAGAAAGTGCTCGATAGATTTCCTAGAATCAAAGCTTTAAAAAGAAAAAAACAGAGAGAAGAAATAGATGAGGCCCCAAAGCTAGTAATACCACTGGGATTCTGTAGAAGTTTAAAACACAAACTTGCAAATTAAATATAGGTTCTATCAATGGTGTGAAAAAAAAACCATCTCTACGAGGTCTTAGATTATATGAAAGTCATCAAGATATAGAACTGATTCTCAAGGCAGAATGTGATTATGAAATTCACCTCTTTTCTTCCCCTTGAGCTTGCACCCAGTCGGCACTGTCCTGGTTCCTATGAAATGAAAACAAAGTGGATAAAACAATGGTCTAAGAAAACATGGATATTGTAATATGAAGTAAAGAATATGGTATAGTAGCAGTTCTTTGTCAATGGAATGTACAGTTCAGCAACAGTTTTTTGGTACATAGAAGGCCTCTCTGTACCATTATCTCCTGCAGTATATTTTTCCTCAATTGTATCCAACTTCGAGTAATCATGGTTTACGAACAAATTATAGATAAAGGAAAAGAAAGAAGAGAATATCTAAGAACAAAGAACATGGGAATGCATGCTGCAAAATACTATTTTCTGAATTATGTAATTTCCCAAAAATGCCACGAAAGATAGGCAGCTCGTTCCACTATAGTATGTCAGCTTGTTCCACCAGAGTATGTCAATTTAGATTTATTTAAACCATAATAATGTAAATTTTTGAGCGTTTAGAACTTTTTAGTCATTATGATAAATCATTTATATTATATTATATTCACTACAGGTCAAGTAGAAAGTGAGGTTTTCAAAATCCAACTCTTCATCGGAACAACTGTTGTGACAATTTTTGTTTAAAAGGCATGCCTAGAACACGTGAATTGTTGGAAAAGATACCAGTGAACATTAGATAAATGTAACCAGATTCCACCTTCCAAAAGGGCTGAGAACAGTTCCAGGAGATGATGGTACAGAGATGCCTTCTATGTACATAGGTACATACAAGGCCTCTCTGTACCATTATCTCCTACAGTAATTAATTAGCTATTTTTTTAGTAATTAATTAGCCATAGAAGTGCCTTTGTTGGAGCAGCCAAGCATGCACTCTGAGACTTGTTCCTATCATGCCAGCTAATTGTATCTACAGGTCTGAATGACTCCTGAAATGGGTCCAAAGTCAAGTTTTTTTGGCTAGCCTGTAGCAGTTGATCAGCTGAGGTTGAGTATTTTACTATTTTATGGGGTTGTACCACCAATTGTACATCGTAGCATTAATTCTGCCAATATATTGTTAAACCATCTTATGAGCAACCATGGTGGATCTTGGAATTTCCAAAGAACGAACATTTTATGGTTGGAATTCAAGCCTCATGGAAAAATATGATGATAGTGACCCTGACTATCTGTCAACAAACACCTTTTACAACAAAACATGATATATACAATTTTACAGCAAAACATGATATATACTGCTATGAATATAAAACAGCACATAAGTACTTCCTCATGGTGTGGTTTATTCATGATAGGAAAATTTTCCTTTAGAGCTATTATGCTATATGATGGGCAGTCTTAGCTGGTGACCTGATGCAAGGTTTTGAGGCCTATTTGGCATAAGACTGTTGCTATTCTAGAATAGAAAATGGAAGTCATTTTCATTAGTTGGTATATCCGCTTCTCCAATGTGATACTCATCAAATTAAGAAAGAGTTAAGTGTGGATTTAAAAAGAAACAACCATCAAGTAGCATATTATTCCTTGTGTTCATCTTCATTTGACTTGTTTGAACTTTGTAAAAGGAGGGATCTGTTCTAGGGAAGCATTTTATGGCCTAAAAGATGTTGGGCCTCATTGTGTAGGGTGCAGCTCCTTGCCATGGTCAAGAGGTATGTTTTAAAGGGGATTCCACTTGGCACACAATCCTAGGTTGCTTCATTTCCTAACAAATGTAATTGTTTTATTTTTTATTTTCTGGTTGATGCATTTATGGGGGGTAGTTATAATAACCTAATTTTATTTATTGCACCCTTAACCATTGTTTCCTATCGTTGGAGAGATAATTGGGTCATTGGAGAAAGAGCCTTAGCTGCATTTCTATTTTGAGATTGTAATTGGTTTGCATTTAGGATGAGTGATGAATCACCTAGATCGAAGGAGTGCTCCTTTAGTTGGCACCTTAGCACATTATTTAAGGTCACTCCCTTTGCTAGAGCTTGTTGTAACTTACAATGGCCAAGTTGACCATCCTGCACACATTTTTAGGGTCTATTCTTAACAGGTGAATTGGCTACTTCCTTAAAGAGTATGCGCTAGCTCACCCTGATCTGCACTTGTTATGTGTATTGCTCGCATCTCTCAAATAGTCATTACTTGCAAGATACAACTCAATTAACTGTGTTGAATCAACATCATGTCTCACTGTGGAAGTTCCTTGAGTGCCAGGTTTGGAAGTAGTTGCTAGTGCTTGCAAATGTCTTGCTTGTTTATCTTATGGAATAGGGATATTGTTTTCTACTCCTTTCCATATAGAGACTATTTAAGCTAATCAGGTCTCTTTAGTTCTCAGCCCACTCATATTTAATTCCAAACATTTAAATATGTTTGTCTGTTCTAGCAGTTGCATGATCCTTTCCCAAGTTACTAGTGACTTAGCTGCCAGTTATCTTCAACAAACATTGTCAAAATGCTCAAAAGTGATATTCCTGTTTGAACCAGAACACTAACAAGGAAGTCTAATGCTTTATACCTTGTGATGCTAAATATGACTATGGTTCCCTTCGTATCAAGTTATTTTTGACAAGTAGCTTCCTGTTGTTACATTAGTTTATATTTCACCTACATGGAAAAATTGTAAATTAACCTAGATCCATGATATGTTGAAAACATCAACCAACACAGGCCTTGCATTGCCAATCTCTAGCAGCTGTCAAAGAGATGAATCCAAGCTAAAAGATATGCTCTGCTTTCCCTGCTGGAAAATGTCAATTCTTCTACAATATCTAGGCAATATTTTTCTAGTTCATGAGAACATCCAAGGACCAATGCACATAAAGTCATGTGTTGTATACTACTTCTTTGATAAGGATACACAATGTTTATTCCTGCGTAAGAAAACCTCCTATCCATAAATGGCAGCCCTGTCTAGAAGACATAAGTTCCCAAAGAACTGTGTTGAAACTATAGAGGTTGGCAGGATTACTGCTTTATGCATGTTTCTTCTTACATTGAATGATATTTAGCAATAGAACAACCAATCACATGCAAGAAACATATTAACTAGCACTCACGCATTTCCTGGAACTTCAGCTCCTTCATAACTTGACATTTTATCCACAAATTCCTGCATATTATTGGCTACATCTTCCACATTAAAATAATTCATATTGGGTACTATGAATGAGGTAATGTCCTTTGTCATGTAGAATCCACACTTGATTTTGTAAAAGATCTCAGTGTTAGTAAATGTATCATGCAAGAGAGAGCTAAGGAGTTTGAATGTGATCTTGGCATGCCATGGGTTTGAATGTTAATGCCTCTGGATGCAGAACAACATTTTAAATTTTGGATATATAGATATAAAGTGATAACTCCTTTTTATAATATCGATGAATTATTTTTTGTGTCAGATCTGCAGAAATCAACAGAAAGTGGTGGATTATAGAAGGCTTCCCTTACTTGAAATGACGACTCAATGTAGGTTTCAGCTGGCATTTTAATCTGTGCACCCCCATGCCCGTGCTCCATTTGTTTATATTGAAGTTAGAAGACCCATTGATAGACTGATTTATTGATAACAATGTGGAAAAACTTGTTTGAAACACCAGGTCAACCTCACTGCCTAGCCGCTTTGAACCCCTACGTAGAAAATTACATTGGAAGCACGATATGAAATCTAACTATTGTATTCTAGCTCTAGGGTTGATTTATGCAGAGATAGCTTTAAAGAGTTTCAGAGCATTGAACCATTGTTCTAGCTACTTATTGTTAGAAATATAGTTTGTTTGTATGGCTGTTTTTAGCAAATTATTTGATAAGATGGTCTAGTTATTCCAGTTATTCCAATGACCTTTCAGGTCCATTTCTAGTGGAAACTGGAGGAAAATTCAACTTGCATGTGATTCTTATGGGTAACTGGAGGCACAGTCAAGTGGAATATTTTTCTGATATTTATTTTTAGGCTAATGTTAGTAGTTAAAATTGTATGTTACTACATAAGCAAATATATGTATGTGTGTATGCATATGTTCGTTCTGATTTCTTAAATTGTCTACTGGAATAAGAGTTAGCAGACCTAGACCAAGCATTCCTTATTTTTCATGTTCATTCTTCAGATGTACCACAAATTTCAAAGGGATTCAAATGAGATAGGCTCCTCTTCTCAAATTCATTGTTGCACTGAACATTATACCATAGAGAAAAATACAATTTTTTGTGTTTTTATGGGCTTCAAACAGTTAACCCTCTTTGTAATATCCAACAATGGCTTTGTGATACTTGAAGTTTAGAAAAATGGTAAGAAGTGGCTTGAAGCCCTTGAAATGGGGTGGAAATTTAAGATGTTTTCTAATGTTTTGGATCATGGAATTTTATTTTTTTGAAATTATGGAGCATGCAATAAAACTTGTAACTATTGTTTTTTGGCATTATTAGTGGGATTTCAAGGAACTAGAGAATTTTGGATCTTTCTACAAATTGTTTGTATAAGTTGTATATGGTGTATGTATTTACTATTATCCATGCTGGAACCAGGCCATCTTTAGTTACTATTATCCACAATTCTTTAGTTACTAGTAAATACCAGGCCATCTCATTCTCGCTGTGGTCTGCCCTATAGGAATGGCATGTCAAAAAAGGCTGAGGCTGAGCTCAATCTAAGGAAGATTTTGGTGGAACAATTACTTGACCATTACCTGAACCAAGAGGAACTGGGTTTTAAGCAGTACAACCATCAAGCTCAAGGAATGATAAAATGTGGGTTCTACCTGAGAGGGAGCATTTGCTTTGCCCAAAATTCCACAATTTAAGGGTAAGTCTACTCTTTGATGATAGTTTTACTGTACTTCTACAGAAGGTAGAAGTCATGCCAACCAATTGCTGAGAAATAGATGTGAACGATCATAATTAGCATTTTCCAACACTTTAAATCCAGTTATTTTTCAAAGAAATTTAGGGCGTTGCTAACAAACGATCGGTGAGTTAAGACATCTGCCAAGATTCTATTCTGGCCATGGTCTGCCCCAGCCAAATGGCATGTAAAAAATGATAAGGCTACATTTGCGCAAAAATAAGCCCATCAGACCTGTGTCGTAAGCCAAAGAGAGTTTGTATTGTGTCGTAACACCGTCGACACCAGAACATATTTTCTGAAGCCAGGTAGTGACTATTTTCTCTGATCAGAATGACATGAAATAAGTCCTATAATTCCATTATTTATAATCTATGGCACACAAAAAATAGGAACTTGATCAAGATTTACCAGTTCTCCGAGTGCAATAAAAGACAGTAACATTACTAAGGATAAAAGGTTTTTCAATGCGTGATAGAAAGCAATATATGATTTCTCAGATAGAAAGGGAGGATGGTGTAAAATTTGAGCATGTATCTGCTCCTCAGCCAGGAGAGGGTTGCTAAATCTACTGGTTCAACTACTGCAGAAAGTATTACGAGTGTCAGTGAAAATGTGCTTCCCATTTTTTTGCAATCAGCTGAGGATCTGGTGAAGAAATCTGATCTTTCACCTGTGGATATCATTGCAATAGCACTAGCCAAGATTGCAGGATACACAAAATTCAAGAGAAGATCATTATTGTCCTCTCAAGAGGGTTTTGCAACCTTAATTCTTAAAACTGGAAGGATTATGCATACACCAACATATGCTTTTACCATACTAAGAATGCATTGATGAAATTATGTCCTTGCCCCATTCCTCATCTGATTTGTGGGTTTGGACCTTCCACCGGATGATGATGATATGTGGCTTTACAATGGAGAAGAGGATATGACTGTTTCAATGCTAGAGAGACAAAAGGAAATAGATTCATATGAGAGAGATCAACTTAAGCGGAAGCAATCAAAGAATCCTACAGGGAATTACTCTACCTCAAGAGAGACTATGAATGATTTTAAATTTTAACGTGGTAGATGTAGACAAGAATATGCAGGAATTTGTGGATAAAATGTCGAGTTATGAAGGAGTTGAAGTTCCAGGAAATGGGTGAGTGATATTTAATATGTTTCTTACATGTGCTTGGTTGTTCTATTGTTAAATATCATTAAATGTAAGCAGAAACATGCATAAAGCAGTAATCCTGCCAACCTCTATAGTTTCAACACAATTCTTTGGGCACTTATTTCTTCTAGACAGGGCTACCATTTATGGATATGAGGTTTTCTTACACAGGAATAAACATTGTGTATCCTTATCAAAGCAGTATTATACAACACATGCCCTTATGTGCATTGATCCTTGGATGTTCTCATGAACTAGAAAAATATTGCCTTGATGTTGTAGAATAATTGACATTTGCCGGCAGAGAAAGTAGAGCATATATTTTTAGCTTGGATTCATCTCTTTGACAGCTAATAGAGATTGGCAATGCAAGGCCCATGTTGGTCGATGTTTTCAAAATATCATGGATTTGGCATAATTTACAATTTTTCCATGTAGGTGAAATATAAACTAATGTAACAACAGGAAGGTGCTTGTCAAAAATAAGGTGATATAAAGGGAACCACAGTCAGATTTAGCTTCACAAGGTATCAAGCATTAGACTTCCTTGTAAGTCAGATATGATATTTTTCTTTTGTTTCAGCAAAGTAATGCATGCTCCAGTTGAGTGCATTGATGAAATTTTGTCATTGCCCCATTCCTCATCCAAATTTGTGGGTTTGGACCTTCCACCGGATGATGATGATATGTGGCTTTACAATGGAGAAGAGGATCGGACTGCTACCATGGTAGAGAGACAAAAGGAAATAGATTCGTATGAGAGAGATCGACTTAAGCGGAAGCAATAAAAGAATCCTACAGGGAATTACTCTACCTCAAGAGAGACTATGAATGATTTTAATGTGGAATATGTAGCCAATAATATGCAGGAATTTGTGGATAAAATGTCAAGTTATGAAGGAGCTGAAGTTCCAGGAAATGGGTGAGTGCTAGTTAATATGTTTCTTGCATGTGATTGGTTGTTCTATTGCTAAATATCATTCAGTGTAAGCAGAAACATGCATAAAGTAGTAATCTTGCCAGCCTCTATAGTTTCAACACAGTTCTTTGGGAACTTATGTCTTCTAGACAGGGCTGCCATTTATGGATAGGAGGCTTTCTTACATAGGAATAAAACAGAGGAGAAACAGAGGAGAAAATTTATTGATAAGTGCAATTTGTTATAAATTGTATTCTGCGTCTATTTATTGCAAAATAGGTTTATCTTCATAAAATAGAGGAATGTTACTGAAAAGATTATTCCAAATTAAAAGAGACTTGTTTTGATTATTCATACCTGAACATAGGTCAATTGATATCATACACTTTAAAAATGTATCGTCACATTAGGAAGATGATCCTTATGGATGTCTTTTGGATTACTCATCGACATTAGATTGAATTATCATTGCTTAATTGTCAAAGTTTGACACATAAGTACTTAATGAGTTTTGCACTTCTTGTTGAATTTGACTCACTAGTGCGAGGAAAAACATGCATTTCCTTGATATAAATGCAATATTTACGAAAAAATAATAATTTTCCATATTTTCTATATTTTTTTGCAAAAAAATTTTCCAACAAATGACCACGTGCATAGATGTATTGCATATAGATATTCTCGCTACTCACTTGGCTCAAGTCATGTTTAGATGATAGGAAGTGACCTTGGTGTGTTTAAAGAGTACCTAAAGGGGGGAGTTGATGGGTAGAGATGGCCATTGAATAAAGAAGTTAAGAAGCCTTTGAAATCCTACAAGGACTTTCTCTATGGAGACTTGTAGAAGAAGTCTCATTTGAATAACATAGAGCAAGGTAGGGGTCTCAATCCATACTGTACTTAGAGTCTCCATTGGTAGTTTACGTAGGAATGTATGTTTCCACATCTCTTGGTGGTTCACACTGAATTATAAGATGGACATCATTGATACCCAAACCGCGTGCCGCAACAACAGTCGTAGCTAGGAGTGAAAACTTTCCCAAACATAATCCAGCAAGAATCAATTAACGTTGTGATTATTGTATATCTCCATGCAAATTACGAGCATTTGGAAAAGATCCAGCGAGTTCAGATGTGTCATTAATTGTCTCAGTAAAAACAATCACACTTCCCCCATTGTTATAGCAGCGAATAACATCTGGTATAACTTGTGGTCTTGCTGAATAGAAACAAGGAAGAACGATGTGTCTCACCCCTCTACTAGCTTTCATCTTATCATCTCCCACAAGATCTGCAGTTTTTCTGTCATGTTTCAAGAACCTTGATGCAATCTTCTATACCCAATCTGGCATTGTTGCACTAAAAAGAAGCGTTTGAACCTTGCTTTCATCCTCAACTTTTCCAAGAATGGTCTCAACATGTTCTACAAAGCCCGTGTTCAGTATTTCAACAACCTTATCCAAGACACGAAAATTCAAGGATTTCAGATTCGACGTCCCTCTTTCAATATGATCCTTAATGCGCCCAGGTGTACCTACAATGATATCCACACCTCTACGCAATGCATATTCCTGTGGACCATAGGGAGCACCTCCATATACAGAGGATAAATGAAGGCCAACAACTCCACCATAAACCTCAAAGTCAACATGGACCTGTTTTGCAAGCTCCCGTGTTGGAACTAACACAATCACACTGGGGGCCCTCCCATAGGCTGTATTCCTACCTTTGGCATTTGGACCACTTGTTAACGACTCCACAATAGGCAACACAAATGCCAATGTTTTACCCTAGCCTGTACGAGCTGGACCACCTGTCCGAGCCATTGAAGATAATCTCAAAGGACATTGCCTGGATGGGGCAGAGTGACTCAATCCCCTTGGACTTGAGCTTCTGCCTTAGTGGCTCCGAGATATTGAAATTAGAAACTGCATTGGGATTCTCTTCTTTCTCTTCCTTTTGTTCTTCTTCTTCCTCTTCGACATCGTTGCCCCGTGTTTTCTTCTTCTTCTTCTTGCTGTGCTTGGGACTACAATCCTCACCTACGGCAAAAAATCACATCTGACTAACAAGGAAGTATAATGCTTGATACCTTGTAAAGCTAAATTTGACAATGGTTCCCTTCATATCACCTTATTTTTGACAACACCTTCCTATTGTTACATTAGTTTATATTTCACCTACATGGAAAAATTGTAAATGATGCTAGATCCATGATATGTTGAAAACATCGACCAACACGGGCCTTGCATTACCAATCTATAGTAGCTATCAAAGAGATGAATCCAAGCTAAAAGATATTCTCAGCTTTCTCTGGTGGAAAATGTCAATTCTTCTACAACATCCAGGCAATATTTTTTTGGTTCATGAGAACATCCAAGGACCAATGCACATAAGGGCATGTGTTGTATACTAATGCTTTGATAAGGATACACAGTTTTTATTTCTGCGTATGAAAAACTCCTATCCATAAATGGAAGCCTTATCTAGAAGACATAAGTGCCCAAAGAACTGTGTTGAAACTATAAAGGTTGGCAGGATTATTGCTTTATGCATGTTTCTAGTTAAATTGAATGATATTTAGCAATAGAACAACCAATCACATGCAAGAAACATATTAACTAGCACTACCCATTTCCTGGAACTTCAGCTCCTTCATAACTTGAAATTTATCCACAAATTCCTACATATTCTTCGCTACATCTTCCACATTAAAATCATTCATAGTCTCTCTTGAGGTAGAGTAATTCCCTGTAGGATTCTTTGATTGCTTCTGCTTAAGTCAATCTCTCTCATATGAATCTATTTCCTTCTGTCTCTATAGCATGGCAGCAGTCATATCCTCTTCTCCATTGTAAAGCCATGTATCATCATCATCCGGCGGAAGGTCCAAACCCACAAAATCGGATGAGGAATGGGGCAAGGACAAAATTTCATCAATGCATTCAACCGGAGCATGCATTACTTTGTTGAAAAAAAATAAAAACATCATATCAAAATCAAATAAGAAAACTTATCTTTCATACCTATTCCTTCGAAAGTGAAAACAAGTACTTGTTGTATTGGCCACGCACCAAAGAACGGAGTCTATTTCTTAAATCGTATACTAAATATGACAAGAATAAGTTGTACACATCGTTCAAAAAAAGATAACTCTCCAAGAACACAATCAATCTCTAGAAAAACAGGTTAATAAAAGATTGGAAAATTTAACTAGCAGGTTTCAGTGCTCAAGTTTCCAATTTTAAGCCTTTTGCACCTACTGAAGTATATATCTTTCATTATATCAAAAACAATAGCAAAGACCTTAATCTTGCAAGGCATCATTTAGAAATTGATTTGTTTAACTGTCATTTGCCAATGACTACATTCAGATTTCAACATTGAACATTTATTTAAAACTACAATAAATAATTTCCTTTCCTGTTAAAAATAGAATCATGCTAAGTAAATAACAAGCCATAATGCATACTATCTTTACCCTTAGAGTGAATTGCCTGAATTTTTTTTCAATCAACAAATAAACATAAAATGTTTTTTCCTTTGAAGGTTTTCCACGAAACGTACTTTTCTATGTTTCACAAAGTAAGAAATCGTTTGCTCCATTAAACATACTTTTCTATGTTTCACAAAGAAAATGAGTGCTTCACATTGGTCACTATCACAAGAAACCAAGCATAATAGGAAATGGAGCCATCTTCAAGAACCTTAGGGAATGAATTATGCTTCCCTATCTCGAAGAAGTATACAAAATATCAATCACATACTCCATTTTGGTCATGTAGTTTTAATTGAAATTGGATCGTTACTAAGTTTATCAACTATTTTATTGGAATCTCTAATCATGACTACTGACATAGGAGAGTAAGTGGATATCTTTGATCACACCTTGCTATTTTTCAAACTGAACATGGCCATGATTTTTCATACGTCAATAAAAATGTAGATTTCATTGGCATCATAACATAGCCACACACTTTGACAGACTTAACTCAAGACCTGGGGAGGTTAGAGTTAAATTCAACGTTTCATAACATAACCATGTGGACGTCATTAAGGGAGAAGGTTCCAAAACTAAATAATCTCCTGCAAAGGCTAACCAACTGTTGAAGATTTTATCTTGTTTTCTTTGTCCTGAATCCTGATATGGTAGATGCACTATTTATTTGCATTTTATAACCATTTTAATTTGACCTTATCTGTCCTGTCCTGATATGGCAGAGCTGATATCATTTTTCTTTTCATATCAGTTTCAATTTTCTGTGTGCAATGGGAAAAATCCATGATGCTCTTTATTTCCAGCCACAACACAATTGCTTTAGTATAGAAGGCTTTCTCAATTTCAATTTTCCTAATGGTGTGTGTGATGTTGTTTGCAAGGCATTGGAAATAACCCTTTTCTGCCACTCCCATGCCATTGCTGACTTGTTGTGGCCCATCAAGGGTGCTCTTGTTGGCTAGGGTCTATTCGACTTCAGTGGTCTCAAGTCTACATATCCTGTGGGGGTGTGGTGTTTCCCCTCACACCCTTTCATCATTTAATAGGTAATATAGGTTAGTTGTGCTTCCTGACCAGACATATGTCACTCCTTCGCATGATGCCTGAAAAGTTACAAAGGAATAATTTGATTTATGTTTCACTTCCAGGCTCATGCTGCACTCTTGCATGAAGGCATGTGTCTTCATTAAGGGGTGCAATTTGATTGTGTCTGTACAACGATGTTTTGTAAATCACAGGATTCACTAGCTCTTAGGTAGCATGTTTTAGTACTTAGTCCCAATGCCATCTACCCTTTATATGTTTCTATGGCAAAAGAATTTGTGCTATCCACCCTTTTTGCATAATATGCTCATTGTACTCATATATTTTTTATCGATAGAACTTGGAGGCACACATGTATGTGTGTTTGGCCTCCCTCCTGTAGACACAAATTGAATTTAACAACCCCCATGCTAACAATATTAGAGAAGCATGCATACAATTTTGAATTCAATTAGAAGAACTTATGTTGCTTTGTACATCAAGCTCTGGACTAGTGGAAACTTAAAGAAGTTTTTGTGACAATGACATGGTTTCAAATCCTAACAGGCATTCTCCTAAGTCCTCCCTTGCATGAGGTTTTCCAGGTGTGGCTCTTGAATATATTGAATAATATTAACATATTCAGATTATGGTATGGTCCTGGCAAGGTACCAGTTCTTCGGTCAAATGTGTTGAGGGTGGGTAGAGCTTCTTACCAGGTTTACCATCCATGTAAAAACAATAGGTTCCCGTTTACGAATAAATAAATGAATTATTTAACCTACCAACATATTATGGTATGGTGCTGGCAAGGTACCAGTTCTTCGCTCAAATGGGTGGGTAGATATTCTTTCCAGGTTTACCATCCATGTAGAAAAAATAGGTTTCCAATTATAGAATAAATAAAAGAATTTCTTTTGTTTATGAACTGTTCTCACTGTGATAATGCATACTTAAATTGAGGTGGTAGTGCATCATATGGATCATCTGTGTCATGTGAAAAAAAATTAGGCTTACTTGACTCTACAGAAGAGTGTGGTATTTCTGTAATAGTCCAATGCTTCATCCATGCGCTTTTTATGCTCTTTCAATCCTTAAATAAGACCCCTAAAATAACCCATGTTCTCTAAGCTTCTCCTCAATGCCTCCCATCCAATTTGTCTACTCCTTGTTGCTTTTAGTGTCGAGCTTTGGACTCCAGCAACCCATGAGCCACTCAATCCGAGTTTTGGATTCTCCGTTTCAAACTAATAATGCGATCGCTACACATCATCATCCACAACTTATCTTCATATCCAGTTCCTCCTCCTTGTAATTTGGAGATGATAGAGGTGGCATCTGATAGCAACATGATGCGTGAAAGGCTTGTTGCATGAGATGAGCATACATGGCCCTTGACATCCTCACAGAGACATCCACCATCTCCTTATTGCCCAAAAACTTCTCCATCCAAGACATTGCCTTCAAGGACTCCACGTCCTACTCATAAAAGGCCTCCACCACCTTAGAAATCAAGTGTGCCTCATGTTTCAGAACATGAGCCATGCTTAGAGGAACTCGAACCCTAAACCTATGCATGTTAACCCTAGATTTATTGGGATAACCGTTAATACAAATGTTTACAGTGTTTTGAACAACATCACTAGCTATGGTTTGCAGAAACCATTAGTGAGAGCCCGCAAGGAGTCCCATCCTGAGGGTTTCACCGGTAAATGGTAAAGGACTAAAAAGGAGTCCCATACTAAGGGTTTCACTCATGAAAGCCCACAGGGAGTCCCATACTGAGTTTAAAGTGACTGATCTATTTGTCTGTGGACCTATATTAGTTATCCAGGTCTCTTTCCTTTCTCTTTTTCCTCACCTACAAATGGACTACAAGGTTGTTTGTGGGAAGCAAGATGGCCTACCAAGTATTGAGAGTAGATCAATGTTTAGAAGGAGCCTCTAACATCGTCTCTTGGAAATGGAGGGTCATGATATTATTGGAGGATAATAGGGTGGGATATTGTATCAAAAACACAATTCCACCACAGCAAGATCCCCAACAGTTGGCCCAGCATAATAAGAATGACATCAGGACCAATTTGATAAAATTAAATTTTGAAAAATATTGTTTTTTATCAAGGAAATGTTTTGGATTCGCCTAAAAATCTGCACTTGTTATGGGTATTGAAAATGTGGATTTCAAAATCAGAATATGATGAGTCTGGCCCCTCAATTGTTCACAAGAAGTGCTTCTAGAATTTTGGACGTTTGGTACTTCTATCTAGGAGGAGAACTGGATGCATATGCCATCGTAGTTTTAGATTCGATGGAGGACTAGCATTGTAAAGAGAGGATTTCTGTGTTTATTTATGCACTAACTATCCTAAGTCAGTTTTGGGGCTTGGGTTGTGAATTGTGTTGGATTCATGAAATATTTTGTGCCTATGCTAAAGGATTGCATTGGAATCCTTACATTGGCAAAATTCAAGTTGTGCTAGTATTTTCCACCCTATTGTGCTTGATTCATTATATTTTCTTACAGATATTCATATGGATTGGAAAATATTTAGCATGTGTGAAATGTCTCTGCATGATTGTGATCATTGTAAGAGGATGAATTGTTACCATGTTGTTGAAAACTTGTTGCATGTTTTGTTTTCAATTTCTTCACAAGATTGTAGCTTTAAACATAGTATTTACTTCTCACATCATGATATTCCTAAAAATGACTTCTCAAACTCCCTTTAATCAAATAAATGCATCCCAACTAAATGGGTGCATATTCATTATCTCGAATTCATTTGTTATCACTTTGAAAGATTGGCACAAAAAAACTTAATGAAAAGATGGGTCATTTTAGATACATCTTAAGAGAAGAAGAAATGGATTCAATAGCCATGAGATAAAATCAAAATAAACAGGATCTTGTGAATCGTTGAAAGGCTAGACACACCACTAAATCTAATAAACTGCCAATATAGATCAATGATAAGTACCTTGTTCCACTGTAATTGCTATTTCATTTGGTAACCCGCGACCATTAATGTGAAGAACATCAGGATTACCAATAGATCTGTGCACATCAAGTGTTCTTCTAAGGATCTACCAAAATATAGAATATAGTCAGAGATTGATGCATTGCAAGAGAACATTCTGGTGGACAGGCTGAAGTTGAATATAGCAAGACTCTTTAATTCCAAGAGATGTACATGTTTTAGGGATGGATTAATAACTTACTGAAATGTTGGTTGTGTACCAGTCACCTATAAGCAGAGCTATATCACCATCAGGCTGAGGTAATGGAACAAGTATCAGGGCCTTGCAAGCTACACTTAGTCCTCCGAAGCCCCCCGTAGCTTTCTGCAGATACAATGATGGAAGTAATAGTAGATACGTATCTCGTCCTTCACTTAGAACTTGTACATAAATTTATTTCTTGATGGTATGGGGCAGTTTTTGCTAGGTACTCCATCTTGCCACAAATTTCTCCATTATCCGGTGGTTTGTAATATTATATAATAGCTGGGTCCTCACTAGGAATGTGCATGTATTGTTTGATGTGTTCTACAGAAACAATGTAGTTCACAAATGTAATTTGTTTTTGTATACTTTTAGAAAATGATCTGTTCATTAATGATAGATCGTAAAAGAAGGCCATCCCAACGAAACCTGAACCAGTTCAAATTGTTAGGAATGATCATATTATACATAAAAACTTTCAGTAACAACAAAAATCACCCACAGTTGACAATTAGTTTCATTGTTCATACCAGGATTGAAGCTACCCTATGGGAGTAGAACCATAGCAAGAGTAGAGGAGCAAAGAACAGTTGCATTTACCACCTTTAGACGCTAAATCAACCATTCAGTGGCTCAGAAACTGTGGAAAAAGGGGCTCCAATTTTTGTCAATAAAGTCTAAGTTCTTCTTCAAGAACTGATCCTCAAACCTGAAAGCCCTAATGGTCATTTCTCTTACTATGGACTCGCCAAAATGATCTGCAATGGGTTATTTCGTTGTACCATTTGTCTAATCATTTATTTAGCAGAAGCAAACTAGTATTCTCAAAGACCACTGCGTTGTCTCCTGAATTGTGCATCGCCGGCATGCCATTTCCCTCATTCTTCCCGCCACTGTCCATAGACGTAGTGGGCTGAATTTTTTAATGTGATTGCGGCTTCAGAAAAGGCACGAATGAGGGCATGAGTTTATCAATTCTTTGGCAGAAGTAAAATAGTCTCCTCAAATACGACTGTGTTGTCCCCTGAATTGTGCATCGTGGGTGCATCGTGGGCGCATCGTGGGCATGCCAATATTTCCCTCATTCTTCCCACTTCCCGCCTCTCCTGAATTTTTGAATGTGATTGTGGTTTCATAAGGCACAAATTAGGGCATGACTTTTGAAAGCTATTAAACTCTATTTCTAATGGTGGTAGTCTCTTTGTGTTAGTGGCTTTGACAAATAATGTCCACAGTCCTTATTTGTCCTATTTTCAAATATGGGTATCATTTATTGTTTATTTTGAAAAAAAATTGAATGTGTTTTATTTGAGCAATGTGGAAAAATAAAACTTTTATGTGTAAAAAGGGACCATCACTATATATAAGGAAGATGTAATATTTATAGTAGAAAAAGTTCTACAATAAGGGGTTTTTTAAGAGAATTTTGTGGAGAAATTTTAATAAGAGAAGTAATCAATTAGGGTAAAAAGGATTATTAAGGGAAAAAGAGTATAGGTTGGTTGACTTAATTAGTTATTATCAATGTTGTAGTATTTGTTTAGTTCTTTATTTCCCCTATCTAGGTTCAAATTTCTGCTGAGACATTTGTCTTATCTTTATAACACCGGAAAGGACGTAGAAGCCTCCAAGGAGTAGGACCACCACACGAGTGTATCTCAAAATGTCTTGACCATTCTTAATAAATCACATGTTTTTAGCGTATACTAGCAGCATATTGGATATACTTTTGGGTTATAGTGGCAATCATTCCATTTCATCTCAACTGTACCTCAAAACACTTTGATTAATTACTAGTGTTGGGTTTCTCTATAAACTTTTCCTAGAAGTGAAAAAGAACATGACTTTCATTAATCTATAAGGGTAGTTTCCCCAAGGAATGTGAAAACCCCACAAGTGTATTTAGAGACGTCTTGACCCTTGATAAATCGTATGTTATTACTATAGGCTTACAACATATTGAATATACTCTTAGGTTGCAAATTAATGGAAATCATTTCAGCCCATCTCAAGTGTAGCTCAAGTCACTCTAATGAGTTGTCGATCTCAAGTTTCTCCATAAAGTTTTCCTTGAAATAAAAAAAGAGCATGTCTTTCAATCTTTACTTGGATGAAATACACATCCTCCTTGTGAAGACTTTCTTTACTTCATTAAGTAAGGGTTGATGAGTATCTTCTTGGTTTCATTGGTTTCATCAAAGAATTAACATTTTATTCATCAACTCTTGACGATGAGAGGATGAATTCTAGTGTGAATTATCATGTGTGTGTTAATGTTCTTTTTTCAATTGTTACTTTAACCTCCACGGTTAATTTGGTTTAAGTCCTCTAGGTATTCATCAATCACTCACTCAGTGCCATATGCACCAGTAGAAAATGATGAAATTAGTGATTAGGTGACTAAAAACGTTAGTCACCACAATTATTCCAAGTAAATCACTACTAAATTTGAGCAATTTTAAGTGACCAAACTAAAAATGACTAACTTAAATGACTAATTAGTCATTTAAGTTAGTTGTTTTTAGTTTAGTCACGTATTATCTAGTCATGTATTTTATCCCTAGACTAAATTAGTCATTTAAGTTAGTCATTTTTAGTTCGGTCACTTTAAGTTGCTCAAATTTAGTAGTAATTCACTTGAAATAATTGTGGTGACTAACTTTTTTAGTCACCTAGTCACTAATTTCATCATTTTTTACTAGTGCTTCTTTCTTATTCTAGTGATATAACAAACAAGTATGGAAACAAAGATTTGGTGCTATCAAATATGTAATTTTGGAGAATGAATTCATTGGTTCATTAAACAAAAGAGAAAAAAACAAGTCTTACCAAGATAGATGATCTACACCAATCCTTTGGAAGTTTGGTTAAGGATTTAGTTAAAATGGAAGAATAAAGGAACACAAGGAACCGGTTGGATTATGAAATTTTGCAAAGCTTTGTTTGCATGAGGACATGAAAAAGCTCAGGCATGGGGGAATGTTGGGCCTCCAATTGGCCTCCAATTTATCATGATTTTGCTAATCAAACCATCCATTTTTGCATCATTCCCCTCACCCATTGCCATCATTATTTACCATTTTTCCTCATAAATGAACCAAATTTCCGTATACATGTTTACATGGTTTAATATTATTATTTCCATTATTTTTAATGAATTAAGAAGATTTTTTCATGGTTTTGCTAATGACAGTTTGACAAGTTCTAGATTTTGCAGCTCAGCCAAGATTCTGTAGCCATCTCCATGGTTAAGGTAGTAGCACCACTCTAAAATTAAATCAGACACTTGGACATGGTTTCCAGAAGCTCTAATATGGATTTTGATGATCAAATTTCACCCAGCTCACACATGTGGACCTCCAGGCAAAGATCAAGGGAAAATCATAGAAGTTTTTACCAGTCAAATTCAAATGTATTTTCTGAGCAAACAAAAGTGAATTAGGCAAAAAAAAAAACATGGGTTTTGTTCGGAACAGGCCCAATTAATGTTTTAAGGAGCAGTTTTTCCAAATTCATCTCCATTTGGGAGATATTTCAAGTTTTGTGAACCCCTATTTTGTAGATTGCGTGAGATGATCTGTTTTTGCAGCTACCTCCGTTGTTTGAAAGTTCAATGAACGCCAAATTAGGAAAGAGAGATATGAGCAACTGGTAAATCATCCTCTTAATGATTTAATTCCATGTGATCAACTCAAATCATCAATCGAAGGTTCGAATGAATGCTCCAAGGGATTGAATTCCACATATTTGAGATGATAGAGCAAGATTCGAAATCCATGATGACAATCTGATCAAGGATTTGCTAAGCTTGAATTATATTTCAGTTACGTACCTTTAGTTTGAAACATTGCACTCAAAACTTATTTTAAATTTGTGTTTGACGAGGAGATGGATATCTCTATTTTTCATCACGACTATTGTTATGACTGTTAAAGCAACTATGTTTCATGAATAAAGCCTGAAGATGATCTCAATGCATATTTTTTTGTGTAATTGAAGTGTGTGTGCCGACTGTTGTGCAGAAGGGCCCCCTATGGCTGAAGGTTTTTTTTTTCTTATTCATAGTTTTCCTTTCAATTATAGTTTGATTTAATAGTGTAGTTTTGGTTTGAATGCTTCATTCTGTCTGAGTGTATTTTAATTCAAATAGTTTAGTTTCAACCTTATTTTTCCTGAGTATATTTTAGTTTCAATCATATTATGTCTGGGTGTGTTTAATTCAAATAGAATAGTTTTGATCTTATTTTTTTAGTTTGTTTCATTTCCAGCAATTCTCTTTCATTAGATGTCAAATCAGCATAGATTTATTTTCTAGAGCTAAAGAAAAAAAAAATCGTGAATGTATATCTTAGATCACATTTCCTTCTTTCATATAAACAATATAATATTTCTTTTAATTAGATAATTTTGTAATTCTCTTTCAAATAGATTTTTTTCTTGCAATTTAAGTAGTTGATCTTGCACTGTAATTTAGAGATTTGTAATTGCTTTCTAATGATTTCAATAATTTAGGCAGTTGTTCATTTTCATTAAAGTAAAATAAATATATATATAAATTCTCAAAAAAAATTGACGTTATTTTCTTTTCCTAAAATTTTAATAAGAAAATTGGTTGAGATTTAGGAGCAGTTTTAACTCATTTAAATAGAATTAAATCATCACAATATTTTACATTTTATCAAAAACGACAAACAAAACATAAATTGACAATCACAATACTAAAATAGGAGTAAGAGAGGATTTCTAGCACATATTGTGCACAAACACTTCACAAGCATACTAGCCCTGGTTGACAATAAATGATGCAATTTAAGAGCAATTAGATTACCAAACACATGTAACACACCGATGATCTTTGTTGACATAGAGCACCGTACAGTGTTTTATACTGTTTGGGCGGTGCATTTATAAGAACACGACACACCGACGTCGGTGCGTACACCATGAAAAGCGCACCGATTTCTTGATATTTTTTTTTACCTGAAAAGTTGATAATTTATTTATAAAATATATTAATGAATGATATGGTATAGGTTTCATATTGATAAAGAAATTTCTGACAAGAGATCAAGTAACAAAAATACTGATAACACATCAAGAAAAGAAAAAAAGACAAGTTCTTTGTAAATTCTTTACAATTTTTTTTATTTTTGAACTATATGTAAGTTTAACTAATATGTTTTGTTTACTGTGTATCATGTAGAGCCACAATATAATGAAGTTCGATAAGGTTATTTCTGGTCTAGGACCAGAAGAGTGTAAAAGCTTAATGGAAAAATTGCAAAAGGATTAATCAGGTGAATGAAAAATACTATTGATCAAATATGAGTTTCTTTTTTTAATTTTCATTAATAATATACTTAAAATGATTAGATAACATGTTTAAAAAAATCTATTAATTCACATATTTTTAATGTTTAACAGGGACCAACAAATCAAAAAAGGAATGTTTTTCTAAGAAAAGAAAAAAAATAGAACATGCAAAGGAAAATGAATTGCTCCTTAGCTCATCTAGAGTGGTGTTGGAGGTTAATGAAAGGGGGGGGGAATTTTACAAAAGTTTGAGGGATATAGTGGAACGAATGTATAGATGTTCTTTCCACTTACAATACAAAAATCAATCCAATCATTCCAAGAAACAAATTTTATCTAAACTACATGAAGAGTTTCTAGAGAATTGGTCAATGAGACATCTCAGACTTTTAATAGTAAAAACATACAATAACAAAGAAGAATGAATGAAAAAGCAATATTCCTTTAAATGTTTTTCTAGAATTATTTATAAATATCACTTTTGTTATATTTACTTTTCATATATCAATTTAAAAATTAAATAATTTATTGTCATGTTACATTTTCAGGAAGATAATGAAAATCTCAAAAGATGAATGAGCTGATATCATAAATATGCCGGTAGGAATGTCCAAAAAGGATTACAAAGAGATGGTCAAAGAAGTGGACAATATTTCATTGCAGGAGGAGCCATCTAAACAACAACGTGCTTCTAATGTAATATATAATCATTTAATTTTTCGATCATTAGGTACAATAAATAATCAATTTAGCATTAAATATTAATTTTCAAGTATTTTCTTGCAGAAAAGAAAAGAAAATGGAACCCATTCAGCACATAAAACAGGACGACAAGGAAGAAGGATTGATATCTAAGTTTATGAGTAATTGTTACTTCCTTATAACAACTTAACTAGATTTCATTTTTGTATATTTTAAGTTCTTTTACAAAAATCATCATTGAATGTCTTCAAATAGGTGCTAACATACAAAGAAGAACCATTAGATGAATTGATTGACATTGGGTTAAATATGGGTTGTGAGTATATGTTGGCATATCAGAAATTAATTGTGGAATTTGTAAGCATATATCGATCTTGTTTTACTTAGCTCTATATATGATTAATAGAAAAAAAATATTTTATATTAAATATATGATTTTTTATGGGGTATAAAACTTGCAGGAAACAAAGTATGGAACTGTGCCAATAGATGAAATCTTGAAAGATGGCATGAAATTTGGTTTTGAAAGAATGTGTATATTTCATGAGTCAATTGTTGCTATGGTACGTCATTTATTTTCGATTTACATTGATGTATATTATTTAATATTGAAATTTTCATTATTCTCACCAATGTATATACACTCATTACAATTTCTTTTTATGTTTGTAGATGGAAGGTGAAGAAGAAGAAAACAATCAACACCGTGAAAAAAAGTCATGGAAGTAGCTCGAGCAGTGATAACAGTTCAAGCGAAGAATGAAGATCATTATGTTTGGATATCAAAGCAAGGCGTTGTATTTTTTGAAATATTTGTCTGTGAAATCATACATTTTGTTTAATGTAATGGACCTTTAATTACGTCAATTAATAAAATTGATACGATAAACATTATTTTGTATGCTGACAAATATTGTCTTAGTCATATATATATATATATATATATATATATATATATATATATATATATATATATATATATATATATATATATATGTTTTAATTTATTCTATTGTTTTCTCCATTGTCGTTGTGAAATGTAACACCATTGATTAAATTTATGGATGATTAAATATTATAATGAAGGGATGTGAAATCTGATGATATGATATAACAAATTAATCCAAACATCACACTCAAATGCACTAATAAAAATTTAATTGATATGAATACTGTTATAAGATATGTGTCGTCTTTTGATGAATAATGAATTAAAAAAATCACAATAATTATGATATGATATAAAAAATTAATCCAAACATCACATTCAAATGCATTAATAGAAATTTAATTAACATGAATACTGTTATAAGATGTGTCGACTTTTGATGATTAATGAATTTTTAAAAATCACAATAATTGCACTGTCACAGGTCGATGTTTCTAAAAAATACAAAATGAACATAGGTGTGTGTCAGTTACTGTACACCGGTGCATTTGTATGATACAACGCACCGGTGCATTTCTACAACCTATGGGCACTGCACAAATATAATACCAATTATAAATATCGGTGCATTTGTGCGATACTGTGCACCAGTGCGTTTATGTGAGACTATGCACCGGTGTGTTTGTACGACCTATGGGCACCGCACAAATACCAATAAGAATTAGAACAAGCGCTGTGTTTTTTTGACACTATGCACTAGTTCGTTTCTATAAGACTACGTACGGGTACATTGATACGACCTATGGGCACTGCACAAATCCCAATACCAATTAGAACGGCCATGTGCATTGTATCACCTACAGTGCACCCTGTGCGGTTTTAGACCTTTACGGCCCGGTGCATGCACCTTCGACTGCCCCGGGCCGACCATCTATATGACACGCACTAGTGCGTTAACACCTTAGTAGCGCACCGATGAAAAAAACATCTGTAATGACCTCCACCTGCCAAGGTTTTTAGTTGTGTTGAAATTCCGTTACAAACTTCGCCAAAACCTCCATTACCAAAAGCAAATGTTGTAGAAAATGTTTTTTTTGACAATTTTGGAAAATTTTATAACACTAAAAACCTTCTTTATAACCTCTGCTAGAGGGTATTTTCCTTGTAGTGATTGTAACACATAGTTTAGAGGCCTTTAGCCACCACATCTCTTCTCAGAGATAAGCTAGCAATGCCCTGGACAATTTATTTCCATTTTGTTTCTAAACAAATTTCAGTTCTTTGATATTAAGGAAATGGAGTGTTATTTCTATTGCATTTTTATAGTTATGGTTATATGTATATTTTGTTGTGTTCCTACATAAATCCGGATCAGTGTTATTAGAGAGGTATGTTCTTTCTTGATCCTTCTTTGCATGTCTCCAACGAGGTTGGGGTATAAGGAGTTAGGGCTCGATCTGGTTGAACCTTTGCAAGATCAGCCTCGCAAACCCCAACCACTACCCATGGGGGAGGAAAAGAAAGATGAGGGAGCAATATATCCTATCAAAATATTGTTTGAGGAGGCCCTTGAAAAACAAAGGAACACAATGATGGATAATTTTTCCCAGATCCTTCAATGACTACCCACTGGCGGCGCATCTGCATCTAGCAGCCACTCTCTAGGCGCAACTCCTTTTAAGGTATAAGTAAACTTTGACATTCCCATATCTGAGGAAAATATAGATGCAGACACCATAGATAGATGTTTGAATATATTAGAAGGATATTTCTTAGTTCATGAATTTTACGACCAGGAGAAGATTATTTTTGCACTCCTTAAAGCTACCCCCCATGTCAAGGACTGGCGGGAAACCTACTATGAGAAAAAGGATGAGGTGGAACCCTCTTTGTTCTCGGCCATACCCACTTGGAATTCTGACGCAACAATGTTGAAAGGTTTTTCTACGGGGAGCTAGTCAACGGTGACGTGGCTCTGTCTCAACTCTCCCTTCTCCCCGTGGTCTATTTATTTTATTAATTATCAAATTCGTAGAATTTGATAAATAATACTATCTGCAATGGTTGAAATTTATATAAATTCCTCGGCATATATATATATATATATGATCCATGCACTTTATAACAAATTTTAAACCTTCGGCGATTAACTATATATATTTGGACTTTATATTAAAATCAATGATTCCCGAATAAATGGCTCATACACAGACCTTGGCTCTGGGTCCTGCGTCTATGTTCAATCACCCAATCAACGCGCTTGTCGTACCTGGGTTAAATCCCGCACATCTCCGTCAGATGACCACCGTCCGATGGCCCTTCTCCAAATCAACGACTCTCGTCAATATCGCTTGGCGTCCTGGTACGATTGATAACGTGCGATGGCGCGGTTCAACCGGTGGTTTTCTGGGGGTCCACTTCGCCACACGTCAACAGCTCTATGGAATCGCTCCGTGACCGGGAAATACCGCCTACTCCACAAAAGCGGTGCGATATGGGAAATCCACCTTTGCAAATCCGCTTATGGGTTTGGTACAGTGACTAACCACGGTTTCGCGTTGGGTTTGCGTTCTTCTTCGTTTATCCTCCATTTGTTAACTAAGGTTCTGAACCAGTTAGGAATTCCAATTGACTACGAACAAACGTGAGTTTCTTTATTTCGCGGGCTTCTATTACCATAAAACAGAGTTCCAGGACCAGGGTTCTCTACACAGGCCTCACCTGCGGTTGTGGTGAATTCGCAGGGTTATCCGACAAATTACGGGAATTCAAGAACAGAGAACAGAATTACCATTACACAATCGCCTCACAGTTAAACAATTCTTCACAATTATAAATACAGGCAGTTTAGAAATCAACAGGGCTTGAATTTCTTTCACCCGAAAGCAATTGCTCAATACACAGAGTTTTATTACAGGAAATCCTCTCTTCTTTTTTCTCTTGCCCCCCTCCCTACACATCTGAGGGATTACATCTATATACATCAATATATGTCCTTTCGGTTCTTCTGTGAGGACCGTTATGGTAATTCAACAGTCTTATTACAATAATTCGAAAACTAAAAATAGACAGATGGACTAACTATTCGACTTCTACAAATCTAACTGATCTAATAATACAATCAGCTAAGGTTTTGACACCTAGCTGTAACAATTCAAATGTTTTCAAACCCTCCTAGCCACAACATGTGGAAAAAACTCCTACATTGCTGGCTAGTGCCTAATGCCCCTGCATCAGACTCCCGAGGGCAATTTTATTCATGGGCTCCTGTCCATGAGCTCCTCCATGGATCTGCCTATCTTCTGCAACATTTCTTCAGTCATCCAAGTGGCATCTTCCTCTGGATTATCCTTCCATTTGATCAAGTACTGAAAGTAATCTCATCCTCTAGTCCTTCTGAATGGTCTTTTATCCAATATTTTCTCTGGTTGCAATGGCTGTGCTGGAGGCAGTTGCTCTCTCCACTCAATCTGTTCCTTGTCTGCTGTTCTTTCTTCTGCACCATCATCCTCATACTTTTACAAATATGAAACATTGAAAATGGGAGATATTCCAACATCAGGAGGTAATTCAATCTCATAAGCATTTGCAGAAAACTTCCTAAGTATCTTGCATGGCCCAATCTTTTTGAACTTCAATTTATTGTACTGCTTCTTTGGGAATCTCTCCTTTCTCAGGTGTGCCAAAACCAGATCTCCTACTTCAAAGTGAACTTCCTTTCTTCTCAAGTCTGCTCTGATTTTGTATTTGATGCTGCTTCCTTGTAGTTTCTGTTTCACTTGTTCATGTATGGCCTGGATCTCTGAAGCAAATTCCTCACAATCTGCATTTCTCAGTTCTGCCTTTCCCAGATTTCTCAACTTTGATATTCCTCTGGGGTGCATTCCATAAACAATATGAAATGGACTCTACCCTGTGCTCCTGTTTGGTGAGTCATTATATGCATACTCTGCCTGGGGAAAAATATGGTCCCACTGCTTGGGATGCTCTCCTGCAAGACTTCTCAACAAATTTCCCAGACTCCTATTCACAGCCTCATTTTTTCCATCAGTCTGAGGATGATAAGCTGAGCTGAAACTTAGTTTGGTACCAAGTTTCTTCCACAGTGTCCTCCAAAAATGACCCACAAATCTGGTATCTCTGTCTGAAACAATACTCTTGGGCAACCCATGCAATCTAACAACTTCTTTGAAGAACAAGTTAGGAACATGGGTGGCATCACTACTTTTATAACATGGAATAAAATGTGCCATTTTGGAGAATCTATCCACCACAAAAAATTCTGCATCATTCCCTCTCTGAGCCTTGGGCAATCCTAGAACAAAATCCATGCTCACCATGTCCCAAGGCCTGTCTGGAATAGGCAAGGGAGTGTACAATCCTGCATTTTGGCTCCTTCCTTTGGCATATTGACAAATCTTGTAGTTCTTCACAAACTTATCCACTTCTGTTCTCATCTTGGGCTAGAAATAAAAGTGACTAAGCTGTTCATAAGTCTTATCAGTACCAAAGTGTCCAGCAAGTCCCCCACTATGCTTCTCTTTGATCAGATTTTCTCTCATGGAACATTTTGGTACACACAGTTGGTTTCTTCTAAATAACAAGTCCTCTTGCAATAAATAATCCAACCACTGGCTTCTATCTGTTAAAACAGGGTTACTGCATGCCTCAAATGCTCCTTTAAAGTTAGGATCTGTTTTATACAATTCCTTGAGAAAATCAAATCCTGCAACTTCAAAATTAGTTTCTTGAACAAGCATGTGCCTCCTACTCAAAGCATCAACTACTTTATTGGCTTGGCCACTTATATTTTTTAAAACAAAATTAAAAATTTGGAGATAATCAACCCATTTAGCATGCTTATGTTTCAACTTGGGCTGCTGTACAATATACTGCAAAGCATGATTGTCAGAATATAATACAAACTCCCTGGACATCAAGTAATGTCTCCATTTCTTCAGTGCCTAAACAATTGCATAGAATTCCTTCTCATAAGAGGAATACTTTCTCCTGGTGTCATTCAGCTTCTCACTGAAATATGCCACAGGCCTATTATCCTAACTCAACACAGCTCCAATGGCCTCTCCAGTGGCATCGCATTTTACTTGAAATGGTTTAGTGAAATAAGGCAGAATCAAAACAGGCTTCTCAGTTATCTTTTGCTTCAATAGTTTAAAATTTCTTTCTGCTTTAGCAGTCCACTTAAATGGTTGTTTTCTCTTCTTCATTGTCTCAATTATGGGCGCATTAATCTTACTGAAGTTTCTTATAAAATTTCTGTAAAAACTAGCAAGTCCATGGAAACTTCTTACCTCAAAGACATTCCTGGGTGAAGGCCACTCCACAATTTCCTTAACCTTTTCTGGGTCCATCTTCAATCCTTCTGCAGAAACAACAAACCCCAAATACACCAACTCTTCCTTCATGAATGAGTATTTCTTCAGATTTATCAGCATTTTCTCTTGGTGCAGCTTCTTCAAGACATGATTAAGATGCCTTAAATGTTCTTCTCTAGTTCTGCTGAAAACTAATATATCATCCAGATACACTATCACAAATTTACCAATGAATTCTTTCAATAATTCATTTATAAGTCTCATAAAAGTACTAGGTGCATTTGACAACCCAAAAGGCACTACCATCCATTCATACAGTCCTTCATTTGTTTTGAAGGCAGTTTTCCACTCATCACCCTCTCTTATTCTAATATGATGGTATCCACTCTTCAAATCTATCTTTGAGAAATATTTAGCACCACTCAAACAGTCCGTTAAATCCTCAACTCTGGGCAAAGGGAATCTACCTGATTGTGATCTTATTAATTGCTCTGGAGTCAGTACACATCCTCGAGCCTCCATCTTTCTTTGGGCTCAATATTGTTGGTACTGCACATGGACTCAGACTTTCTCTGATCAGCCCCTTATCCACCAATTCCTGTACTTGTCTCCTGATTTCCTCATTTTCCTTGGGAATCATTCTGTAGGCTGCCTTATTTGGCAGATTTGAACCAGGGATAAAATCTATCTGATGGCTGATCTTTCTCATAGGTGGCAGCTCATCAGGTAAATCATCCACAACAATGTCACAGTAATCATATAACATATCTTGTATCTCTACTGGTAAATCAGAAATCTTGGTAGAAGTAAGAACTACTTTAGGCTTGCAAACTAAAGCAAAGCTTACCTCTTCTTCTTCTATCTGCTGCAGATATTCCTTCCCTCTCAGCAACAAGGTCTTTGGATCAATCACTCTGCTGGATGGCTCTCCTTCTTCCATGGGTATTAATGTATGATGTACCCCATCTTTGAAGAACTTGTAAGTGTTATTATTTCCATCATGCATTGTTTCTCTGTCAAACTGCCAAGGTCTACCCAGCAGTATATGACATACATCCATGGGCATTACATCACACATGACCTTATCTTTATATTTTCCCATTTGCAGCTCTATCTCACACTGTTCTTTCACAACCAGCTGATGTCCTTTATGCAGCCAGAACACCCTGTAGGGATTTGGATGCTCCCTTGTCTTCAACTTCAACTTCTCTATTACCTTAGTGGAAATCATATTGTCTGTGCTGCCACTATCAATGAATAGCTGGCAGCACTTCCCTTGGACTTTGCATATGCTCCTAAACAAAGTCTTCCTTTATGCAGGCTCAGTGACCTCTTTGGCTTGTTTCAATAGGACCTTATTTACCACCAAGGATTCTCCCCTCTCTGGAAGAATTTCTTCTTCAATTTATGTCTCTTCTCCAGCTTGGGCAACAACAACATTCCTTGGGCCAGCACCCACATTCTCTGGACATTCATAGTGCTTGTGTCCCACTTGCTGACATCTATAACACCTCAACTCTCTAACCATGCCTTTGTCTCTGCCTCCTCTTCCTTTTCATCTTTAAGAACCCCTTATGCCCCTTGCATCATCCTCTGTAGATGCATTATGAGGTGAGCTACTATTAGCTCCATCCTTGGGTGTAGTAGGCTTTCCTCTACCACCCTGACTTCCCTTTCCATGGAAAGTACCTCTCTTCTTGGCAGACTGTTTCCTCATGAGTTTATCCTCTGCTTTCAAGGCCATCTGGTAGGCCTCTTCCATTGTCTTAGGAGAAAGGAGACCAATCTCATCTTGGATCTCCAGCTTGAGACCATTCACATATCTGGAAGTCTTCTCTGGTGTGTCTTGGAATTGCCCAGCCCTTATGCTTACTCTATAGAATTCCTCTGTGTATTCTTTTACTGTCAGCAACCTCTGTCTCAGGTTCTGCATTTGTTTATACAATGTCAGCTGGTAATCACTGGGCAGGAATTTACCTTTTAATTTGGCCATCATTCTGGTCCAGCTCTTAATAGGTTTCTTTCCAACTCTCCTCCTTTCTGCCTGCACTCCATCCCACCAAAGTGCATCATGTCCCTTCAGCTTTGTTACTGCAAACTTGACCTTCTTATCTTCACTTATTTCTTCATAATCAAAGAAATTGTTCAATTCATTTATCTAGTCTACCAGTTCTTCTGGATTCAGTCCCCCTACATAGCTTGACACTTCAATTCTGGGTTTAACTACAGACCCTAGAACAGTTCTAAGGAGCCTCATGTCAGGAGGAATCTCAATATTTTCTTCTGCTTCTTCTGTCTCAGGTTCGTTGATGTCTTCAGGATCTCTAGGTTGTCTTCTCTCCATGGCATATATTCTGGCTTCGACCCTCTGCAACATCCCCAACACCTCAGCATTGGCAACAACTCTTCTTCTCCCAGCACCTCTACCCACTTGGATTGCCATGTCAGCAAAACAATTCAGAACACGCTCTGATACCACAAACGACGCAACAACGTTGAAATGTTTTTCTACAGGGAGCTGGTCAATGGTGACGTGGCTCTGTTTGAGCTCTCCCTTCTCCCCGTGGTCTATTTCTTTTATTAATTATCAAATTCGTATAATTTGATAAATAATACTATCCGCAATGGTTGAAATTTATATAAATTCCTCAGCATATATATATATATATATATATATATATATATATATATATATATATATATATATATATATATGATCCACACACTTTATAACCAATGTTAAACCTTCGGCGATTAACTATATATATATTTGGACCTTATATTAAAATCAACGCTTCCCAAATAAATGGCTCGTACACAGACCTTGGCTCTGGGTCCCGCGTCTATGTTCAATCGCAGAATCAACGCGCTCGTCGTACCTGGGTTAAATCCCGCGCATCTCCGTCAGATGATCACCGTCCGATGGCCCTTCTCCAAATCAACGACTCTCGTCAATATCGCTCGGCGTCCTGGTACGATTGATAACGTGCGATGGCACGGTTCAACTGGTGGTTTTCTGGGGGTCCACTTCACCACGCGTCAACAGCTCTATGGAATCGATCTGTGACTAGGAAATACCACCTACTCCACAAAAGCGGTGTGATATGGGCAATCCACCTTTGCAAATCTGCTTATGGGTTTGGTATAGTGACTAACCACGGTTCCGCGTCGGGTTTGTGTTCTTCTTCGTTTATCCTCCGTTTGTTAACTAAGGTTCTGAACTGGTTAGGAATTCCAATTGACTACGAAAAAACGTGAGTTTATTTATTTCGCGGGCTTCTATTACCATAAAACAGAGTTCCACGACCAGGGTTCTCTACACAGGCCTTGCCTGCGGTTGTGGTGAATTCGCAGGGTTATCTGACAAATTACGGGAATTCAAGGATAGAGAACAGAATTACCATTACACAATCACCTCACAGTTAAACAATTCTTCACAATTATAAATACAGGCAGTTTAGAAATCAACAGGGCTTGAATTTCTTTCACCCGGAGCAATTGCTCAATACACAGAGTTTTATTATAGGAACTCCTCTCTTCTTTTTTCTCTTGCCCCCCTCCCTACACATCTGAGGGATTACATCTATATACATCAATATATGTCCTTTCGGTTCTTCTGTGAGGACCATTATGGTAATTCAACAGTCTTATTACAATAATTTGAAAACTAAAAACAGATAGATGGACTAACTATTCGACTTCTACAACTCTAACTGATCTAATAATACAATCAGCTAAGGTATCGACACCTAGCTGTAACAATTCAAATGTTTTCAAACCCTCCTAGCCACAACATGTGGACAAAACTCCTACATTACTGGCTAGTGCCTAATGCCCCTGCATCAAATTCTTTCCGAGACACCATCAAGGAATAATATTATCCCGTTGGGAGATATGAGGAGAAGTACATACAATGGACTACGTTGCGGCAACAAAGGGATCAAGATGTGCATGAGCTGACGAATCTGTTCCATACCCTGCGCACAAAGTTGGGTATCAAAGATTCAGAGAAAATTGTTGCTGAAGTACCACAGTTTTCTGAATAGATACATTCAAAAGGAAATGGAGTCCCTCAACATCTCCTCGCTTGGTACGACATACCGGTATGCTGCCAAGATTGAGCAAAAAATCAAACAGAAGAAGTGAGACTTTGGATCTGTGAATCAAAAGAAAGGGAAAGGTGCCCCCAAACTGCAGAACAAAGGAAAAATCCAAGGCATGGCAGCCCAATATAACCTACTGAAGCCACAAGAAAAGAAAAACCCCAGAAAGCCGAAGAAGGACACGAGAAAGTGGTGTGAGTTCCATAAGAGCTCCACTCACAACACAAGTGAGTGTCGGGCCAAGTAGTCATAGGTGACCAAGATGAGGGCTTCTGAATCAGATGCATGCTCTAAATTTGAATCAAAACACGACAAGGGGAATGAAAAGGGGAATCATATTATTGATGTAGAGCTTGGCGCCACTGTTAACACTACAAAGATCAAGAATGAGGAAACGAAAGATCCAGAGGAGGAGGAGTGTCTCTTCCACTCTCAAATGTGGATAAAGGGTTCCCCGCTATAGTTCATTGTCGACAATTGGAGCCAAAAGAACCTCATTTTAGCAAAGGTCGTGAAGAGCTTGGGCTTGGCAACCACTGACACACCCACATCCATACACCATCGGGTGGCTTCACCAAGGACAGGATCTCCACGTCAGCCAGCAGTGTCACCTTCCCTACAACATCAAGCCCTTCACAGATGAGGTATTATGTGACATTTCTCCTCCTGATGTTTGTGATGTATTATTAGGCCAACCATACTTATGGAAGCGACATGAGGTGTATGAGTCACGGCCTTGTACTATTATTATTACTTTGGGCAATACGTTGTACAGGATACTAGAGGTACCACCGCCTGTTTCTATCTCTTTGGTTACTACAAAACAATGCAGTAAGCTCATTTCCAAAACCAGGAAATTTGTTTTCCTGACGATCCGCCCCCAAGGCAAGAAGAAGGTTGTCACCACGACCTCCAGACAGGGCTCCTTCGCACGACAAAAACAAATGGACAAGGTCGTGGAGGAGTATGGGGACATCTTCACCTCACCCATAGGGGTGCCTCTGCACTGTCAGGTCAAACACCCCATCGATCTAAACCTAGGTGTGTCACTGCACAATGGACCAATCTATCGGGGCTATGTTCTGGAGAACGGTGAAATCAAGAGGCAGATTCAGGAGCTACTATAGAAAGGTCACATCAGGCGGAGTTCATCGCCCTGTGGGAGTTTGATTGTGTTGGTGCAGAAGAAGGATGGGACTTGGAGACTCTGTATTGACTATCAGGTGTTGAACAAGATAAAAATCTAGAATAGGTACCCAATCCCATGGATTGATGACTTTCTGGATCAACTAAAAGGGGCGCAATATTTCAGCAAGACCGCTTGAAGTCTAGGTATCACTAGGTACTAATCGAACCCTCTGATGTGTGGAAGACTTCCTTCAAAGCCAAGGAGGGCCTTTTCGAATGGCTGGTCATGCCTTTTGGGTTGAAAAATTATCCTGCAACCTTCATGAGGCTAACGAATGACATCTTGTGCCATTCACCAACTCATTTGTAGTAGTGTACTTGGATGAAATCATAATCTTTAGCCAGACTTGGGAAGATCACCTCCACCACATCTGACAAGTCCTCCTAACACTGCGGCAACACAAGTTGTGTGCCAATTTGGAGAAGTACACTTTTGGCAGGACCCAAGTTCAGTATCTAGGATACATTATTGATGAACAGTGGGTGCATGTGTGTCATGAAGGAAAATCCCCTCTATGGACAGAGGGGATCCCTCTAGCCCTAGGGTCGGACTAGCAATAAGGGAACATGTTGGTTTCTAAATTCCTATTTTATAAACAGAATATGGATTAGGATAGATGTCCTACCTCAATCCAATGCTCTCGATGTAGTATGTTGTAGTGACCTCTCGATCTTCATCCTTCAAGCCTTGCGCTCCTTTGGTAGCGACGTTCATACACCTGCACAAAGATCAAGCCAACACTAAAATCATACGAGCATACATGTTCATTTACAACTATCCAACTAGTCAAGGAGAGTCAAAAACTTTGAATACTAATATAGACAAAGATGGAAATTGAAATCATTCATGTCATATTAATATATAAAAAAATAATTTTACAACCTGTGCCTTGATGTTGCAGACCTCCTTTGATGGGTTCAGACGTGCACGTCTCAAAGCATTCATTCGTCAATTCAGCGTGAAGAGGCAAAAGTTTCAAACTCTCTCTCACAACTATGGAATATTCTCTACTATCAACTCCTTGTCTATTCTAGCTATGTCTAGATAGTTGATTCAATGGAATGAAGAGGGATTTATAGGAGTGGAGGATGAGCTTTGGGATCCACATATGGTGAAGGAAAGGTATATCCCTTTGGGAATTTGCATTTTTGTAGGAACTAGAAGGCCAAAGGGAGAAATTCGACCTCATCTAGTCGAATAAAAATCCATGACTCCACTCACGAAGTTGTTACATATTAGAAGCTTCATTTCCATTTTAAAAAACCTTCCAAAATTATCTTAGCATGGGTGCTCTTCAAAGATAGAGTGACCATGGCACAAGGCCTAGTGTAAATCTGGCCATCGACACGAGGTCATAACTACACAGCCGCGTTGACCCAAAATCATATGTTTTAAAGGGTCAACTTCAGGAATAGTGAACATTGATTGTGTTCCTGACATGTTAAGGGATGCAAAGGCATTCATTATGATGTGTGAAAGTACACATGGGTTACTATAATATTCCTCTAGATTCGAGATGGGGAATGCAGGGACGGTGACAAAATGTTATGTAACATATGCCTCTTAAAGCATGAAGTCCGAGAGAGAGGGAGGGGTGAAATGCTTTATGAGAACATGCCCAAACCAAAACACCGTCGTCAGAGGACTTTCAAGATCAAGTACGACTGATATCTCTGATACATGAATATCTGGTATGGGTGCAACCATCCATAATAGAGAACATGTAATAAGATCCAAGGTATGGATACATCCATCCAGTGAGAAGGATCATCAAATAGATTCAGGTATGGTCACAACCATCAATTTAGAATAGTCATGATAAACCAAATCATCCTGCAGCCTGGATTTACTCAGACAAAACCCAGGGTCTTGCACTCCCTCTCGACCCGAACAAGTACAAATTCAGGCATGTGCATGAACAAGCTAAAGTCGAACATGTAATAAAGTCACCTAATTACTAGCCAATGATGGAAGCTGTTAATAGGCACGAGAGAAACCATAAATAATGATAATGGTTCTCAAGGTACTGCTAGTACAATCCACAGAATGTGAACAATGAGCTGGAGTCGACCATTTGCGAAATCACCCATTCGAAGGCCAATGATAAGAACCTGTCGTTGAATGTGAAGAACTTACCATTGAGGCATGCAAGCTTTGAGGTACCAGAAGGGAGTCTCTGGATTAGCTTCCTAGATAATGAGTTGAAGTCGATAGGAAGTGATCGATTGAACGAGGGCCATAATGTTTCCCACATCATCAACACGAGATAGAGGAATAATATGATAGTGAATCAAGACTAAACAGAGGATCAGGGGTTGAAAAATGTAGAAGGGAATTCTCTTGAATATATCAGTGACACGACTTTGGAATTTGGCAGTATTTAACATCAAGGGATCTGAGGTCATGGTGACAAGGCAAAGAGAAGATGAGAGGTAAAAAATGAATAACCCAAACCCATGGAGGAAAAACGACAAATGTGGGATGTGCCCAACCCAACATGAACTGCAGACAAGTGTCATGTTCAAGAGCGACATACCTCCGACACAACTGATAACTAGTTTCATTTTCCCCCACCATTTCAAGCGAGTACCCCAATTATTTTTGGAAACAAGCTTGAAGGGGATATCATAAACTTTTCATGTAAGTTTTTCTTTTGGACAAATCCATCCTAGTACCTTTTACGAGCCCTAGGAAGGAGGAACTCGTTAATTTCATGGTGACGGTTTCCAATGGCATTTAGTTTTAACGATTTTGAAAAATGGAAAACTTGGCATCTTTTCATGTTTAGAGAGTTTGAAAAGAAGCGAAAAAGAAAACTCCGGCAGGTCCCTTTTCGTAGGTAGTCTCTCAGATCCGAAAAGGTAGAAAACAATATCCGAGAGAACCTATTAGTCACATTCGACCAAGGTATTCTTTTTTCGTAAATAATCTATCCCAGCTTGAAAAAGGGGTAAACTTATACTAGGCATTTGACGTTTCGTAGCCTTTACCGAGTTCAAAACAACAAGAGTCTTGGAAATCTTTTTATGTTTTCAGAGTAAAAAAAGAGCTGAAATTTGATTCCTCCTGGAGGAACAAGTGGGATTAAGGGTAGCAAATGCTTCCAGTGATGGTGGAACTACTTAGAACAAGTAAGGTCAAGAGGTTGACTAACAAGAGCACTCATTGCAGCGATTCCTCGGGAATGGGTAAAACAACCAAGTGAAGTTGTATGATCGGCCAAGAACATGGTGACAATGGAATGAGAAAACCAAGGCTCATCTGACAAAACAGGCTAACAAAATGGAAATCACGAGAGGTAAAATAAGATTGGTTTCATTTTTACACAGGCTTGAAATCAAGAAACTCTGCTTGAAGTTGGTTTGATTTTTACAGAAGCTTGAAATGTTTTAGAAAACTATGCTTGAAACCAGTTTCATTTTTACACAAGCTTGAAACGGAAATGAACCATGCTTTAAATAAGTTTGCATGCCCCCAGCATGGTGACTCAATTCGAGGTACATGCCCCCCATATTCATGTAATTCACTTGAGAATACTACTAGTTACTAATAGGTGGATGGAATGAAGCCTCAATTATGAGATCAGGTGAAAGACTCGACTTGGATTTTACGAGATCTAGCCAAAGACTTGAATTGAACGGGAAACTTGGTTCATTTTTTTAACGAGTTTGACAAAGTAAAATAACTATCCTCACAATATCTAATTCATTTTTTAATGAGGTTGACATAGTAAAATAACTATCCTCATGACACTTTGTTTTATTTTTTAAAGAGCTTGACACAAGAAAGAACTCTGCTCTGAAGATCTTGTTTCATTTTTTAAGGATATTGATACAAGAAAATGAACTATGCTCCGACGAGCTCGTTTCATTTTTTAAGGAGCTTGACATAAGAAAATGAACTATGCTCCGATGAACTTGTTTCATTTTTTAAGTAGTTTTAGACAAGAAAATGAACTATGCTCTGGTGAACTTATTTCATTTTTTAAGGAGATTGACACAAGAAAAAGAACCGTGCTCCGATGAACTCTATAAATTTTAAGAGGTCATGGATTCCAATAGGTTCTCATTCGATGGGAGAAAAACACCCTTGAAATCAGAATCCAATGCCCCCAGTACATAATTCATGACATCACTGATGATACTGTCACTGGATGTGGGCAAGGGAAAGGTAGCCACATTATTAACCTGTGGCTGGGAGGATACCACTGAGACATAAGGACCATTAAGGGATGACGGTAGACCAGATTCCATGTTAGGACTAATGAAGTAAAGTTGATCAACGGTCACAATCCAACCTTCATGCAAGAAATAGATCACATGAAAAAGGGAAGAGACAAGTGCTACCATGACATAAGTGTAGTCACACCCTAGGAGAAAATTAAAATCCAAAGGGCCTTGATTGACCATCAAGTTTTTATAGACAATCTTACCTCCAAAGTAATAGGAAACTTTGGAAGGATCCCTAACGGTTGAATCGATCCTCTTTCAAATGCCAACAGATTCTGGGTAACGGGCACAATATGTAGAGAACCGAAAGCTTTCCAGGTAGTGGAGGAAAAAATACTAGTAGATGCACCTTCATATATAATCGTGCTTGGTACGACCACATTATAGGTTTGTACCTTAATCTCAAAAGGAACGTAAGGAGGAATACAATATCCTGCCAGTCGACTCCAATCAAAGGAAGTGACCAAAATACATGGAGGGGGAGACCATATGAATGGGACGACTATCCCATTGCGTTAAGGGAAAAGGAGTATCACCCTCCTGGATAACGGGAACGGGAGTTGGAGAATCACCTTCCTCGACCGTGGGAACGGGATGATCTCCCTTCAATCTCGGAGAATCTTAGGAAACAAAGAGAACTTGAGTGATATGAGATCCACTCTCTATGGAAAAGACCTGATGGAACATAGGTGGAATCAGATCAACCTTTCCCTCAACCAATGACTGGTCAGGAATGGACTTATGAGACTGACTTTCAGAGAGAGCGGAATTGACCGGAGATGAATATCGATCAATAAATTTATCAGCTAGCCAAGGACTCGAAGAAATATTTTGGTAACCAACAGGAAGACAGGATTCAGAAACCGAAAGGGTATCCAACACCTTGGAGGCTTCATCTAGATTAGGATAGAGGTGAATGGGATGAATCCCTTCACATAACCTACAGGGAAATCTGATCTCACCCTATTCTTTATGAGTCTTACAATCACTATTTGAAGGTTCATCACCATCATGACCATCGGAGGCTAATGACAAAGGGTGGTTTGGGCCAACATAACATACTTCCAACACCTTGGGAATACCAGGGCAGTCTCTAAGAAAATTATCACCCTTGCATAACTTGCAAGGGAATTTGACTCTGCAAGAAGAAGTAGGAGGTTTCTCAATATTAGCTACATGGGTAGCAATAGTTGCTAATTTCCCCCCTAACTTATTTTCCTTCTTCTTCTTCGACTTCTTCTTCTTCTTAGCCACCCGGTTAGTAGAATCCAGACTTTCACCATGCGAAGAGGAAAAACGAGGTGAAGAAATAGGCGAAGAAGGTGAGGGGTAAATTTTAGGATCAACATGGGGTTGACATGGTTTAGGCAGAGGAGACCGTGGTTGGATAGAGATTAGAACACTCGGGACCGCTGAGGTCGAAAATAACCAAAAGGGTAAACCAATAGTTAACCCAGGAAGGGAAAACGTTGCCATATAAGGGGAGCCAACATTTCCATAAGAAGGAAAAGGACCTAGATTCCCATCGGAGGGGAATCATTGACTGGTAAATTCTGGGAACGTTGTCATCAATCTCACCCTAAAGAATCACTAAGGAATAAAACTCTAACCAAGAATATTTTGCGGGAAGTTAATTTTATAACATTGAAGCAAGACTCTGTCATTTCATGTTTTAAGAGTGGAGAAAAGGACAAAAAGTGATTCTAGTCACTTTCAGTTTGAACGAGCTTGAAAGGACATGTGCTCGATGATCTTTTCAAATTTAAAGAGTCATGAAAAGATCAAAATTACTACTTAGGAACTCTAAGAAAAAGGGTGTACCAAGCTCTCATGAACTAAAATATACACCTTGGTGATCAAATGAAAGAGAAATGACCAAGGACTTAACATACGTGCAGGCAGTCTCCACAAATGTTGTGTTCGGTGTATCACGGTTACACGGTGGCAGACTAGGCTTCCTATGGATAAAGTATTGCAACCTAAAAGGGTCTCCCTTTATATATGCAGTGGTACAAGGAGCACAAGTTTGTACTAGCATTATCTAATTCTAGATTGCGAGCGACAACTTCTAGGTTTAATGATGTTGAAACACATCACTAGCTTAGACCTCTAAGTGTGATTGTGAAGTTGCAATGCTTCCTTAAGTTGATTGAGTTAATTTTATGGTTTATCTTCAAATTATGTTTCAGTTTCAAGGCCTTACTGAATGTTATCTCAAATTCCTAATGCACAACTATATGACAGAAATAATACCATTTCATTTCGATGAAAATCTATCGAAGTGAGGGATAGAGGTTCGCAACAAAGCAACAGTCAAACGAATGCAAGAATTACTCTTTCCTTTATGCTACTAACACAGCCAAAGCAGAAAACAAAAAATCTTCTTTTGTCTTTCACTTTCCAATGAAGAAGAAACCTACTAACGCAAAAGAGAAATTTTCATTTCCAAATGAGAAGGAAGAATGCAAAATTTTTGTTATTTTGTATAAGTGATAAGCAAAAATGTAATGCTACACCAAAAGAAAAAACAAATACTAGTTTCGAATAGCTTCGAACGAAATCATCAAAACATGAAGAGACCAATTCCAAGAAAATGTAAACACACACTCAAAACTAGGCATGCATCTCCTTACGCAAGATAAATGGATTTTAAGTTGACTCAATGACCAATGTCATCTATGCTTGGGGTGATGGAGGGACAATCAAACAAACACAGAATGAGAGCTTGAAAACCCTAATTCACATATAATCAACTTGAAAAGACCAAGAAACCACATAAAATACTGAAAATAAATGACCAAACTGATTCATAAATAGATCATACACCCAATGAACACACGACCAAATGAATGATTCAAAACACCTAGAAACCCTAGGATGGATAAGTCGCACTGTTCGAATGAGAGATAACACAAATTGAAACAAATGATACAACCAAGTCAGTAAAAAAATCCAAATGGATCAATCCAAAGGGAAAAAACAAATCTAAAGGACAAGACACACTTGAAACTCAAGGTAAAATCCCAAAATCCAACCCTACAGGAATCAGCACGACTGTTTAGCTGTATCCAACGCCGAGTAGGAAAAATCACACCTATGTAAAATACAAGCCACGCTTATGGGTGCGAATGTCAGGAAATCAGTAGCGTCGAGCAAGAAAAGGAAGGATAGAATAAAGAACTATCTGAGAAAAACAAATATTATCACTTTAGGAAATGGCTAAACAACCAGAAGTAGTCAAACAAGCCAAAAATAGCAGAGAACCGAAAATTCGACCAAAGTGAGACAGAAAATCAAAAACTCAAAACGAACAATAAGAGACAACAGGCATTGAATCCCCAATGGAGTCGCCAACTTGTCATGAATGCAAATCCCCTCTGTGGACAGAGGTGATCCCTCTATCCCTAAAGTGGGTCTAGCAACAAGGAACATGTTGGTTTCTAAATTCCCAGTTTATAAATGAAATGTGGATTAGGATAGATTTCCTACCTCCATCCAATGCTCTTGATGTAGTATGTTGTAGTGATCCCTCGATCTTCGTCCTTCAAGCCTTGCGCTCCTTTGGTAGCGACGTTCATACACCTGCACAAAGATCAAGCCAACACTAAAAGCATACGAGCATACATGTTCATTTAAAACTATCCAACTAGTCAAGGAGAGTCAGAAACTTTGAATACTAACATAGACAAAGATGGAACTTGAAATAATTCATGTCATATTAATATATAAAAAATGGAGTTTAAAACCTTCACCTTGACGTTGTAGACCTCCCTTGATGGGTTCATTCAGGCACGTCTCAAAGCATTCATTCGTCAATTCAGCTCGAAGAGGCGAAAGTTTCAAACTCTCTCTCACAACTATGGACTATTCTCTATATCAACTCCTGGGCTATTATAGCTATGTATGGCTAGCTGATTCAATGGAATGAAGAGGGATTTATAGGAATGGAGGATGAGCTTTGAGATCCGAATATGGTGGAGGAAATTTCTATCCCTTTTGGAAGTTGCATTTTTGTAGGAACTAGAAGGCCAAAGGGAGAAACTCGACCTCATCTAGTCGAAAAAAATCTATGACTCCGCTCATGAAGCTGTTACATCTTAGAAGCTTTGTTTCCATATTAATAAACCTTCCAAAATTAGCTCGGCGTGGGTTATCTTCAGAGATAGAGCGACCATGGCTCAAGGCCTAGTGTAAATGTGGCCATTGGTGCGAGGTCATAACTACACAGGTGCACCGACTTGAAAGCATATGTTTTAAAGGGTCAACTTCTAGAATAGTCAAAAAAAATTATGTTCCTAACATGTTAAGGGATGCAATGACATTCATTATGATGTGTGAAAATACACAGGGGTCACTATAATAGTCCTCCAGTATTCGGGATGGGGAATGTGGGGATGGTGACAAAATTTTGTTTGACAATGTGGATCTAACCAAGATCTAAGTTATTCGGGATTGGGTGACCCCAACCACTCCAATAGAGCTTCGTATATTTCTGGGTCTTGCTAATTTCTACCACAGGTTCATGTTGGGATTATCTCATATCACTTGTCCCTTGAGTCAAGTCACCAAGGGAGGAGCGGAAGAAAAATTATTTTGGTCGGAATATCAACAGAAGGTGTTCGTAGAATTGAAACATCGCCTCTGCTCTGCCCCAGTTCTCACATTACCAGACTTGAAAAAACCATTTGAGATTGAGATAGATGCCTCTGACTATGCTTTTGGGGCAGTTCTTACTCAATAGGGGCATCCAGTGGCATATCACAATGAGACACTACCCGACACATTCCACAAGTATCCCACTTATGACAAAGAAATGTATTCCATTGTGTAGGTGTGCCGCTAATGGAAGCATTACATTTTGGGGAAGGAAACAGTCATCCACACATACCACCAACCCCTGCAATTCATATAGACACAAGGGAAGTTATAAAACGATCACCATTAGAAGTGGTCCACATATCTACAACAATTTCATTTGAACATCAAGTATAAGAAGGGCAGCACCAATAATGTTGCAGACTGCCTCAGCCGACCACCGATCGTGGCACTAACCACCTATTGAACCTCAAAATTGTTCTTTCTCTTACATCCTTTCTCATCACTTTTTCCTACATTTTCATAAATTCATAACTCCAATCAATGATAAATGACATGCTTTATCTCAAAGAATTAATTTGAATGATCTCTATGTCATATTTTTATTTTCTTGTTATTTGAATGAATTTTTGTAACTTAGCTACCAAACACATCCTATTCTGCAACTAATGTTGTTTCTGCAGCTACTTTAATGGTTTGACAGGTTCCAAGGATCGAATTAAGGAATGAGTCACCATATTTAAAATTATCCATATATGGATGTCATCCTATCCACCTGGTTGAATTTGACAGAAAAGTGCAGTCAAAGGACGTGATCCGAGAACGAAGAACTCTCAATTTTCTCTAACGTAGCAAATCGAGAGTTAACCACTTAGATTTTTCTTCTATGTTTTAGTTTTAATCACCATCTGTAGGCGAAAATAGTTACAGATAGTTACATTTAAACACTGGTTGTTTGAAAACCGAAAACAGTCTTAATTTTGTGGATGCTATGTATGCTTTGAGACTCTGTTCTTTTTCATAATATGAAGACCGTGTGCGTTGTTCCAGATTATTTTTGATGCACGTATATTCTACTAGGATCTCAACTAATTCTGTCGCTGAGGGCCCCTACACAAAAGGAGGTTTCATTAGTTGTTTTAGTTTAATTTCATTAGCTCTGTTTTGTCAATTCATGAGTTAGATTTATATTTATTTGCAGTTGTTCTTTAGATTAAATTGTTTATCATTTCATAGATTAAAATTATGAATGATTTCTTAGAATCAGTTTTAGAATGACTGTGTAATATTTTTCTTAACAAAAACATCTCAATAAAGTAGTTCTTCTATTATCCAAAATTGGATTATGTTTGAGGCATTAGAGCATATAGTTATCTTAGTTTCTTTACATTTTTTTACACTGTTTTCCTAGATTAAAAACCTAAATTAAATGTATAATTAGATTCTTGTAAATGATGCCAAGAAGATGAATTTGTCATTCTTCCAAATTGGATGCTTGAGTATTTAAAATATACAGTAGTTTAGTTTTCCTTTACATGTCTTTACACTGCTTTCTTAGATTAATTCCTAAATTAAAACTGTAATTAGATGCTTGTAAATCATGTCAAGAAGATGACTTTGTCATACTTCCAAATTGAATGATTGAGTATTTAAAATATACAGTAGTTGAATTTCCTTTACATGCTTTTTAAATGCTTTCTTAGATTAAATATTTAAACTAAAGTATGATCAATTTCTTGTAAATCATGTCAAGAAAGTGACTTTGTCATGCTTCCAAAATTGGATGATTGATTAGTTGGTCATGCATTGGTTGCTTTTCAATTTCTTTGAATTTTCTTTCCATTTAGAATAGCATTGTCATTTCAATTCTTAGTCATAGGATTTATGTTTTTAATCCATGGAGTAGAGTTAGATTAAGATTAGATTTAAATTCTGAAAAGATCAAAATCATTAGAATAAATACTCTATTTTCTAGATTAGATTCTAACCATTTAAAGTTTGATTCATTTTTATGCAATTTATAATAGTTAAGGAACATTTCATTTTCTTCCTTATTTCAAAACTAGTTATTAACATTAAAAATTCATTAGATTCACTTGATTCATTTAATAGTTCTCATTTCTTAATATTAACTCCTTTAGACATAAATAAACAAAAACCCCTCAAAACAATATAAAAATATACACAAGGAAGTAAGAATAAGGCTAACTAATCATATATATTGCACCACACTTCATTTGATTACTAACCTCAGTTGATGATTTCTAATAAGCAATTTAAGACATTAAATTGGCTAAAAAATTTGGCGCCGCTACCGGGGAAGTGTAACTAGTTAACCTTATTTCTTACATCTAAAAAAAAAAACGGCATGCATAGAGAAAGATATTCTAGGGGTAGATTCATAGCTAGAGGCGAGATTTTAATTCCAACAACACCACTCACCCTACCTAGACCACGTAGTGCTACACCACCATCTCAAACTCATATTCCATACTTTACTAGACATAGACTTCCTAAAGTATTAAGGTCATAAATCCAAGTAGGAGGATCTCCTACTTCATCCACTGAGGCCATCTTAGAGGAAGAAGATCCTGGATCTCCAACAGAAGGAGTAACCTTCTTCACCTCTACAGGAGAACACATTCTAGCTAAAGAAATAGAAATTCCTAGTGAGGAAGAAGAAGAAAAAACTTTCTTCAATATCCCATTAATAGAAGAACTAGAGGAAGAGAAATTTACTTTACAGTTAGAACCTCATATTAGATCTGAGGAATCTACAATGGCAGGAGAAGGAGAAGGAGAAGGAGAAATTTTAAATGGAGAAAATCCACTGTTTTGAGGAGGAAGAGGTGGAGGACGAGGTAGATGAAACAGAGGAGGAGGTGAAGGAAATAGAATAAATAGGGGAGATGATAATACTTTTGTATTTACTATAATTTATTAGGATAAAAATGTCACAATGAAAAATATTTCATCTTCCATTCTTCCAAATTTCCATGGATTAAAGAGTGAAGATCCTGAAACATTTTTGTTTGAATTTGAAGTTTTGTGTAGATCTTATGACTACTTACAAGACTCTCAAAAACTAAAGCTATTTCTTGCAACACTTAAATGAGGAGCTTTAAAATGGTTCATGGGTTTAGTCACACAATCTATTAGAACATGGAATGATATGAAAATAGAATTTTAAGAAATATATTTGGATTATTGCATACCTATCAATCGGAAGGATGAAGTATTCAAGATGATGCAAAGAGAGGATGAGAACCTGGATGATCTAATTGTTTCAATTATAACATAAAAATAGATAAAATGGAAAACTTAGATCAAGATACTTTAAAATCTCTCTTGTTAAAAGCCATTAGAGATGAGTGGATAGACATTCTCAAAATGATGGGTAGGGGAGATATTTCTCAACTCACATTACCTGAAATTGATGGATTATGTATTCATCTCTCTAGGGGAAAATAAAAAACTGGGAAAAATCCAAGAGATCCTTCTCTCTCTAGAGTGAATAAATATGCAAATAAAACAATAAGTAGGGCAGAAATTGAAAATATGCTTGATGAATTTAAAATATATATTTTAGGGAGTCTTAGTGAACAGATAGACACTCTTAAATTACAAAACAAGCAAAAAGCCAAAACTGATGCCTTAGTTGTTTTCTATCCTAAATACAAAAAGAAGCATTCCTTAAGGTAATGCCCTCTTGATGTAAAATTCATAGAGACCTATGTGATTTGGTCAGAAAATCATGAAACTAAGAGTTGTCCTTCAATCGCAGGTCTTAAGGTTGTTTTTCAAGAAGAAGTAACTTCAAATCTAGTAGAACCTCTTTGCTTTGTCTCTAGAAGACCATGGCAGGGGCCACAAACTCAAGGTTTTAACAACCAAATGTATACTTATCCCCCACCAAATAATTGGAATTATTGGTAGCAACCTTGGTCCCAACCTCAACATTGGGCACAAGGAATGAAAAATCCATATGGTAGATATTCTCAATAGTACCAATATCCTCCAAACTATCCTCCCCAACAATTTACACAACAAAATCAACAACCCCAACTCCAAAACCCAAACCCACAACTTTCATTACCATTTCCACAAGGACCAAACCAACTACCTTCCCAGCCATTGCCAAACCCAAATAATAAAAGTCCTCAAAATGCTTACATTATAGAAGGACATCGATTTATAGCTTACATGATTACTCCACTAGATCTTAATGATGTTCAACTTATATCTAGTAGAATATTAGAGAGGGAAAATCCTTTTGTTGTTATTCAAGAACAAGATAATTTTGATGAGGAAATTTCTCTATAGCCAAATCAAAGTTCCGAATAAGGAACATCTCTTCAACGAATTCATAATTATGAAAATGGAAAACAAGAAAAATCAATAAACTCAACTCCTATCATAGAGAAACCATCAGTATCTATTTCTAATCCTCCTTCTCCTGAAAGATTACAAGTTGATAGAGGGGTATAAAAACATATAATGTTGCCCAATTATGATTTTCTAGATGAATTGAAAAATGTCTATATCAAAATTCCTTTGCTACAGGCCATTAAAGATATTCCAATTCTTGCCAAAACAATAAGAGAGTTGAGCATGAAGAAACTAGGAAGAAAAACAAAAGAAATAAAAAGAATTCAACTAGTAGGAAAAACTGCAGACATTATGATGGGAAATTTTTCCATACAAAAATATTTAGATCCAGGAAGTCCATTTGTAAAAACACATATCAATGATATTGAAATTCCAAATACATTGATTGATTTAGGAGCAGATATAAACACCGTGAGAAAACAAACCATGGAACAAATCAAGCTTCCAAATCTTTAGTATACACCTACATTACTACAATTAGCAGACATATTAGTAATCAACCCAGATGGTCTATTAGAAGATATTTCAGTATCCTTAGACTCTTGGGAGTATCCAGGTATATTTTATGATTTTAACCCCCAAGAAAAATCTAGGAGCACATACACTAATATTAGGAATACCTTGGTTTGCTACAGCTGATGCTTTCATTAATTGTAGATCTGCTGACATGTATATCTTTGATGGTAATTCATTGAAGAAATTCACTCTATATCCTCTAGAAAAAACAATCACATAATTAGAAGATGAAGAATGGATTGATGATGACAATGATATACAACCTCTCTTTACTATTTCTGGTATTAGTGAAGATAGTCAAATCTTAAATTTAATAGAAAACTTTGAATCATCTTCAAAATATGAACATGATCGTTTTCAAGAACAATTAAATATTGAATACTTGTCATTTAGGAAGATGTTTCTATATTCTATGGAATAATTTGGTAACTCTACAGTTGAAATCTTCTGGGAAAATCTTTGAACATAAATAAAAACTTGGAAAGATTACAACATGAAAAGTTAATCAAAACATTACAACAAAATTCTTCTGCATATGTATGGGAATACACTGACATGAAAGGAATTAGTCCTAAGACTTGTATACATCACATATACATTGAGGAAAATTGTAAACCTATCAGACAACCTCAAAGAAGGATGAATCCAAATCTTCGGGAAATTGTGAAAGAAGAATTGCAAAAATTGTTGAATGTAAACTTCAATTACCCAATTTCAAACAGTTAGTGGGTTTCTCCCTTAGTGATTGTACCTAAAAATAATGGTAAGTGGAGGGTATGCATTGAATATCGATACTTAAATAAAGCTACCCTAAAAGATCATTTTCCATTACCTTTCATAGATCAAGTATTGGATACATTAGGAGGGAAGACGTATTTCTCATTCTTGGATGGTTTTAGTGGTTACAATCAGATTCAGGTAGCACCTGAAGACCAAGATAAAACCACATTCACCTATCCATGGGGAACCTATGTCTACCGAGCACTTCCTTTTGGTTTGTGCAATGCACCTACAACATTTCAAATGGTAGTATTAGGAATTTTTGTTGATCTAATACATGATTGTGTGGATGTATATATAGATGATTTTACAGTTTATGGGAATTCATTTGAAAAAGATTTATAAAATTTGGAAAAGGTTCTTAAAATATGTAAAGAAGCAACTATTTCATTAAGTCATGAAAATGCTTTATGATGTTTACTAAAGGAATTGTTTTAGGACATCACATTTTGGGAGATGGAATTAAAGTTAATTCATCTAAAGTTGAAGTCATCTCAAAATTGTCAATTCCAAGTTGTCAAAAGGATGTGAGAAGTTTTCTAGGATTCACAGGGTATTATAGAAGATTTATAGAAAATTTCACTAAAATAGCATCCACGCTATTCAAAATTCTTACCAAAGATTGTGAATTCAATTGGAATCTTGATTGTCAATTGGCTTTTGAAACTTTAATAACAAAAATTTCTGAAGCACCCATCTTAAGAGATCCAAATTGGAAAATACCTTTTTCACATTTCAACAGATATTTCAGATACAGCTATGGGAGTTGTATTAGGAAAAAAATATTTGATCCCCTATGCCATCTATTACACAAGAAAAAATTTGACTCCCGCTAAGTTAAATTACACTGTAACTGAAAAAGAATTTCTAGTTGTTCATGCTATTAACAAATTTAGACATTATATTACCGGCTATGAAACCTTTATTCATAAAGATAATTCTGAAATTAGATATTTAATGAATAAATATATTACTAATGGCAGAGTCACAAGATGGTTATTTCTCCTACAAGAATTCAATATCACCATTCTAGACCGACCTAGAAAACAAAACACAGTTGTTGATTTCTTGCCTAGAATTCAAAATGTCAAAAATGATACTCCAATAAAGGATAATTTTCCTGATGAATATATTTTTGCAATAACTACTAAAACTCCTTGGTTTGTAGATATTTATAATTACTTAGTCACGGGAAAGTTACTTGCACACTTGTTTCCTAGAGAGAAAAGAAGAATTATTCAAACAAGTTCACTTTACTCATGGGTTAATGATGAATTGTATAAAACAGGTCCAGATCTCATCATCAGAAGGTGTGTTCAAGAAGATGAAATGCCTAAGATTCTCAAGGCATGTCATGATGAACATTGTGGTGGACACTTTGCTGATAGGAGGACTACCTATAAAATCCTCCATTTAGGATATTTTTGGCCATCCATCTTTAAAGATACCAGGGAGTATGTCAAAAGGTGTGACAGCTGTCAAAGAATGGGGAAACCTGAAAGGTGTGACAACTATCAAAGAATGGGGAAACCTATTCCTACAGGTGAAATTCCATTACAAACTTAGGTACTCATTAATACATTTGAAAAATGGGCCCTAGATTTTGTTGGACCAATCAATCCACCATCTAATCAAAAGAAATATATTCTGGTATGTATCGAATATGTGACTAAATGGGTAGAGGCTAAATCACTTTATTTAGATAATGAAAATGTTGTAGTTAAATTTCTCTTTGAGGATATTTTCACTCATTTTGGTGTCCCAGGGGAAATTGTAACAAATTAGGGAACCCATTTTACATCCAAGTTGGTGGAAAAGCTTGTGGATAATTACAAGATCAAACATAGAAAATCCACTCCTTATCATCCACAAGAAAATGGTCAAGTGGATTCTACCAATAAAGTGATAAAGTAATTCTCACTAAGACTATACATCTACACAGTAAGGATTGGGCAGAGAGGCTTACTGAGGCCTTATGGGCCTACCGTACCACATGGAGGAATACAACAGGACATACTCCCTATGAACTTGTCTATGGGAAACAATTCCTATTTCCTATAGCCTTTCAGATCCAATTAGGACTTGACTTATCAGAAGCCTAGAAGCACAGATTGGAGAAACTTAATGAGCTTGATGAAATCAGGAAAGAAGCAATTCAAAGAACCAGTCTAGTCCAACAGCAAAGGTCCAAAATGCATGATATATATATATAAAGAAGAAAAAGTTTCAAGCAGGGTATTGGACACTTTTGTTCAATTCAAAGTTCAAATAATTTTAAGGAAAGTTTTAGACTCATTGCCTTGGGCCTTATGAGATTGAAAAATTCTTTGACAATGGAGCAGTCAGGATAAGGAAAATTGATGAAGAAAAGGTACCTCTTCTTGTGAATGGACATCAATTAAAAGTCTATCATAAGCCAATTTCAAAGGAGGATTTTATCAAAAATTTCCAAGATAATACTGATATGAAGTTAGTGAAGAAGAATCCTTCTTCCCCAACTTAGTCTTTTTAATTTTTATATCTAAAAAAAAATAGAGAGAATAATATATATATATATATATATATATATCTATATATATATATATATATATATATATATATAATTGTATAAGTGTAAAAACGAGTCAATGATTGGCACCCTTATACAGAAAATATAGGATGAAAATCAAAGTTCTAAAATCTTATATTTTCCATTCCATTTCTAAAAATCCCAAAAATATTTGTTCCCTTTCTTTTTTCTAAAGAAATAAAAAGTAGTACAAAACTACTTCCATTCTGTAGCTAACATTCCATTTTGCAGTTGACATTCCATTCTGCAGCTGATACCACATTATGCATCTCTGTCACATTTTTATAGCCTGTTGAAGCAAGAATATTTGAGCACAAGAAATTAACAACTCCATTTGAAGATCATCATGCTAAAGGATACTTGAAGAAGCAACAAGAAGGAAATATTAATAAAAGGTTAGTTCTAAAGGTATGATTACATAAATTTGTTTAAATAACAAGATTAAAAACATTAGCATATATAATGTATATGATCACATGATGACTCAATATGTCATCATTTGATTTGATTTGGACTCACATCATGTTATAAATCAACCACATCATCTACATCATGTTTCATAACAATCCATAATTGATTCTCCCATTTATGATTAAACGACCATATCCTATTGTCGTAACCTATTCATCTACGTTTCTTAAAACCCCATCAAGTATTCATTTCACTCATACCCTTTACGTCCTTAACCAGATCCGCAACCCAATTCACTTCATACAAAGAATAATACTTCTAAAGACTAGACTCTTCACGACAAAATAAATGGGTTTGATAGTCGGGACTGAACCAACGGCAGAAAAATACATGGAGGGTTATCCTCAGATCAAAGAAATACTGCAGAAGGATAAGTGGCTTAGGTTTATAGAAAATATTTATGGTTTCCACAAAGAGATCACTAAGTCTTTTGCGATGTATTTCAACAAACAAAATTTGAAATAGGAGACATAAAATTTTCAGTGATCGAGGCATTCATAGTTGATGCTACAAAACCCCCAAGAGTTGGCGAGAGATGGTTCAAAAAAAAAAAAAATTTCACAATGAAGCATGGAGATTTTTCCTCAAAAATCCAGGTATGGATACTTTTGTTTACAAAAAGGGTATTCCTAGCTCAGCACTCAAGAACAAATGGAGAAACATGCTTTTAATTTTACAAAAGTTTATCACGTGTGAAGGCAGATTTGGCTGCAAGTTTGTGTATCATATTTGGTTGTTGATAAAATTTTTGGAGGATAGTGAAATAAACCTCCATTTATTTCTACTAAATAGTTTAAAAATAATTTCTACAAATGTACAGAAGAGAATTCAGTTTACAAACAACACTATGCGCCATCATGGGTTGGTAAAAATACTTCTTGAATTCCATTTGAAAAGGACAGGAGATTATTGGGAGAATTTTCTAATCAGAAACCATTTCCAAGACGAGCCAGTAAGGAAGACTAATACAAGCATTGAAGACATACCTTCACCTCCACTACAACAAGATGAAGAGGAACTTACCCTTGCAAATTTGATGAAAAATAAGAAGCAGGGTGGAGTTAAAACAAGAAGTAAAACAGAAAAGAAGAGCAATGTTACAAGTGAAGAAACTTAAACCCTCCATAGCCAAGGAGAAGCTCTATATTCTGAGGGTCAATGAAGAAAATACCATCATAAGAAATAGAGTTTGTGAATTTAGAGGAGGAACCTCAAGTTCCATCACCCTGTCCCAGTATCTCTCCTCCGTGAGTCTCCCCTGGGAATTCTCTACATAATTTTAGAAGGCAGGTTGTTGAGCCTCAAAATTGTGCTTTCCTTCACCTCATTTTACCTCATTTTCCCTTGTCCATTTCTATCTTAAACCCAATTGATCAATAAATATAGTTAAAATTACTTCTAGAATGATTTCCATGACTGACTTGTTGAATTTTGTGATTTTTGCCATTGTTGACATTTTGGCCAGGAACTGAGCACGGTAAGACATTCCGTAGCTAACCGACGATTCTGCAGCTGCCTTCATGTTTGAGTATGTTCCAGGTGGCCTCTTGAGAAAAACCACATATGGGCATGATCCATGTCATGTCTACATGGTTCGTTTCTCATCATGGAGGAAGAAATGAATTCTGGGTATGGTTTTGAACGTGGGGAACACATTTATGAAGAAAGACTTCTATTAGGACTGTCTCAGTCCAGATGTCTTTTCTCCTTCACGTAGCCACCTCAAAGAGTCCTAACATGATTCGGATAAGGAAAGACATTATTCCTAAATTGTTGTAATTACTGTTACATGCATTTGCTTTATAAACTCTTGGGAGACCGAGAGCTATGTTAGAGATTTTATGTTAGATTTGCTGCTAGATTTTGTTTAAACTCTGTGATACATTCCTAAAAACGCAGAGTGTTATGTTCAAACTATTGCATCGTTAATGGAGCAGACAAAGTTATTTTGAAGGCGTGATTTAAATTGGAGTTGAATGCCGTCAAGTGGTAGAGGGCCCCTGCCTCTTGCACGGATTTATTTTGCGTAAATTAGATAAGTTTTCCTAGCTGCCTTTACGCTTTGCATTTGAATTAATAGTTGTTTTTGTTAGCTACTGTAGTCGTACTCATTCTAACTCTTCCACCAGAAGATACTCTTCCAAAAGACTATAATGATGAATGTTGAATGACTATAGTATTGTAGGATTAGGATTTGAATTTGTAGTTGTTTTAACTAGCTACTGTAGTTATATTCATTCCAGCTCTTCCACAAGAAGACACTCTTCCAACAGATTATAATGATGAATGATGAATAGCTATAGTACTGTAGGAGTTAGTTGTAGTTTTTGCTATTCACTATCATAAGTTACACTTGTTCTAATCATTCTTCCACAAGAAGAAACTCTTCCAAGATATCCTTAAGAAGTTCAAGACAGACTGTGATAATGAATGATTTAGTTGTGTGTTTGTACTAAGTATCATCCCTGTCCTTGCTCTTAAACGCTTGCCCAAGACATCATAATGACGAGTAGGGTATGGATGTGATAACTTAGTTTTTCATTTGCTTTCAATTGCATACAATTACACAGTCAGAATTGTTCTACCCCTTCCAAAAGAAGGAACTCTTCCAAAATATCACTAATGATGAACAAACAGATTGTGTAACTTCATAGAATAATGCATGTTAGTATAGTTAGAATGCTCCGGAGTTTCATTTCATTTAATTCATGTTCAGTTACTTTGTTTCAAGTTTGATGATGACTTATAGTTCAACATTGTTCTAGTTTAGTGGCATCTTAGGTTCATTCTTAGATTAACTCATTGCACTTGCATCTCATATTCAAATTGTCTTCCATTGCACAATAAATTACTTCAGTTGTTAGGATTAACAAGACAGCCTTCATTATTCACAAACTTCTTCTTTTTCTGAAATCCATAATTGATCTATAACTACATGAACAGAAGATAACATC
>JAXQQM020091932.1:0-38519 GCA_034641835.2 Pinus albicaulis | reverse complement strand
GGCTCTTCATTCTTCTTATTTGATTTTTCCAGATCTTCTTTGAGAGATATGATTTCTGCTTCAAGGCCTTCCTTTTCAAATGATTGTAAAGGTTCCTCATTTTTCTTACTTGATGCTTCTAGATCTGCCTGCAGAGAGATGATTGCAGCTTCAAGTCCTTCATTCTTCTTGCTTGATTTTTCAAGATCAGCTTCTAGTTCTTTAATTCGATTGGATGCATAAGTATGAAACCTTTGATACTTGTCCACCTGTCCATTCAACATTTCAATTTGATCTTTCATTTGAGAGCTCATCTCTTTGTAAATAGAATCTTTCGTATCAATTTCCTTTTGTTGTTCTTCAACTTTGATCTTGATAGCTTCCACAACTTTACTATCTTCACTATTGTTTGCACAAAGAAGAGTATTACAAGTGGCCTTCTTCTTTTCCTTCTTTGCCATGAGTATTTGTAGAGCTTCGTCAGAAACTTCTGGATCCATATTGTCACTTTCACTATCATAATCTTTGCACATGCAATTAAGTAAGAGACAAGAACAACGATTAATACCTGGTTCATCTTCTTCAATTTTTGCTATACATGATTTCTGAGGTATCTCCTTGTTTCGAGTAGGCTTCTTCTTTTGCTTCTTTTCCATGAGCACTTTCAGATCATGGTCAGAATCTTCTTCATCTTCACTGGACACTTCATCATCATCTTCTTTTGCATAATAACTCTTTCTCTTTTCAAATTGTTTCTCTTTACCATGCTTTTCTCTATAAGGACATTTAGCAGCATAGTGACCAACTTTTCCACACTCAAAACATTTGAAGGGAAGCTTACCTTTGAATCTTCCAGTACCTAGTTGGAGCTTTCTCACGAAATTAGCTTCTTCTTCATCGGATATATAGCTGGATTCTTTGACAACTTCCTTTTCTTTTCCTCTTGTAGATGCCTTAAAAGAAGCTTCTCTTATTTGAGAAGGACCTCCTTGTCTCATTTCAAAAGCAGTCAGAGTACCATGTAATTGAACAATAGTAAGAGTTTGCAGATCTTGCCTTTCTTCAATAGTTGAAACTTTAGAGTCAAATTTTGAAGTCAAAGATCTTAAGACCTTTTCCACCAGAGTAGTATCAGTTATGGTTTCACCCAAATTTCTCATCCGATTTACAATATCATCTAGACGAAGAAAGAAACCGGCAACACTTTCATCACTATGCATCTTCAAATTTTCATATTCAATTCTAAGAGTTTGGAGTTTTGCACTTTTTACCTTTGTGTCTCCTTCATAGCTTAGAATTATTTTGTCCCATATTTCTTTTGTTGAATGTAGCTGCATCACTTTAGCAAATTCTGATTCAGACATGCTTCCCAATAAGACATTCACTGCTTTGGCATTGATTTCATACTTCTTTCTTTCAGCTGCATCAGTAGGAATATTTGTCGGGTATTGATAACCTTCTTCCACGATTGCCCATACATCTGCACCAAGACTTTGCAGATATGCTTTTGTTCGTACTTTCCAGAATATCAGATTGCTTCCATTGAATAGAGGTGGCTTTATAGACATCACTCCTTCTTGACTTCCCATTGCGACGGATCTCCTTCAAGCGATCAAGCTTCTGCACAAGGACCCCCTCTGATACCAAATGTTGGGAAAAATACTGAGAGGGGGGGGGGGTGAATCAGTATTTACAGCATATTCAAAACTTTTTACTTTTCTTTACTTCAAAACACATACGCTACTTTCCTGAAGCAGACACGCGTATATACGCGGATACCCTTTATTAAACTCGCGAATACACAGAGATCTAATTATGCCATTAGTTCTTCACTTATATCATTCCATCATTCATTCATTAGATGATCTATAAACAGTAAACATGTGCAGTAAGAACAGAATAAACCATCACACAAAGCATCACACATGAACACCAGGATTTTTAGGTGGAAACCCAAGTCGGAGAAAACCACCGCTGCAGTTGCTCAGCCTTCAATATTTTATTATAGAGAAAACATCTTACAACATATGTGCTGGCGCAGACTTGACCAGCACGCAGGCACCCACCTGCGCTCGTTTACCAGCCTCTTCTGGAAGGGAGCTCCAACCCCCTGACTCGTTTACCAGCCTCTCCTGGAAGGGAGCTACGACCCCCTGATCTCGTTTACCGGCCTCACCTGGAAGGGAGCTACAACCCCCTGACTGAAGGCTACAACCCTCAGCACCTCTATGGACCACATTTCATCAATTTTCACACTGGATCCAAAGCTTCCTTTAGGACACCACTTGCAGGCCACATTTCATCCTTTTCCCGGTGGACCTTTCCGTAACTGCTTTCGACGCCATCACCGACGGATACTTATCAGCACGGATCGAGATGGCAAAAACACGGAACGGATCGGATGTTTCCACATACCCCGTGGCCAGGCAAACCCTAGGCCCCATCGCGCTAGCTTCCGCGGAAGTGTCGCGTGTGTACGCGCACCCCCGCCCGCGAGCCGGCGTGTGCCTGCGCGCGCGCTCGTGCACGCATACGCGCTTTTACTTCAGAGAAGACGCGTGTATACGCGCTTCCTCCGCGGCGAAGTAGCGTATAGATCTTCAATGATTACAGAGCTGCATACTTCATCAGATCAGATGTTTAATTCAGATTTTCCCTTTTCACTTCAGTCAGATGTTCGCTTAGATGTTCGCCTCATCACAGATCTAGGCCTTCCATAAGCAGATCTAGCAGATACAAGTGCATTTCAGATCTAGATCCCCTTCTTCATCATTGGTGCATCATACCTTCAGATTTGTCTTCAAGTGTAACCCTTTCCCATTCGGATCTACTTCAAAAGTATTCATTCAAGCTCAGACATCTTGCACCCACCCTCATGATTTGCACAATGAATTTCTTCTCCTTATATAGGTTTATCCTTTTTCAATACCACGGGCCCCTTTTTCAATACCATGAGCCAAAATAATACCATGTGACTTCAATACCACGGGCCCCTTTTTCACTTTATGAGCGCTTTTGCCCATACGCGACTTGGAACGTTCTTTTCCGCGTGCATACGCGACTTCCCTTAGACAGATCCGTGTATACATAGAGACATACTCTTTTCATCATACTTTGAGCACATTCTGAATTCCTTTCTTCATTGCCTTTTGTAAAGACTGTAGATACATCATATTTTCTTCATCAGGAACATATTCTCTCAAGCACAACTTCATCAAGTAAGTTGTCATCATCTTCATCAAGTGGGTTGTCTTTCAAGGACAACACTCAGCATCATATTGTCAACAAACATCATATCACATCAGATTTACATCATTTACCAAGTCCATCAAGTCAAGAATAACTTCATCAGGTGGTTTGCCATCAAGGACAACACATGTCAACAGTCGCATGTCTTCATCTTCATTCAGTGGGTTGCCATCAAGGACAACACTTTGCATCATATTTCCAACACCTCTAGGATCTCCCCCGAAGCCATGCTAGAATTCCTATAGCAGCATAGGATGGTTCTTCCATGTGATTTCTATTACAAACCCAAAACCTGCATTGCCAGGGCAACCTCTTAAAGAACCAGCAAAATCGACTTTAGAGTGCAGACTTTTATTGGATTTTTGGTTTTTGCAGCGTGAAATATAAGTTTTCGAGGCAACGTGATTATGGAGAAACACTTGACTTATCATTAAGGCTAAGGGTGGAAGAGTAGAGGACAATTTCACTGTCACAGATATTTGTCTCCGCCATATTGAATGCATTGGAAACCAAAAATCCAATATCACAATTGAATTTTTCATGTTAGCTTGAAAGAAGAGGAAATACCAAATTTCCAAAGTGTCATCTGCCTTTTGCCCAAAATGAGTTCCGCAATCCTATATTTGTGGAAAAAATGCAGAAACAGGGTAACCATAATTCCTAGTTTTAAAAGGAGCAATTGACAGTTATTTTGAATAGTGAATGTGAGTGCAACCGAAACTAAGACCAACGAGTAACTTGTGAGGAAAAGGACTCGGTCATGTCGTTGCTTTAATTGTTGTAACAACAACAGCGCTTGGAGGTTGCAACCAATGTAAATTCCATTACCAGGATAACTAATTAAAAGGAAAACCTGTTGTGTCTGTTTGTTTAGATTGTTGAGTACATAATATGCTTGAGTTTGTGTCTGAAATTCCCACTGAACTGTGCGTGACGTTGTGGGCAGGGGTGATCTTTGCCCAAATAGATTCAATAAACACAGGGGTGATCGTCAATAAACACATCATCTAGATCATTATCACTCAAACTGAACTTCACATTTCTATCATATCATCAACCTTTTTTACACTTCTCGTCCAAAGTATGTGTATGCACAAGAGCCACAAGTTGTCCTTGTTACGCTCCCTCTCCCAACGTGCCAATTTCTGAAAACTGATCTGCAGCTGTTTCCTTAATTTATGGAAACTAACTGCAGTAATTTCCTTAAATTATGGAAATCAACTGCAGATAATTAATTTATTGTTGGGAGCTACTAAAGTGGTCCATTACTCCCACTGCAGTTCTCTACCATGATTTGTGGAACACTTGACACATAGCCAACAAAAGCTTGATGGAAGCTTGGCTATAAATTTTTCTGATTGGTCCCCAAGCTCACTAACTCAATCCCCTTCAGTTTTACACCATCAAGCTAGAGTGAGCAGAGCTTGGAAGAGCCTTCAGATTTTCTGTATTTGTTTTCAGGTGGCAGGGAGCTATCTCCAACAAGATCGAATTGCAATGACGAGAAAGGTTGGTTTACTCATTGTCTTCAAGCACCACGCCAACTGTATTTTCTTTAGTATTTATGACTGAGAAAATAGGGAACGGTGCTTATATGAATTTTCATTGGATCTGTGCTTATACGTTGAGTGCATGTGTTGGCATAACTGGAATTTCTAGTGATTGGTGCAATTTGCTGACAGATATATAATTGAGTCTTAGAGATTGGGCTTTCGACCCACCCAATAGTTTTGGTTTCACTGATAAGAAGGGACTGCGTCCATCACTAATAAGTGTGTGTGAGTCTCTTAATTAGAGCTTGAATTTGGACTTGAAACAATTGTGATTGTGCATGTTCGTTGACCGAAATCGCTGCCTCATTTATATTACTGGGTACATTTTAAGGGAGGCTAGATCACTACTTTCATAGATTGGAACCCATTCATCCTTTGCTGCTCGTGCACCTTATTTATGTAGCTGAACGTGCTAATCGAGCATTTCGGGAGCAAAGTTTCAAATCAATAATTTTTGGCTGAAGTTGAGAGCATCATCTTATTGATTCTTGCTTCTTGCAATTTTACCATCAATGGCTGGAGGTATGTTTTTGCTGGGCATTAAAGTTTTATATTCCGCATTTAAGAATTTTTTATATATGCTTACATTTGGTATCAGAGCGTTTTACATCTCCGCCTTGGTGATTTATAAATATGATTGGCTAAATGTCATATTTTTAGAATTTTCTAAATTAAAGCATATATTTAGAAATATGTCTAATTTTTACTTAATTTTTATGCTTATAATATTTAGTTTAATTATATGCAATTTGGATAAATGTTATGCATGAATATTAGAGTTTTATTTATGCAAATTATTGTTATTCTTATATCAAGTTAATTTTATGTAAGAAATAATGTCTATTGATCCATATAATTTTAATTGATTAGAGAATAGCCACAACATCTCTAATTAAATAAAATTATATATTATGATTGATTAGGATCACATAAAGAATATTTAGACATTAATTGTAATTAATTATACTAAATATAATAAATTTTATCCCACAGGAATTTTTGTTATATTTATATAATTAATTAGGATAAAATATTCATAACTTACCCACAGGAGTTATGAATTGATAGTTTTATCATAAAGTTCAAAACTAAGATAGAATTTATATCAAATTATAAATCATAATATACTCTTAGAATTATGAATTAAGTGAATAATTTGATAAATTCTATCATAAAGAATAATTGAATATGCTTGAATTAAAAATTTAGTCCACAGACAATTTTTATGTCATTAGATTCAATTTTAAGCATGATTTACATTGGTAAAGCATGAAATTTTATTTAGACCTCAATTTTAACATAAGCATGTGATCTTTAATTTTATGCAGTTGTACAACCTACAAATTTCTCTGAAATTCGTACTGATATCCCTGAACTTAAGGGAGATAACTTTAAGGTCTGGAAGGAGAGAGTTCTCCTTCATTTGGGGTGGATGGACATAGACTATGCTATTAGGAAAGACGAACCACCGGCACTCAATAATACCAGCACTGCAGTGGACATCATGCTTTATGAATGATGGGAACGATCTAATCGTCTAAGCGTGATGTTCATTAAGACTAAAATTTCAGCTGGTATTCGTGGTTCAGTTGAACAGCATGAAAAGGTCCGAGATTTGCTGAAAGCCATTGATGATCGATTCGTCACTTCAGACAAGGCACTAGCAAGCACCCTAATTATGAAGTTCTCATCCCTAAAGCTCACCAGTGTAAAAGGTGTGCGCGAGCACATCATGCAAATGAGGGACACTGTGGCTCAATTGAAGAAACTCGAGGTTGAAATATCAGAGTCGTTCCTGGTGCACTACATCCTAAACACCCTTCCACACCAATACGGACCCTTCAAAATCTCATACAACACACATAAGGATAAATGGTCAATTAATGAACTTATGACCATGTGTGTTCAAGAGGAACAGAGACTGGTAATGGAAATGGGAGAAAGTGCAATGCTGGAAATGCGAGGAAAGGGAAAATCTCAATCCAATCGGAAAGGGAAAGGTAAAATACCTCCCCAAGCCGATATCAAGAAGGATTCCAAGTGTTTCTTCTGTAAAAAGAAGGGACACATGAAGAAGGAATGCGCCAAATTTCAGAAATGGCTTGTAGACAAAGGTAATCCAATCTCGTTTGTTTGTTATGAATATAATATGGTTAATGTCAATATTAACACCTGGTGGATTGATTCTAGATCAACAATTCACATTTCAAATTCCTTGCAGGGTTTGCAAAACCTAAGGAAGCCAATGGGAAGTGAGCAAAGCATCTTATCAGGAAACAAGATGGGCTCGCATGTGGAGGCTATAGGTAGTGGCTTTGTTTTAGAATTAGAAAAGACCTTTTATGTACCAAGTTTTTCTAGAAACTTGATTTCAGTTTCAAGGCTTGTACCTTTTGGATATTCCTTTAACTTTTTAGAAACATCCTTCAGTTTATTTTATAAATCTGATTGTGTTGGGAATGGTATTTTTTTTAATGGTCTTTACTGCATTAATTTACAAAACAATGTCACTTATGATTCAATGCATGTTCACACTGGCACTAAAAGATGTGGTATTGATGAAAATTCATCTAAATTATGGCACCGGATACTAGGTCATATCTCCATAGAAAGAATTAAAAGATTGGTAAATGAAGGGGTACTTGATACTCTGGATTTTACTGATTTTGAGACTTGTGTGGACTGCATAAAGGGAAAGCAGACCAACAAGTCAAAGAAAGGTGCCAATAGGATTTCGGACATATTAGAGATCATACATACTGATATATGTAGTCCAGAAATGGACTCACATGGTCAGAGATACTTCATCTCTTTTATAGGTGATTACTCACGATATATGCATCTCTACATGCTTCATAAAAAGAGCAAAGCATTAGATGCCTTTAAGATCTTTAAGGCTGAAGTAGAGAATAAATGCGGCAAGCAAATTAAGATCGTGAGATCAGATAGAGGTGGAGAATATTATGGTAGATACACAGAAGATGGACAAGCACCTGGGCCATTCGCAAAATTTCTTCAAGAGCATGGGATTCTTGCCCAATACACCATGCCTGGTTCACCCGACCAGAATGGTGTAGCAGAAAGAAGAAACCGAACATTATTGGACATGGTGCAGAGTATGCTTAGCAGCTCCAATTTTCCTAAATCCTTGTGGACTGAAGCACTTAAGAAGGCAGTGTATATATTAAACCGATTTCCAACCAAGTTTGTTCCTAAAACGCCATTTTAATTATGGAAAGGTTGGAAACCGATTTTGTGACATATGCGCGATTGGGGATGCCTGTTTGAAGTAAGAATATATAATCCACAAGAGAAGAAGCTGGACCCAAGGACCATTAGTGGGTATTTCATTGGATATGCTGAAAGGTCTAAAGGTTACAGATTTTACTATCCATCTAACAGTACTAGGATTGTGGAATCAAGAAATGCAAAGTTTCTTGAAAATGACTTGATTAGTGGGAGCGATCAAACCAGGAACATAGCTTCTAAGAAGGATCATTCACAAGCCATGAGTTGCAAAGAATCAGAATTATGGTACGATGCCATGAAGGAAGAGATGAATTATATGAAGAGTAACAAAGTCTGGGATCTTGTTGAGTTGCCTAATGGTGCAAAATCCATTGGATGTAAATGGGTCTTTAAGACAAAGAAAGACTCATTGGGCAACATTGAGAGATACAAGGCAAGACTTGTTGCAAAGGGATTCACTCAGAAAGAAGGAATCGATTACATGGAGACTTTCTCTCCTGTATCTAAGAAAGATTCTGTGTGCGTTATTATGGCATTAGTAGCCCATTTTGACTTGGAATTGCATCAAATGGATGTGAAAAAGACATTTCTCAATGGAGATCTAGAGGAGGAGGTCTACATGAAACAACCTGAAGGATTCTCCTCTAGTGATGGTGAGCAATTGGTTTGCAAGATTAAGAAATCATTATACGGATTAAAACAAGCATCCTGCCAATGGTATTTGAAATTTCATAATGTAATTTCTTCTTTTGGTTTTGTAGAAAACATTATGGATGAATGTATATACCTTAAAGTGAGTGGGAGTAAAATCTGTTTTCTTGTTTTATATGTGGATGACATTTTGCTAGCAACCAATGATAAGGGTTTGCTACATGAGGTGAAACAATTCCTCTCTAAAAATTTCGATATGAAGGATATGGGTGAGGCATCTTATGTCATTGGCATTAAGATTCATAGAGACAGATTTCGAGGCATCTTGGGTCTGTCTCAGGAAATCTATATTAATAGAATTTTAGAGAGATTTTGGATGAAGGATTGTTCACCAAGTGTTGCTCCCATTGTGAAGGGTGATAGGTTCACTTTGAACCAATGCCCGAAGAACGACTTTGAAAGGGAAAAAATGAAGAACATTCCATATGCTTATGCTGTCGGAAGCCTAATGTATGCTCAGGTCTGCACAAGATTTGACATTGCATTTGTTGTGGTAATGTTGGGATGATATCAGAGTGATCCAGGTTTAGACCACTGGAGAGCTGCAAAGAAATTAATGAAGTACCTTCAAGGAACCAAAAACTACATGCTTATGTATAGACGGGCGGGCAATTTAGAAGTGATTGGCTACTCAAATTTTGACTTTGCTGGATGTGTTGATTCACGCAAATCAACATCAAGATACATTTTTATGATGGCCGGTGGAGCTGTATCATGGAGGAGTGCCAAGCAGACCTTGATTGCCACTTCCACTATGGAATCCGAGTTCATCTCCTGTTTTGAGGCTACTTTACATGGTGTATGACTTAAGAGTTTCATTTCTGGGCTTAGAATTATGGATTCTATCTCTAAGCCTTTGAGAATATATTGCGACAATTTAGCTGCTGTTTTTATGGCTAAGAACAACAAAAGTGGGAGTCGAAATAAACACATCGACATTAAGTATTTAGCTATAAGGGAACGTGTTAAAGAAAAGAAAGTGGTCATTGAGCACGTTAGCACTGAGTTGATGATCGTTGATCCTTTGACTAAGGGCATGCCACCGTTTAAATTCAAGGATCATGTAATAAATATGGGACTTGGTTCCATTATGTAGTTTCTCATTGTATGAACAATGTTATTTTAATGAAATTCTTAAATATTGTGATGTTTTTTCTCATATTTATGTGCACCTTAATTTGATTAGAGAGAATTTATCTGTGTAGGACGAAGAATAAACATAGGGTTTATTCATTAAGAAATTGTTGCCACATAAATTTTAATAGAAATAAATACATAGTAATACATGGAAGATAATACTCGTCATTAGAGGACTTATCGCCATGATTCATGTATCTATTACTTAATACAGATTAACAATGGGTTTTAAGATGAGACATTAAGATAGGAAGTATGGACCAAGTGGGAGAATGTTACGCTCCCTCTCCCAACGTGCCAATTTCTGAAAACTAATCTGCAGTTGTTTCCTTAATTTATGGAAACTAACTGCAGTAATTTCCTTAAATTATGGAAATCAACTGCAGATAATTAATTTATTGTTGGGAGCTACTGAAGTGGTCCATTACTCCCACTGCAGTTCTCTACCATTATTTGTGGAACACTTGACACATAGCCAACAAAAGCTTGATGGAAGCTTGGCTATAAATTTTTCTAATTGGTCCCCAAGCTCACTGACTCAATCCCCTTCAGTTTTACACCATCAAGCTAGAGTGAGCAGAGCTTGGAAGAGCCTTCATATTTTCTGTATTTGTTTTCAGGTGGCAGGGAGCTATCTCCAACAAGATTGAATTGAAAAGACGGGAAAGGATAAATTACTCATTGTCTTCAAGCACCACGCCGATTGTATTTTCTTTAGTATTTATGACTGAGAAAATAGGGAATGGTGCTTATATGACTTTTCATTGGATCAGTGCTTATACGTTGAGTGCATGTTTTGGCATAACTAGAATTTCTGGTGATTGGTGCAGTTTGCTGATAGATATATAATTGAGTCTTAGAGATTGGGCTTTCGACCCACCCAATAGTTTTGGTTTCACTGATAAGAAGGGACTGCGTCCTTCACTAATAAGTGTGTGTGAGTCTCTTAATTAGAGCTTGAATTTGGACTTGAAACAATTGTGATTGTGCATGTTCGTTGACTGAAATCGTTGCCTCATTTATATTATTGGGTACATTTTAAGGGAGGTTAGACCACTACTTTCATAGATTGGATCCCATTCATCCTTTGCTGCTCGTGCACCTTATTTCTATAGCTGAATGTGCTAATCGAGCAATTCTGGAGAAAAGTTTCAAATCAATAATTTTTGGCTGAAGCTGAGAGCATCATCTTATTGATTCTTGCTTCTTGCAGTTTTATCATCAATGGATGGAGGTATGTTTTTACTGGGCATTAAAGTTTTATATTCCGCATTTAAGAAATTTTTTTTAATTTCTTACAGTCCTTTACAGTTGCTAATTCCCGTGTATGACATTTTTCCACAATGTATGTGTATGCACAAGAGCCACAAGTTGTTCTTTACAGTTGCTGATTCCCGTGTATGACATTATTCTGCAATATTGCAATGGGTATCCCATCTTAAACATATGGCGCAGTTGCCCAAAAGCAAACCTATATTTTTGAGCACGCAGCGCTGCACTCCCTGAGAATCCCCCTATTCTGCCTTTTCGCAACATGGAGCCCAACATAATCTGACTGGCAATGAAAAAAAACTTCCTTGTGAATGCCCTATAAATATACTCACCCCATTGTCACATTTCAAAAAAAAACTTCCTTGTGAATGACCTAGAAATATACTCACCCCATTGTCACATTTCAAAAAATTTCCTTATGAATACCCTAGAAACATACTCACCCCCCAGTCACATTTCAATATTTTCAAGGTAAAAACTTCCTTGTGAATGCCCTAGAAATATACTCACCCCATTGTCACATTTCAAAAAATTTCCTTATGAATACCCTAGAAACATACTCACCCCCCAGTCACATTTCAATATTTTCAAGGTAAAAACTTCCTTGTGAATGCCCTAGAAATATACTCACCCCATTGTCACATTTCAAAAAATCTCCTTATGAATGCCCTAGAAACATACTCACCCCCACTGTCACATTTCAAGATTTTCAAGGTTTACCAGAGTGCTTGTGAATGACCTTGGGAGAAGAGACAGTCTATTCTTTCTCACCCCATTGTCACATTTCAAAAAATTTCCTTATGAATTCCCTAGAAATATACTCACCCCCACTGTCACATTTCAAGATTTTCAAGGTTTACCAAAATGCTTGTGAAATACCTTGGGAGATGCGCACGTTTTGTAAAGTCGAGCCATACCATACCACACACCACTCCCAAAAATGCCACAACAACACTCCCAAAATTCCACAAGTGCTTTACAAGACTCTCAGGACAACCACACAATACTCCCAAGATGCCACAAGCGATTTACAAGAAGACTCGGGACAACGAGTCCATCCTCATCCTGACTTCAGAAATTTCCTCAATAGGAATTGGTTATTGGTTTGGTTGAAATTGTGGATAGAAATCAAATTCACACTGGTTTGGTTGAAATTGCAGATAGAAAAATCAAAATCAAATTCACACTGGTTTGGTTGAAATTGCTTATAGAAAAGTCAAAATCAAATTCACACTGGTTTGGTTGAAATTGTTGATAGAAAAATGAAAATCAACTTCACAGAGGAAAAGTATTTGACAACTGCAGAGCATGACAACTTCAGAGCACACAGTGAAATTCGATTCACGAAAATACATACGTGTATCTGTATTAAGAGATAACGATCAATCACTGTGCAAAATTCACTTCACTGTGGCATGACAATGACGATGAGGAGTGCCCATATGCTCATGGAAGCAAGGAGGATTTATTTAAAATTCAGCGCATGAATAACTCGAGGCACAATGATTACCAGGAAAAAAATGCACCTTAATAAACTAAATAATTAAATTCATCACACAGTTTCAATTTTGTCTTAAGTGTCATTGGGGTGCGCCATGCTGGTGCTGTAGTGCAATGCACAAGTGACAACCCAAAGCCCCAATAGCAAGCTATTGTGAGTGGGCCTTTCCCCTATAAAAATACATTTAATATCATGTGGTTCTATGAACCACGTATCAGATATTAAACTGATAAGAACAGATACTACACTTGATCTTAGCCAAAAGGCCGAGACAGGTATGCTTTTCAACTTTTCTCTCCCTCCTTTTTCTACTGCACCCCTCTCCTCCTTTTTCACTCATTCATGCATGTGGTATAAATTATTTATATTTCCCTTCCAATAATGCTTGCCAATTAAATAAGCATGCCATGTACTATCACTAAAAAAATAAATAATTAATGGCTTCAATATTCTTTATCATCTTTGCTCTCTTTACTTTTATTTTTAGTCTTATTGATTTCGCTAGTTAAATATCCTTTTTCATTCCCCTCTAAAATATTCAATGCACTTGAAAAAAAAAAAAATCGGCACATTTCATTTAAAAAGCAGAGTGGGTAGCGACAGACGTCAGTAAAAATTCATCCAACTCTATGCCCAAATAACCCATTAATGCCATCCACATGAGAAACTGGGATGTGCCATGTGAGGCCCAGGTTACTCTTCCACCTTAGCCCTTGTGACTCTTAGCCTTTCATGCCTCATATGTTCCCCTTCTTGCCTTTTCATTTATGAAGTTCTCTGTAAACACGATGAATGTATTCTCACATTTTGGGGAGAGTGTTGCACACGAGAGTAGCTAAGCATCTCTCCTTGGAGATCATCACCACTGTGTCATCGACCATTTGATAATAATACCTGCATTATTCCACGAATGTGTGTGTGTCTGCGATCCATTCCATTTACTTATTTCTACAATTGTGCTTATGTAATTGTTGATACACACATTAATTTCCTTGGATTGGTGTGTGTCCACATATTCCCACCTCAATTAGGATCAACGATGTCAGAACCTTACGTTGCCTCATGCATGCCCCTCTAACAAGATCAGGGTAGAAGTGACTTGGTCAATCGATGTGCAATCCATATGGCTATCTTCTTTGCCTACCCAAATGACATCATATGGTAGAAGAAAATGGGTCGACAAATCCCATCACTCCAAGACGTTGTGAACAATCCAAGAATCTAGATGTTGACTGATTGTGCTCGGATATTCCAACAAATATCCACCATCATCGATGCCTCTACTTCATCAAGCCTTCTCATTAATATAGATATGCCTTGCAAGAGACATGTTAATACAAGTGTCTCTCTATTTGAAAGAAGGAGATGCATGTGCTTTAAAGCACTCGATGAACTGCCTTTGGCTATTAATAGCTTCTCTGATGAGGTGAGAACTACGGTCATGCCTCTGGAACCACGCTCCCGTGCCTAACATTGCTCGAACAAACATCGTCAATGAGCAATATAGATGAATATTTGGATCCTCCTAAACTAGTTGGACGAGTTGAGCCACTGTGTCGATTTCCAACCATTCTTGACAAACTTTGTCCAACCAAAACGATAATGTAAGGATAAGAAAAAAAAAGATATCGTTTCTTCTCATAATTCAAATATAAAGCGGGCATCACATTGCCTTTATTATATACGATCTCACAATCTTACAAGTCGATCTTAGTCACCCATTTGTGTTGTTCCTGGTATTATAGTCCCTTTCTCTTTCCAAGTTCAACATTCATGATTTTGACTTCCTTTGATTTCAAATACATCAAGCATTTATCCAACACTATTCATTTTACTACTTTTGTTTAACATGACCATATTTCTCAAGGCCAGGAAGTACCCAGGAAATGGTGGAATACGGGAGATGGAGTTTGACCTTCTATGTTTTGAGATACTCACTGTGAGACTCTGGAAACAAAATATCTCTACACCATGATTTCTGTTGAACGCCACTCAAGTATTTTGTATGAATGATCTCACTTGAATCAAGATTAACTATGACATAAGATGGAGCCTCCACCCAAATTCAACCATTTAGTCCCACTGCTATCTCTAAAACAAATCACTCAACCATTTAGTCCCACTACTATCTCTAAAAAAAATCATTCTGAGAATGACTAATCTCTTACTACTGTAAAAAATTTCAGGTTACTGTAAAAACACTTGAAATAAATTGCGTTGCATTGCTCTTGAGTCTTAGGTAAGAGCAGACCAAGTAGAATGCGACGGAGCAAAAAGTAAAGCTTAGGTGAGAGAAAACCAAGTGGAGTGCGACGGAGCAAAAAGTAAAGTTGAGCGAGAGCAAGTGTATGAAGCAATTTTGAACCAGCAACCTCCTAATTTTTAACTTTAAATTGTGATTAGTTGGAAATGACAATCAATCCATCCACGATATGGGGTTGCTCACATTTATAGGTCGTTTACATAATAGGGATTGGAACACTAGAATTCACACCCTCTCAAGCTAAGGAAAGATTGCGCAACAAACAATAAACAATAAGGAGACTAATAAACAATAAGGAGATTGCACACAAACAATAAACAATAAGGAGACTGCATAGCAAACAAACAATAAGTAGATTGAACAACAAACAAACAATAAGTAAACAATAAGGAGATTTCACACAAACAATAAGGAGAGATTTGGGGGGGCATGGAAGGGCATGGAATTGTAGAAGAAATCCACTAAGAAACAATAAAGAGATTAGGGGGGCATGAAATTGTAGCAGAACTCCACTCCTATCCATCAAATAACGAGATCAACATGGAATCGCAGCAGAACCCCAGTCCTATCATCTCTCAAGAATCGAATAATTTTCCAATTCGTCTCTCAATATCATTTCCTATCATCTCTCAAAAATCGAATAATTTTGTAGTTCATCTCTCAACATCATTTCCTCAGGTGACTCAAATGATCAGGCACGCATGCAGCTAGGAGTTGGATCACGTACAGGCAGGGCAGGGCAAACAACATTTCGATTTTGATTTTGGTATTGTGTGGAGGCCACGCAAACGCGAGCCTCCACTGCCACAAATTATGACGTGCACTTTCCTTAGTGGGAGATGCTAGGTAAACCCCCCTCCCAGGTGCAATGGAGGTGGCCTTCCCAAGCCATCGACCTTCTTGATCATCAATTGACCCCACCCAGGTAAGTATGTTTGGAACCTTCCCCTTTTCCCTTTATATACCCCTCCTTTCATTACTTTCATCCACACTTTGCATGTGGGATATAGCCATACCATCTTCTAATCTAATACAATCCAATCCATTCCTCCCTCTCTAATTTTTTCATACTATTTTTATTATAATATATTCATGCTCAAGCCTTCTTATTGACATGCTAGTGTTAGTGTTATTTTTATTATTATATTTAATTTATATCATAGAAAGTGGTCCTCACTTGAGCCTTCTTAGTGACATGTTATTTTATTATTATTGTTAGTATTATATTTCTCATTGAAAGTGGTCTTCATTTAGGCTCAAGCTTTTCTAGTGACATGCTAGTGTTAGTGCTCATGCTTATTATTGTGGTACGCAATAATTGTCGGAGCTAGGTGCAAGATTTTGGTAACTTTAGTCCCAAAGGCTTGCTCAATCAGCAGGATCATCTATGAAAGGCGTATTGTTGATAGGGAGGACACACATTCAAATCAAGGCGAGTCCCTCGTAGTTATTATTAGCTCTTACTTTTAGCTACTGACACAATTCTTCATCCATGTATTCTGGGGAAGAAGGGGGAATCCTCGAAAGGCTTCCTTCAACTTTACAAACACACCCACACACATACACGGTGCAAAAAAAAGAAAAAAAAAACTGCACTATGGAAGTAACCACAATGAGCAAAAGCCAATCACTTGCATGTGCCTAAAGATCTATTAAAAATTATAAAATGCAAGTCTATGTAGCTTTAAAAGTAAAAAACAAAAAACAAATATATTGCCATATACCAAAGAATGAATAGAGTGTGAAACCCAACCCTAATGGGCCACCGTCCATAATAAATATAGACATCAAGACTAGCAAAAACAACAAATCCCATTTTCGAGTCACAGCCATTTGGGTGTGCGGCCCACCCATTAATTGGTGGCTCGTCCATAGGTAAGGCAAGATCCCGTCCAGACTTAGAATTTTCCATTCAACATAATGCTTTTTTCTCCGTATCAAGACCTGTTTGGCAGTTCGTTGCAAAATTGGCTATTGGAACGGGAAGCAACAATTTACAATTGAGTAGGGCATGTGGTTGATGCTCTGAAGACCGATCAAGAAGAGCGCCTAACATCGAAGAAATCTATCATATACTATACATTGCCATGTCTCGAGTATGTTGATCGAAGAGGCAACGTTCACACTCCCCAGTACATGGAATTTTCAAGGATTTGTATCTGTACTGTAGAGAAAAACAAAGGAAAACACGCCTCAGTATATGTTTCTCGAATGAATGAAGAGTCTGAACGTTGTTTGCGACCGATGGAGAGTTCCCCCGGTGGTGTAGAGGACGTCGCTCCCTATTGCACACATTCAACTAAGGCTTGACTCCACCGAATTCTATCACTTGCATGGCTTCGGGGGAGATCCTAGAGGGCTCGATTACCACCCAACAGTTGATAGAGTTTTATGTCATTTTTCGAGATAATCGAATGCAATATTTGTAGTGACGGAAGTGTCATGGGCAACAACTGAATAAGCTATTGCACCTATCACTAGCGAATAAGTATGAGAGAATTGCACTGTTTACCATGCCTTTTGTCTCAATCGAAGCAGTGTCGTAGAAGACTCAATGAAGAAGGTGGCCACACCAAGATCCACTGCAAAGAGATCGATCCGGAAAATGATTGAGCAATCTACTGTTGAGTTCGACAACGAGTCAACCAAGGATGGCCTCAATGTCCTCATCAGAGAGTCCACGTAACTCGACTTTTAAGGGCTATATTCAAGAATAAAATCTCGTATGATAGTTACAACAACATTGATTTCGTAGGATGATGAAAATGGGAAAACGACTCGGAGCATGTGAGGAAAATTAAATATACTTATGGAATCAAGTGTTGGCAAACACTCCAATGAGGCAACGACATGAGAAAAGGAGATAATCATTGAAGCGATAAAAAATAAAATAACAATTGCAAGGTGTGAGCAATGAAAGACTCATCAAGCATGGGAAGAAACAAAGCAAGTAAGAAGAAGAAAATCAAAGGCCCAAAGATCACATTGAAGACACTCACCAATTTACCCCGATTATCGAATGGGAGCAGCAAAGGTGCACAACAAACTTGGGACCCAATTGACATAACTAGGGATAGGGACCTAGGCCCGAGGAAGCTCGCCCCAATAGCATAAGAGAGTGCATAGTGCAAACACCCAAGATAACGGAGGTGGAGGTGATACATAAAAGTAGAAAGATTAGGTCGACGTGAATGAACAATATAGTGAAAATGCTGACCAAGACAAGGCATCAACAAAACAACAACAAGGGTCCACACAAAATTTGGTCAAGGAGAAGCAATGATCCCCACATAGAGCAACAAAAGTTCCATAAACCTCTACTCGCCAAATTGTAGGACATAAATGCCTCAAAATTTACAATAATTTTTCTGGGCAACGTTTTCCCAGGGCATAAATGTAAAGAACATAGACTAGTTCAAGAAAATGTTTCCTTCCTAGACCAATCACAATACACTCGTGACAGTTAATTCCAGTTACTAGGGCCCTACTCCTCTGGATTAAACAACCTCAAAAGCTTGTTGTGGCGATCCCCAAATTTCCCTCCATGCCTTATCCAACATTTTTTTTGCACCCCAAATTTTGAAGTTGATTAGTTGCATCACGAATTGCAGGGTGATTTTTTTCATTCACATCGACACCACCCATAATTTTATGTATATAAGAGTGGTGGAAGGAACCAATTGTTATGTCTATGAAGTGCATGGATTTCGAATTATGACAGCCATTCGAGGTATGATGAAATGGAGAGGCAATGTGACAATGTGAAACTTCAAATGGGAGACTAGTAGCTCAAACCTCACGTGTTCGCTATTTAAAAGGGTGATTATGATGGGTGCGAATTTATGATTTGAAACAAGAAGCCTCAGAGGAGCCGCATTCATATCCTACCAAGGTCACTTCAGGTTTAGCAGACTTTTTAAAGAGCTAGCACACATCTAGGCTTGTGTGGCTACATGTGGCACTCATTAAAGGAACGCAGGTGAGAAAGTGAAGACCGTTGGGATAGCACAACGACTACCAATATCGACCAATATCTGGATTGGCATTTCCATGGATTTCGTGTTCGGCCTTCTAAAAGAAGACAACAAATCGATCGCCATGGTGTTTTCAACCACCTTTCCATTTATACCTTATCACGCCCACTCATGCCTTCTATAGATACCCATGTTTTTGTGGACCCAATTTTCAAGTTACATCACATACCCACTTCCATTGTGTTGAATCGAGATCCCACGTTAACCAACAAATTCAGGCAGGAGCAGTTTAAGTTTTAGGTTACACACTTGAAAACAAGCGTCGGTTATCTTCCCAAAATTGATGGCCAAACAAAGGTGTTCAATAAGTGCTTGGAAACTTATTCAAGATGCTTCGCTTCAAATATGTAACATCAATGAGCATAGTGGCCACCCCTTGCAAAATGGTGGTATAATTTTTCTTAACGCGACACTACCAAAATGACGCCATGTGAAGTTGTCTATCGCTAAAAACTCCTAGCAATGGCTTCATGTTTACCAAGCACATCCAAACTTCATGAGTTGGATTACACATAAAAATGCCTCACACCAAAGAAGCTATTCTCCACACACTTAAGGAAAATTTGGTTCAGGCTCAAAACATGGCATGAAGTAAGAAGTTGACTAGCATCACTCGAAGAAGGGGACTAGGTGTTTCTTTACCTTCAACCCTATAAGCAAACATCTTTCAAATAGAAAAACCATTATAAGCTCTCACTGAAATTCTATGGACCCTATTAGATCCTCCAGTGCATTGGACAGGTTACTTGCGAATTGGCTCTTGCAATCCACTTCAAGATATATATTGTGTTTCATGTGTCTTGCTTAAAGAAGAAAGTGTGATTCAATTGCAAAGTGCAAACTAGTCCATTGGGAATTGATGAAGAAGGGTCGATTTGGCTATAGCCATAAGTAGTATTCGCCACCAAAAAATGTCGACTACACAACCACATTGTTCGAGATGTATTGAGGCAATGGAGAGATATTTGGCTAGGAATATGACACATACGGATAAATAGTGATTTTACAATAGTTTCTACACCTCCAACATTTAGGAAGATATCGAATCTGAAGGAAGACGACATGTCAGGGTCCTAACCCACCTACCTACATTAGGGGTAATTAGGTGTTATTCAATTAAAGTACGAGGCCAACTTTGTTGAATAAGGCAAGTTAGATGATTGGTGGGTAGCTATGTAATGTGAAAGAGACATTATTATCAAATAAAAAACACTATGATGTTGGAACTCATTAATGATGGGACCACAAGTAGTTGTGGTTTTGTTATTAAGAAACTATTAATGGTGTTGGAAGGCTATGGAATGTTTTCTTGAATTGTTATTGTGTTGAGGGCGTTGTTCATAATAGGTTACCCACTCTAACATGCACATGAACGTTACTCTCTCTTTTGGAAATCATCAATACAAAGGTTATATTTCTCCTTCTCACTTGTATATGCTACTTTGCATTTATATTTCTATAAATAACTTGTTCAAGAATAAATTTCAACAGTGAAGGATTGTTACAAGCACACTAGTCTAGGTCAAGAGTTTTAATAGGGATGCCATCCAAGAAAATGGGGAACCATTGCTTCAATATGCCAACAAGGTTATATACATAATAACCTTGTGGGAAGATTGAAGCGATGCTCTCTGTCTACGCACACACACACACACATATATTTGTGAGTGACCATTCCTCACATGTATTTTTATTTTTTGGGGGTCTATTACTAAAATCACTCTTTATATAATTACTTAATAAACATGACATCAAAATGAATATATATTATTATCATTAATAATAATAATAACCAAAAATTGTATTTAATATTTGACTTTTTTATTTAAAAAATAATATAATTTTATTCTCATTGCTTTAATTACGGATATCTACTTATTAATTTATTCGTATATGATTACTTTATAAACATAAAATGAAAAATAACAATAAAATATGTGTATATTTATATATTTATAAATAAATATACATCCCGCTCTTGCTCACATCCACACTCAATTACCTAACATCTGCCACACTTCCAATCTTCTTGACTTATTAAGCCAACCCATCTATAGTGATCTTGGAGCGCTTATTTCCCTTCTCTTCGATCATAGAAACAAGATTTTAAAGAATCACACTTAGATTCTTTTTATTTTTCTTTTATGGAGGTCTGATAGGCCACATTGGTCTTAGTGGACGTTAATCATCATCACCATCATCAATAAATATATAATATCATCAATATTAATTACATCTTTAATTAAATATATTCATTTTAATAGAAAATAAATTAAAATGAAATTACATTAATTATTATTTAAATAAACAATAATAAATCTTACTAAATATATAATTATTTAATAAATTTAAAATTAAAATTGATTAATAATTATTATTGATAAATACTAATAGTTAACAATAAAGTACATAATGTTATAGATATTCATAAGATATGCTTGTAAGTATCTTCGACTACCAAACCATATAAAGAAGGTATTTTAGACTCATAATCTTCCATTTAACAATTATCGTAGTTGGTGTGTATCCAAAATGAGAAATGTCAGTCACCCTACTGCATCTTTTACTAACTCTATTGACAGCTTTAGGCGCGTTGACACAATTCCTTCTGTCGGTGCACTAAGCTACTCTGAGCTTCTAAAAGGCACAAACTCCCTCAAAATTCTGTTTCTGTCACTAAAACCACTTCTGTTGTATCCAACACACATAAGTTCAATTTTATTTTATTGAAATTTATATTAGCGTTTAATTTAAATTCAAACCCGAATTGAGTGAGTTGAAAGGAGCTATAAATCGATGAATGTAGTTTAAGGTGATATAGCAAGAGATATTCAAATATTAATTCTATATTTTTATTCCACATTTGACATCTAAAAGGGATGCATCTCATTATGAATATCAATAATAATTACTTATAAATATGTTTTATATTAAAATATTTTACATGATCGTGACTTGTTTAATGGAGTAAGTTTGCAAGTAACAAAACTCATCACTTTAATTGAGATTTGTCCAATTGTGAGAGGAGTCACATATTACTTTACCCACCTTATTTATGCACCCCAACCTTCATGTTGGGGAGAGTTCATCACATTTTTTGGAACCATGACATTTGTGGCGACAAGGATTGACAACTATTTATTTTCTTGGCACCTCCACCTTTAAAGTGATGAAATATGCTCATTGAGGTGTGGAATTACATTATTCTTACTGAAGGGAGGTGAATCTATGTCATATTTTCTCTTAAAAGACAAGCACACCTCTATCTTCACAAATTGGAAAGAAAACTCACAATTAGCTACTATCAAATCCTAGTTCACCTTCAGAGGAAGTGTTGGAATACCACTGTTAAATGAGTTTTAAGTCCAAGTTTCATATTTGGGATAGATAAATGGCTCTCATCTAATCTAATGTTGAGATCAACTCGACATCTCACATATATTCTATTGATGAGATTATATCAATGGCTCACACTAAGTAAAGAGCATATACCAGGGGGAGACGAAAGCCCTAACGACTATTGTTGTAAATAGAGCATATCACTACAATCACTTTTCAAGCAATACAAAAGGTGCGGGATTAGTTTAGGTAATCATTTTTCCTATTATGGATTTCCACTCAAAGGTTATGTTTATTTTTCATTTGAGCGATTGGTTTTCCTCTATTTATTTGTTTTTTCTCATAATATCACTATGGTGACTAAGAAATGAAACAGAGAATTAGAGCCCCTACACTTAGATGTGAGATGGACTAAAATGAAAGTGTTACCTATTCATGAAGTTGCAGTAACTTTGTTGAGTGACAAACCTTTCGAAATTAATTTTTCATCTCTTGTGAACTTCTCCAACGCAGGTGTTGAAGTTGCAATGTCACTTTCATATGAAGCAATTCTTTTGGAAACATGGTTAAGTTGAGAATAATTTTGACACCGATTGAGGTAACTTCGGCCAACTATAACTTCTCATATCAGTACCTTCTAACTATAAGCTTTGTCGACTCTCTTTCAAAGATTTAAATTACATAAATTGGGCCATGTCTAAAATCCTATCAATGTTCACTCTTGAAATCTTTATTGCTCTATTTATCCAATTCTCCTTTTGAATTTTCCATGGCTTCAATTTACCCCAAGCTTTGCATCTCTTCCATTGTTCAACCCGGCTCGATTCATCTATATTTAAGCTTGCAATGACCTCTAATATCATTTTCGCCTCAATTTTATGTGATAAATCGTGCTATTATTTTCTACTTTATCTCGTCATCACAAATCCTCTTTCTTCAATATCACTAGATTAATGGACTTCTCTCTATCTCAATGACTTGGCTTTCTTCGGGGCACAGTGAATCTTTGGAAACCTTTCTGAATTTCTCCTTCACTAGATCTATTCCATTGATTTTTACCTCACTTCTTGTTTGAATGACTACTTTCTTTGGTATTTATACTTCCTTTAGTGCTATATCTTTCTCGCATATCTTCTTAGCCTTCATAGACTCCCACCCCAAATAAATATTCTATTGGTCAAAACAAATTTCATTGATGTAGGTTCCATTGACTCACTTTCCCATCGACTTTTACTCATCAAACCAAATCTTGTCAAATCTTCTTATGTCGATCCCAACTTTGTTGATCCTAATTCCATTAATTTGGGTGCAACAAGATTTAGCAGTGCTCTTATGGTGATCCGTTTGCCATCCAACCTCGTTTAGACTCGCCGTCTCCTATCAACTCTCTCACATATTATTTAAACTCTAGTTGTTATCTCCTCACTAAATTGTGTGTGGCTTCTTTTTCTCAATAGGTTATTGCAACTTTTCTTGGGTTAGCTCCTATAAAATATTTCTATCTGCTTCTTCAATTTTTTTCTCTCAGTGAAGATTTAATACCTATTATCTAAAACTTGGTTTTAATCTTATAGAACATCCATGCAACTCCATCAATCAACTCTACTCTAGATCTCGTTGCATTACTCTATGACTTATTTCTACCTCTTGAATGATTTTCCTCCAATTCTTCTTCCTTGAAATTTTAGTTTTTTTATACGATGTATTCTTTGTTTATGCAACTCCATTCCCTAAAATGTTTATTTTTCTTTCTCTTCACCTGACCAATCAACCGTCGTTATTATTTCCTTATTTCAAAATAGTTAACTTCCGATTATAACATTTTCCCGATATGGTTAGGGTTTTGGACAATTGAGCAAACTCCTTTCCACTACAATACGATAGCCACCCTTATCCTAATCGACCCATAGGTTCTCTCTCTCTCTCTCTCTCTCTCTCTCTCTCTCTCTCTCTCTAACAAAATGTTGGGGTCTTCAAGAATTGTAACTTTTAATTTTTCCCCATTTCCAACCTTCTTCAATATAAAGACTTCAAGTATCTTGAGTTGGACAAGGAAAGTAGCCCTGCTGTCTTTGAAGATATAAGTTCCAAGTCTAGTGATTTCCAATTATCCAAACCTGCCCTTAATTTCATTATCATATATTGATACAAGCCTTATGTTCCTGAATTGCTTCCTTTGTATATTTTTATCGTTGTGGGATTCCACTACTTCTTTTGTATTTATAGGCAGTATAATGCATGTTGTCAAGTCACAATATTTATTGGTCCATCTTTCATAAATTCCATAGTTTAAGTGCACCTCTATGTTTTGTTATTGAATGCATCAAGTGTGTTCGACCCACTATTTTTTTTCTCGACGCATTTTTAAATGTGGCAAGGCCTATTATTGTTACATATCGATACAAGTCCTTTGTTCTTGAATTTCTTCTCCTCTAATTTTTATCTATGTGGGATTCCACTAGTTCTTTTGTATTTATAGGGAGTATAACACTTGTTGTTAATTCATAATATCTATTGATATATCTTCCATAGATTCCATCATGCCAATTTCCAGCAAACCTCTATTTTTTGTTGTTGAAGGCATCAAGTGCATTCGAGCCAACGCTTTTTCTCCCAATGAAATTTTAAGTGGGGTATGGCCTATCTACTCTTTTGGGTTTTCCTCTTTGAAGGGGGCTCATCCCTCATAGCCCAAGGGTTTTATCTTCCCCTTTGGAACCTTTTTCTTGAATCCACGGGGATTTGGTTGTGCCAAGTCATGGACCATGGATGTTTTCACAATTTTCAAGGTTGTTGTGCACCGAAAGTGGACAAGTATGTTGTGCGAAAGGAATACAAGGCATCAAGGTGACGATTCCATGTCATGGAAGGTTGTGATTAGCTTCAAGGCGAAACCTTGATTTCCAAGTGTGCTCCAACTTGACGATGACGATGTTTGTCTGAGCAATTTTAGGCATAGGAGAGTGGTTCCAGAGGCATGACCGTAGTTTTTGCCTCACAGGAGAAGCTATTAACAGCCAAAGGCAGTCATGCGAGTGTTTTAAAGCACATGCATCTCCTTCCTTCAAATAGAGAGACAATCATATTAACATGTCCCTTGCAAGGCATATCTCTATTGATGAGAAGGATCGCTGAGGTAGAGGTACCGATGATGGTGGAGATTTTTTGGAATATCCAAGCACATCGATTCAACATCCAGATTCTTGGATTGTTCACAACGTCTTGGAGTGATGGGATTTGTCGGTTTGTTTTCTTCTACCATATGATGTCTTTTGGGCAGGCAAAGAAGATAGCCATATGGATTGCACATTGATTGACCAAGCCACTTCTACCCTGATCTTGTTAGAGCGGAATGCATGAGGCAACACAAGGGTCTCACACCGTTGATCCTAATTGAGGTGGGAATATGTGGACACACACCAATCCACAGAAATTAATGTGCATATCAAAAATTACATAAGCAATATTGTAGAAATAAGTAAATGGAATGGATCGCTGACACACACACATTCGTGGAAGAATGCAGGTATTATTATCAAATGGTCAATGACACGGTGGTGACGATCTCCAAGGAGAGATGCTTAGCTACTGTCGTGTGCAACACTCTCCCCAAAAGGTGAGAATACATTCATCGTGTTTACAGAGAACTTCATAAATGAAAAGACAAGAAGGGGAGCAAATGAGGCATGGAAGGCTAAGAGTCGCAGGGGCTAAGATGGAAGAGTAACTTGGGCCTCACATGGCACATCCCAGTTTCTCATGTGGATGGTGCTATTTGGGCATAGAGTTGGATGAACTTTTAGTGACGTGTGTCGCTACCCGCTCTGCTTTTTAAATGAAATGTGTCGATTTTTTTCGTTCTTTCAAGTGCATTGCATATTTTAGAGGGGAGTGAAAGAGGATATTTAACTAACGAAATCAATAAAGCTTTGGATATTTAAGAAGGGAGTGAAAGATGATATTTAACTAGCGAAATCAATAAGGCTAAAAGTAAAAATAAAGAGAGCAAAGATGATAAAGAATATTGAGTGATAGTACATGGCATGCTTATTTAAATGGAAAGTATTATTGGAGGGGAAATATAAATAATTTATACCACGTGCATGAATGAGTGAAGAGGGAGGAGAGGGGGTGCAGTAGAAAAGGGAGGGAGAGAGAAGTTGAAAATCATACCTTTCTCGACCTTTTGGCTAAGATCAAGTGTAGTATATGTTCTTATTAGTTTAATATTTGACATGTCGTTCATAGAACAACATGATATTAAATGTATTTTTCTAGGGGGAGGGCCCACTCATAATATAGCCTGCTATTGGGGCTCTTGAGCGTCGCTTGTGCGTTGTTCCTTAAAAATTTTGTCAAAGATGTTTTTAGGGCTTCAAAGGAAAAATACCTGGGTCACATTGTCAAACGGGAAGGCCTTGCAAGTGGACCCAAAGAAAGTTGGAGCTTGCATGGCATCCTAGAACTCAGATGCTACAAAAGCAAGTTTGGAATAACAATGGTTATCCTCTTAACAACCATGCTAAAATCAACAATCATTATATGGAACGATGTCGCGGAGCAGGCCTTTTCAGCTTTAAAGTACGCCGTTATCACTGCACCGATTTTGGTAGTGCCCAATATCATTGAGACTTTTGTCTTGAAACGAGATGATCAGCAGGGAAAATTTTAAGGATGGAAATTTATCTTAAAGATTAGAAACCTTGGCGAATCTTATTAATCCATAATATGCAAACTATAAAATTATTGGTGATATTTTTGTAAGCATATTCAAACTTCCAATGATTTTATATAGTCTCTATAAAATTTTGGCAATTTTTAAGGTAAAACATATTTTTCTTACAAAATTTGAGCGAATCATTTTTAGGAAAAAATGGGAATTGGCAAACCTTTGTTTTTGGAAAAATCATGGAAAATTAGCCCATCTCTGAATATTAGCCGCTAAAATTTTCCTTGGTGATCAGGTAGGGGCCCGGGAGCTATGTTCATGAAATTGACAACAATTTGGGCAAATTCGCCCATGAGAAAGAGATGGTGGCCATCCTTCATGTAGTTGATACTTGGAACTCATAAACATCATCATCATAGTTCAAAGTATTTTATGGAACAGAGACTATAATACCTAGAACAACACAAATGGGTGACTAAGATCGACTTGTAAGATTGTGAGATCGTATATAAGAAAGGCAATGTGATGCTCGTTTTATATTTGAATTATGAGAAGAAAGGATATCTTTTTTCCTTATCCTTACATTATTGGTTTGGTTGGACAAAGTTTGTCAAGAATTGCTGGCAATCGACACAGTGGCTCAACTCGTCCAACTAGTTTAGGAGGATCCAAATCCTCCTAAGGGTTATACATCGAAATAAGATACCTCAAAGTATAAAGGGTGCATAATTCTGGTGCAAATTTATGATTTGAAACAACAAGCCTCAGAGGAGCCACATTCATATCCTACCAAGGTCACTTCAAGTTTAGCAAACTTGTTAAAGAGCTAGCACATGTCTAGGCTTGTGTGGCTACATGTGGCACTCGTTAAAGGAACGCAGGTGAGACAGTGAAGACCGTTGGGGTAGCACAACCACTACCAATATCTGGATTGGCATTTCCATGGATTTTGTGTTGGACCTTCTAAAAGGAGACAACAAATCGATCGCCATGGTGTTTTCAACCACCTTTCCATTTATACCTTATCGCACCCACTCATGCCTTCTATAGTTACCCATGTTTTTGTGGATCCAATTTTCAAGTTACATCGCATACCCACTTCCATTGTGTCGAATCGAGATCCCACATTAACCAACAAATTCAGGCAGGAGCAGTTTAAGCTTTAGGTTACACACTTGAAAACGAGCATCGGTTATCTTCCCAAAATTGATGGCCAAACAAAGGTGCTCAATAAGTGCTTGGAAACTTATTCAAGATGCTTCGCTTCAAATATGTAACATCAATGAGCATAGTGGCCACCCCTTGCAGAATGGTGGTATAGTGGTCCATGTGAGTGAGTGCACACTTACATTTCATCTCCAAAGCCATATAAGTGCCCCTTTGATAGTTCCATGTGATGGATAACTTTGAAGGGGGCTCATCCCTCATAGCCCAAGGGTTTTATCTTCCCCTTTGGAACTTTTTTCTTGAATCGATGGGGATTTGGTTGTGCCAAGTCATGGACCATGGATGTTTTCATAATGTTCAAGGTTGTTGTGCACCGAAAGTGGACAAGTACATTGTGTGAAAGGAATACGAGGGATCAAGTTGTTGATTCCATGTCATGGGTGGTTGTGATTAGCTTCAAGGCGAAACCCTGATTTCCCTGTGTGCTCCAACTTATCCTTAATTTTAACCACATATCTATAGGTAGCAAGGAGACCTGAGATGTCCAAAAATTCCATTTCAGGATGCATATACTTGTGCAGACCACTACTGCACTTGAGAACACTACGCTGGTTAGTTTTGTAATTTTGTAGCTTGTACTTGACAATTTTGCGGAATTATTTACTTGAAAGTGGTGTATGAATTTTTACTATTTATGTGTCTTAAGTTAATTTATTCTTGCTAAAATTTAACATGTATAACAGCAACATAATGCAGCAATTAAACATTTAAACACAACAACAACTTAATCTAGGAGCTCACCCGAAATCTCCTGGGCTACGTCTCCTTTGAGCTTGGTCATCTTGACTCGGCTCTTTGGGATTATGGTAAGTTTTTTTACAAGTAAATACTTAACTCCAATGAATACAAAAATGATCCAAAGGACTGAAAATACCATCAATATCCCTCTAATGGCTATCTAAATTCTGCAAACAACTTTACGCTCTTGTTGACACGATTCCTTATGCCGGTGTACTAAGCTACTATGAGCTTCTAAATGGCACAAACTCCCTCAGAATTCTGTTTATGTAACTGAAACCACTCCTGTTGTATCCAACACACATCATACACTAAATACCAACTGATAAATTACTCAAATCGAGCGCTGCATCCCCAAAATAGGCTATCCTCCACGGTTTGCCTAGGGCTGCCCAAAACTTCACATCAGATTCTCAAGCTCTATAAGTTTTCAGAATGTTCTGAAACCACTTCCATTGGTTCCAAAATGTCTGAAATAGTCAAGATAGACTTTTCATTCGTCAAAAATTGCCTCCAGCTTCTCTGGTTTTGCCTCAATCACCTATCAACACCCCTTGGCACTAGGGTCAATGAAAACTTCTCTGGTGAGTTTTCGACCTCTAGAAGTCTTCAAAACTTGCTAAAACCTCTTTCATTAGATTTATAATGATGTTTTTTAGTCAATAATTACCACTGGTTCACTGCATATGGTCTCAAGCAGCTCTGGCTAAGCCCTGCACTGCTGTTGGCAAAAGATGGCACTAATGGCCCCTGGAACTTTACTGAAGCTTTTAGACCTTCAAACGTTTGCTACAAGCTCTGAAAACCATTTCATCAGATTTAGAATATCTTAATTATCCAATTTAGACTATTGGAACTCTGGAAAATGACTCTATCTCCCTTGGTTAGGCCTCAAATTGATTTGGCCTCATGGTGGCCTTAATGGCCTCTTCATCTTCCTCCAAGAAAAAACTGCTAAATATGACCTCTGTTTGACCTCCAACCTGTACCAAACACTTCAGAAGGTCCAAGAGACCCAAAATTGACTAAAATTTCATCCAATTTCGTTCAGTAATGAGGGAGTTATGGCAGAAACAAATTTTGCCCAATATCCCTAAACAAACTCCACCAAATGTGGAGACACTGCCAGTTAAGAGCACCAAAGTTGGCCGACCTCCGAAATTTTCGGACTCGCCATAACTGCCGCCAAGTATTAAATCTAGATTAGCTTAAATTAAACATGGATTATGGCGATTTAAACAGGGTTAACAACTAAGCGCGTTTTATGCGCTAATGATGGGTTTAAGGGCTAAACCATGTCTTAGTGGATAATTAAACTTCATTAAAAAAATCTGCCATCGATGTTAGCGCCTGGTCGCTTGGGCCTGGTCACATGGAGGGTCGGGCTAGCCCCTTTTGGTTTTCTTCCATTTCATTTTTCAAGGGTTAAATATAAATTGTTGCCTATAGGATTTAAGCAACATGGTGTAGGCGGATTGGTAGAGTGCATGTGCTGGCAAGCGGAAGACCATGGTTGGATTCCTGCAGAGTCATAACAAATTTTATAAGGCCAATTTTTCCACGGCCTGGGGCCATGTGGTGGCCTCCGGGCTTGCCACGTGGTACCCGCTGATAGCCCCAAAAATCTCCAAGTCAAACAGACATCCAACCAGAACTTGCCACTTGTCAAAGTCTGATACGCCCTCCAGGGAATATTCTAGGGAATATTACGAGAATATTCCTCAGAATATTCTTTTTAAAATTTTTCCAAAATAATAAAGTCAAACTTGGTCAAATGAATTTTGGAGTTTACTAGCGATTTCAAACCTCAATAACTTTTGCATACGACCTCAGTTTTGAGAACTGTTCACAGAGCCAGAATCGCAGCGATGAGACCTTTCCGGTCGTTTAGATTGCAACCACTTTTGAACACTTTCATTTTTTATCAATTTGCACAACTTGGACATGATCTCCTGATCACACCACCCAAATGAGAACCTCTGGACCCCAAAAGCTCTTTGGACTACTGAAACTGATCTGTATGGTAAATGAGAGAATAACACCCTCTTCTCTTCAGCCTCCAAACACTTGCCTTGCAAGGCTAGTGACTTTGAACCACAACTAGAAAGTAATTCACACTTCCCTTCCTCGTTGCGCTTGTCCTCCTGTCTATAACTGTATTTCTTGCACTCACTCAAAAAAGTTCTAGCGAGAAATTTGCAGAAGGAAACTTAACAATGCTGCCTTGATCAATGATCCGAGGTGGCTCAACAAACGAGAGATTACATCAAAAAATACATGCATACAACCGAAATTTGCATATGTACAAAGGAGTATGGCTTACTGTGTTAAGAAGTCCATCCACTTCTTACCAAGCCACTTCCATGGCAACTTTTGCTGCTGCAACTCTTCCTCATGTGAAACTTCCATTTTCACATCAATAATGGAATCCTTGGTTCCACCTTCGCCAATCTTTCTATCCTCTTGCTGCATGTGTTTGGGACGACTAGTTGGATGCAAATTCCAACAATGGGAAACAATGTGTCCCCTCTTTTGGAAATATGTGCAAATCTTATGCACCTTCTTTGAAAGTTCCCTTTGCTTCCTCTGCTTCCTGTATGCTTCTTCCTCGTCCAGCATCTCGAAACATGATGGTTAAATCGACCACAGTATGTACAGCAAATCTTTCTTCCATTTAAGCATGTAAAATTATCATGCTTTGCAGAAACACAATAAAATTGATCACAGGAAGATTTATGCTCTGATACCAACCTGATCTGGAAATGGTTTGGATAACTTGTATGTATTTCAAGAACCTACCACTCAGTTTAAATTAAATGATCTAGCTTGTACTTGACAGTTTTGAGGAATTATTTACTTGAAAGTGGTGTATGAATTTTTACTATTTATGTGTCTTAAAGTTCATTTGTTCTTGCTGAAATTTAACATGTATAAAAATAGCATAATGCAACAATTAAACATTTAAACACAACATCAACTTAATCTAGGAGTTCACCCGAAATCTCGTGGGCTACGTCTCCTTTGAGCTTGGTCATCTTGACTCGACTCTTTGGGATTATGGTAAGTTTTTTTACAAGTAAATACTTAACTCCAATGAATACAACAATGACCCAAAGGACTGAAAATACCATCAATATCCCTCTAATGGCTGTCCAAATTCTGCAAACAGCTTTAGGCGCTTGTTGACACAATTCCTTCTGTCGGTGCACTAAGCTACTCTGAGCTTCTAAATGGCACAAACTCCCTCAAAATTCTGTTTCTGTCACTGAAACCACTTCTGTTGTATCCAACACACATAAGTTCAATTTTATTTTATTGAAATTTATATTAGCGTTTAATTTAAATTCAAACCCGAATTGAGTGAGTTGAAAGGAGCTATAAATCGATGAATGTAGTTTAAGGTGATATAGCAAGAGATATTCAAATATTAATTCTATATTTTCATTCCACATTTGACAAGTGAAATGGATGCATCTTAATATGAATATCAATAATAATTACTTATAATTATGTTTTATATTAAAATATTTTACATGATCGTGACTTGTTTAATGGAGTAAGTTTGCAAGTAACAAAACTCATCACTTTAATTGAGATTTGTCCAATTGTGAGAGGAGTCACATATTACTTTACCCACCTTATTTAGGCACCCCAACCTTCATGTTGGGGAGAGTTCATCATATTTTTTGGAACCATGACATTTGTGGCGACACGGATTGACAACTATTTATTTTCTTGGCACCTCCACCTTTAAAGTGATGAAATATGCTCATTGAGGTGTGGAATTACATTATTCTTACTGAAGGGAGGTGAATCTATGTCATATTTTCTCTTAAAAGACAAGCACACTTCTATCTTCACAAATTGGAAAGAAAACTCACAATTAGCTACTATCAAATCCTAGTTCACCTTTAGAGGAAGTGTTGGAATACCACTGTTAAATGAGTTTTAAGTCCAAGTTTCATATTTGGGATAGATCAATGGCTCTCATCTAATCTAATGTTGAGATCAACTCGACATCTCACATATATTCTATTGATGAGATTATATCAATGGCTCACACTAAGTAAAGAGCATATACCAGGGGGAGACGAAAGCCCTAACGACTATTGTTGTAAATAGAGCATATCACTACAATCACTTTTCAAGCAATACAAAAGGTGCGGGATTAGTTTAGGTAATCATTTTTCCTATTATGGATTTCCACTCAAAGGTTATGTTTATTTTGCATTTGAGCGATTGGTTTTCCTCTATTTATTTGGTTTTTCTCATAATATCACTATGGTGACTAAGAAATGAAACAGAGAATTAGAGCCCCTACACTTAGATGTGAGATGGACTAAAATGAAAGTGTTACCTATTCATGAAGTTGCAGTAACTTTGTTGAGTGACAAACCTTTCGAAATTAATTTTTCATCTCTTGTGAACTTCTCCAACGCAGGTGTTGAAGTTGCAATGTCACTTTCATATGAAGCAATTCTTTTGGAAACATGGTTAAGTTGAGAATAATTTTGGCACCGATTGAGGTAACTTCGGCCAACTATAACTTCTCATATCAGTACCTTCTAACTATAAGCTTTGTCGACTCTCTTTCAAAGATTTAAATTACATAAATTGGGCCATGTCTAAAATCCTATCAATGTTCACTTTTGAAATCTTTATTGCTCTATTTATCCAATTCTCCTTTTGAATTTTCCATGGCTTCATTTTACCCCAAGCTTTGCATCTCTTCCATTGTTCAACCCAGCTCGGTTCATCTATATTTAAGCTTGCAATGACCTCTAATATCATTCTGGCCTCAATTTTATGTGATAAATCGTGCTATTATTTTCTACTTTATCTCGTCATCACAAATCCTCTTTCTTCAATATCACTAGATTAATGGACTTCTCTCTATCTCAATGACTTGGCTTTCTTCGGGGCACAGTGAATCTTTGGAAACCTTTCTGAATTTCTCCTTCACTAGATGTAGTCCATTGATTTTTACCTCACATCTTGTTTGAATGACTACTTTCTTTGGTATTTATACTTCCTTTAGTGCTATATCCTTGTCGCATATCTTCTTAGCCTTCATAGACTCCCACCCCAAATAAATATTATATTGGTCAAAACAACTTTCATTGATGTAGGTTCCATTGACTCACTTTCCCATCGACTTTTACTCATCAAACCAAATCTTGTCAAATCTTCTTATGTCGATCCCAACTTTGTTGATCCTAATTCCATTAATTTGGGTGCAATAAGATTTAACAGTGCTCTTATGGTGATCGGTTTGCCATCCAACCTCGTTTAGACTCGCCATCTCCTATCAACTCTCTCACATATTATTTAAACTCTAGTTGTTATCTCCTCACTAAATTGTGTGTGGCTTCTTTTTCTCAATAGGTTATTGCAACTTTTGTTGGGCTAGCTCCTATAAAATATTTCTATCTGCTTCTTCAATTTTTTTCTCTCAGTGAAGATTTAATACCTATTATCTAAAACTTGGTTTTAATCTTATAGAACATCCATGCAACTCCATCAATCAACTCTACTCTAGATCTCGTTGCCTTACTCTATGACTTATTTCTACCTCTTGAATGATTTTCCTCCAATTCTTCTTCCTTGAAATTTTAGTTTTTTTATACGATGTATTCTTCGTTTATGCAACTCCATTCCCTAAGATGTTTATTTTTCTTTCTCTTCACCTGACCAATCAACCGTCGTTATTATTTCCTTATTTCAAAATAGTTAACTTCTGATTATAACATTTTCCCAATATGGTTAGGGGTTTGGACAATTGAGCAAACTCCTTTCCACTACAATACGATAGCCACCCTTATCCTAATCGACCCATAGGTTCTCTCTCTCTCTCTGATGAATTGAATTGTTCTGGCGCACCCCAACGACACTTAGCGCAAAACTGAAACTGTGTGAGGAATTGAATTGTTTAGTTTAATAAGGTGCATTTTTTTCCCGGTAATCATTGCGCCTCGAGTTGTTCCTGCGCTGAATTTTAAATAAATCCACCACTCATTATGGGCACTCCTCATCGTGTGCTTCCATGAGCATATGGGCACTCCTCATCGTCATTGTCATGGGCGGACTTCTGTCATGCCACAGTGAAGCGAATTTTGCACTGTGATTGATCGTTATCTCTTAAAACAGATAGATACACGTATGTATTTTCGTGAATCGAATTTACATTGGTTGCAACCTCCAAGCGCTGTTGCCTGTTGCTGTTACAACAATTATAACAGCGACATGACCGAGTCCTTTTCCTCACAAGTTACTCGCATTCACTGTTCAAAATAGCTGTCAATTGCTCCTTTTAAAACTAGGAATTACGGTTACCCTGTTTCTGCATTTTTTCCACAAATATAGGATTGCTGAACTCATTTTGGGCAAAAGGCAGATGACACTTTGGAACTTTGGTATTTCCCTTCTTTCAAGCTAACATGAAAAATCGAATCATGGAGGATCATGTCTAGGTTCCTAGTGCATTAGTGAATGATTGAATCTTCCTCTTTCCTGCAGGCTTTGGCTCTTGGAAGCATCCCTCCCTTATCGCTACTTGAGATAGAATTATATTATTCGTTGCCAACAAACAGAACGATAATAATATGCATACGATAATGCTCCTAGACAGATTTTTGGGAGCTATAACTTCCTCTTGAGCTCCTCATTTGACAAAAACCAATCTTGACTTGATTTCTAGGCCTCCTTCCTTTACTGGGTATTGTCTCGTTTCTTCAGCTTTCCAACAAATTCTTTATCATCCATTTTCAAAAAATCACCTTTCTCTTTCCAAGTTCAACATTCATGATTTTGACTTCCTTTGATTTCAAGGATATGGAGCATTGCTCCAACACTATTCATTTTACTACTTTTGTTTAACATGACCATATTTCTCAAGGCCAGGAAGTACCCAGGAAATGGTGGAATACGGGAGATGGAGTTTGACCTTCTATGTTTTGAGATACTCACTGTGAGACTCTGGAAACAAAATATCTCTACACCATGATTTCTGTTGAACGCCACTCAAGTATTTTGTATGAATGATCTCACTTGAATCAAGATTAACTATGACATAAGATGGAGCCTCCACCCAAATTCAACCATTTAGTCCCACTGCTATCTCTAAAACAAATCACTCAACCATTTAGTCCCACTACTATCTCTAAAAAAAATCATTCTGAGAATGACTAATCTCTTACTACTGTAAAAAATTTCAGGTTACTGTAAAAACACTTGAAATAAATTGCGTTGCATTGCTCTTGAGTCTTAGGTAAGAGCAGACCAAGTAGAATGCGACGGAGCAAAAAGTAAAGCTTAGGTGAGAGAAAACCAAGTGGAGTGCGACGGAGCAAAAAGTAAAGTTGAGCGAGAGCAAGTGTATGAAGCAATTTTGAACCAGCAACCTCCTAATTTTTAACTTTAAATTGTGATTAGTTGGAAATGACAATCAATCCATCCACGATATGGGGTTGCTCACATTTATAGGTCGTTTAAGGTATCAGATTTGATATGGGGCTGCTCACGGTTATAGATCGTTTACGTAATAGGGATTGGAACACTAGAATTCGCACCCTCTCAAGCAAATGAGGGATTGGGATTGGATATGGGGCCGTTGGTGTCGTTTGGCGTAATAGGATTGGATATGGGGTCACAGTCGCTTACGTAATAGGATTGGATATGGGGCTGCTCACGGTTATAGATCGTTTACAGAATAGGGATTGGAACACTAGAATTCGCACCCTCTCAAGCAGCGAAGGGATTGGGATTGGATATGGGGCTGCTCACGTTTATAGGTCGTTTACAGAACAGGGATTGGAACACTAGAATTCGCACCCTCTCAAGCAGCGAACAACAAATAAGGAGAGATTGCGAAACAAACAATAAAGAGATTGCACACAAACAATAAACAATAAACAAAGAGATTGTACACAAACAATAAACAGATTGCAAAACAAACAAACAATAAGTAGATTGTACAGCAGCAAACAAACAAGAAGTAAACAATAAGGAGATTGCACAGCAAACAAACAATAAGTAAACAGAACAATAAGTTTGCACAGCAAACAAACAATAAGTAAACAGTAAGTAAACAATAAGGAGATTGCACAGCTAACAAACAATAAAGAGATTACGGGGGTCATGGAATTGTAGCAGAAATCCACTCTAAACAATAAGGAGATTGCACAACAAGCAAAGAAACAATAAACAATAAGGAGATTGCACAGCAAGGAAAGAAGCAATAAAGAGATCAGGGGGGCATGGAATTGTAGCAGAACTCCACTCCTATCCATCGAATAACGAGATCAGCATGGAATCGCAGCAAAGCCCCACTCCTATCGTCTCTCAAGAATCAAATAATTTTGCAGTTCGTCTCTCAGCATCATTTCCTATCGTCTCTCGAAAATCAAATAATTTTGGAGTTCGTCTCTCTCAACATCGTTTCCTAACGTAACTCAAATGCCTCGTTTCCTCAAGAGACTCATATGACCAGCCTAGATCCATCTTAACTCTGGATCTATTAAGCGCCGAGAGGAATCAAATCTCTCGAGGTGCAAACCTCTTGAGTGCAAAACTTGAGAAAAGGTTTGCACCTCGAGAGATTTGATCCCTCTCGGCGCTTAATAGATCCAGAGTTAAGATGGATCTAGGCTGGTTTCAGTCATGTGTGGCCAAGGAAAATCTATCGAAAATATGATTAATTTTATCAATAATATGCAAATACAGATAATATAAATATAATAATTTTATATATGCCAAATATGTATTTATGTGGTCGTTTTAATTTTAAAATTTTCTTAGTTACCTCAGTTTTTTGAGATGAAAAATATTGTTAATAACTTTAATGACGGAATATTTTTTTTGAATGCAAAGTGACAATGTAATAGTGTTGAATGATAGAAAATGAAAATAATAAGAGTGTAGTCAATTACAAAAAGTCTTCATTGTGATCAATCTCAAATTATTTTCTTTTACTATTCTTATTGTCACCCTTGTTAGTTTTGTCATCTTTTCATATTGATTATATGAAAATGACATTTGAAATAATAAACCATTTAATATTTAGCTTGAACTATTGTACTAAACATCATACATTGTCTCTCTTGCTCTTCAATATTAATAGGTTGATTTACTATAACACAAATATTAATGTACATTGTTAATAATTTTGTGTGTTGGCAGTGAAATCAATGCACAATCTTAATCCAATCACTTTAAAATTAATGTACCATCAATGTACATCCAATTACATAAAATTAGAAATCAACGTCTACACTGAAATCAATGCACCTAATGCAAACAATCAAATAAGATTACAAAACAACATCTACACTGAGATCAATGCATCTAATGTAGGTAGTCAAATAAGATTAGAAATCAACATCTATATTGAAATCAATGGATCTAGTGCAAGTAATAAAATAAGATTAGAAACCAACATCTACACTGATATCAATGCATCTAGTCCAAGCAATCAAATAGGATTATAAATCGCCATCTACTTCCCTCTCTCCCCCCTCGAACTACATCTCTCTTTTCCTCTATCCGTCCACTCTCTCACATCCTCCCTCTTCCTTCCTCTCTCTCCATTTCTTTCCCACAT
>JAXQQM020066044.1:0-68444 GCA_034641835.2 Pinus albicaulis | reverse complement strand
GATATTGATGAGGAAACAGAGATAGATAATGAAGAAAAGGGCAGTGGGTTTGAAAAGGATGAAGATGAAAAAGGTGAGGATAATGCAGAAAACAAAAGGAAACATGAATACAGATGAAGCAAGTGACAACAATGCAGAAAGATAATGAAGCAAGAATAAGTGAAAAAGAAAACATTCATGACAGTCATAAAAATAGTAAAGGCAGTGACCCCCACAAGTGACAATAATAATAAGAAAAGTAAAGGAAACACAAAGAGCAGTCATAGTGATAGTAAAGATAGTGGGAAGGATGATAATGAAAATGAAGACCACAGCCACAATAAAGACACCAACAAGACTACCATCACACCTTTTTTCATTGGCATATCAAAGAGGCCCTCATTCAAATTCAAAGCACTGAAAAGAGAAAAAGACCAAGTAAACCTTGGAATATTGTCTCAATATTTTCTACAGGTCTCCCAAACCCTATGAAGGACTTATCCACCAAATTTGGGACAATTTTGACAAGTTCTTGTTTTTTGCAAATTTTGAGGCTAGGAGTGCAACACACCTGGTGCTATGCTCTTTTTTAGAGCATCTTCAAGAGGAAACGATTACATTTTTGGGTTCCTCATCACTCATATAATATGCTCACAAAGTTTCAGATCGATTGGAGTTGTTTTGGTCCTCCAAAAGGGTCAAAAACACCCACTTTTTCATCATTTTGCCTACTTTTCAAGACATGTGCTGCACTCCTACCAGTATTGGAATTTTCAATTTTTTAATAGGTTTCAAAGGTCAGACTAGAGAATCAAGGGTATATATGGAAATTAGACTTCAAGGGATTTCCAACGAGCCATCACGGAGCCTTTTCTGACATCGGTAAGGCCTTCAAAACACTGTTGTAAGAAGACCCATTTTTCCTGTTCCTGTGCTATGCTCCTGGCATGAAATTTCATTTTAAACACACAATGCTGCGCTCCTATGGTTGAAAATTCAAAATGTGCATTTGTTAAGTTTTAGGATGCTTGTCAGAGCCTAAAGGTCAATTTATTTGCTACAAATGGCCGAAAAGATATTTATTTTAGATATTTTGTGCCTTGGGCCTTGAAAGACCTCAAGGAAAATAGAGATACTTCTGATTAGCCAATATAATTCTAGATACTCTATTAGGTTTTTCTCCTCCTTTCTTGTTATATAGAGCATGAGGATTCATTATAAAGTTTTTCCTTTGATGAGTGTTAAGACTAATACATGGTTCTTTGAGATTGAAGAGCAATTTGGTGTTGTGGATCTTGTGGATGATTTTCCTTGATTGATGATGATGAAGGCTTGCTTGTAGGATCCCTGAGTATAGTTAATTGTGATGTATCTCTAGATTTGTTCATGTTTCCTTGTTTATCATTGTTTCCATATTTATATGTTGCAATAGCTCAGAAAAGTATAGGTTGAGAAATGTTGTTTAAGGCACCTCAGTCCTCCTGTTTTTTATTGCCTTTATGTTTTCCTCTGCTGAGTTAGTTTAAGAAATTCTTAGTTGCTCCTTAGGCCCACTAAGCTTGCTTATTTATCATTGAATTTATATGCTAGTTTACAAATATGATTTATGGTAAGCCCTGCTTATTTGATGCTATCTAAACTCTGTCTTGAAATCTCTCTTTGATGTATTGATTGTTAGGTTAAGCCAAAGAGGTCTTGTTTATATATTTCCCTTTATAAATTCTTATCAGTTTTCCTCAAGATTCTTTATACTTGATTTATGATGTTTAGGAGTTCCCTCTTCATGGATTAAATTTATTTTTGATCTTAAATGTTTACTAAACCTTAAAGGTGGAATCATTAGAAGTTAAAGGAGTTTCTCGCCTTCTATATTTCATTGGAATTGTGTATCTTAAATGTTTATTGGTTTAATTATTGTCATTGAGTAAATGGTGTGCCCTATCTCATGATTAATATCTTTTCTTATAAGTATTTAAGACCTTCTTGTTCATAGGTATTTGACAAAGGATTTTTAACTACACTTTGCCCTACCTTGTTTCCCAAACTTAATGTCCATCTCACCTCACCCATAAACTTTAAAGATCCATTGAATACACTAGATTTTCCTTGTAACGTACCCCGATTCATTATTGAGATATCAATGAATTCATAGAATCCATAGCCCAATGTTTGATTACCTCTCACTCCACCTATCCTACTTGATCATCTTACCCAACCAAACAAACAACAAACCCTAAACTTCACAACTAGCCTAAAATCAACCATCTACTAAATCCTCTCTGAGTCCAGGAAGGCTAGGTCCTAGGAGTCCAAAGACTGTTCTGATGTTACCCTGTGCATTTGATCTACCAATCTACTAAATCATGGGATACTAACATAATGGAAATCATGGTGGGACATTCTGAGTCAGTGACAAACTAAGTATTCCTTAGGACCTCAGAAAACCCACAAATATCTTTAAATTGGTATTCAATTGCTGATGGTGGACAACAGCCTACCTTAAAATAGTTGAGTTCATCCACCTGGAGACTCCGCAACTCTCAATAGACCTAAATACTCCACTGGAGGAAGAACCTGAAACATGACCAATCATCCTAGAAAGAAAGAGCACTTGGGCCTAGGTTGGATTCAAGAAATTATTGTTTTTATCTATAACTATGTTCTATCCTACTTTAAGCCTGATCAAGAATACACTGATGAGATCTACATTTGGAAATATCTCAAACCTCGAAAAGCTGAGCCTCAAATTTCATACCATGAGCAAACTTATACACCTGTGCCTACCCCGGATTCACCTGTGGAAGACCTGGTGAAACATGAGCCTCATGTTACCTTTCTTGCTCTTGTTGAAAACTCAAACAGTCATAAATATATTTTTGCACTATCTATGCCCACAAAGGTCCCAAAAAGAAACAAGCCTCCAGTTTTTCCTCCTACCCTTCTGGCCCTCCCTGCAAATCTTGCAAATAAACTACCCAGATTTGATGGAGAAAGCTCAAAAGTCACTGCTGAAGAACACATTCAAAATCTTGAGAATTTACTTCACCTATTTGAAATAGGAGAAGATGATGTGCGTATTAGAATGTTTTCCTTATCATTACAAGGAAAAATTAAGAGTTGGTTTAAGGACCTTCCAGCTGCAAGCATTATCAATTTTCATCAATTCACTCAAGTCTTCCTAGATAGGTGGGTGGTCATGGGAAATGAAGTTCTCATCATAAAGGAATACAACCATTTAAAAAGACAACCAGAGGAGATAGTACAAGACTTTTCAGCCAGGTTCAATAAAGTATACAATGCGATACCTACTAAGATAAAGCCACCTTCACGGTCGGCTCTCTTGCACTACCCAAGTGCTTTTGACCCAGAGATGGTTTTCCAGATGAGAGAAAGAGATCCTTAGACCCTGGAGGAAATTCAAAGGATAGAATTTGATGTGGAAGACAACATACTAAACAGGGAGGAAAAGCTAAGAGTAATAGAGAAATACAAAGCAGATCAAGAGAGATTGATAACTTCAGAGGTAAAGATAGAGATGTTGACAATACAATCAGCAAAATGATGCATATACTTGGCAAGAAAGAGGAAGAGTACAAGGTTGAGGTTGGTGCTGATTATTCAAAGCATCTAGTACCATTTTCTTGGGAAGAACCAAATAAGTCATTTCAATGCAAAGATAGCTATCAAAAAATACTGGTTGAGCAAGGTTGCAAAGAATAAGATGTGGAAAGTCGTCAAGTAAGTACTATATGCCTTCCTACCTCTTTTGCTTCACTATTAAGAGATTATTACAAGCGAGTTGAAAATAGAAACAAGGTAGAATGCTCTAAAGAATCAGTAAGGGAAGAAATGGGTAATACAAACCCTTTTTCAAATCCAGAAGTTCTCCCCTCAAATCATCTTGGTATGACTGTTTGGATTACAAAACCAGAAATGGAAGTTGAGCCAGCACCTTGTGAGTCCCTACCCTTGTGCTTCGAGTCATTTTAGATTGCTAAAGGAGAAGCTATTGGCCATGAACACCTTCCTTTTCATATGGTGGAACAATTTGCTGGTCAAATGTGCATAATGTATGACATTCCTCCTATGAATAAGCTGCCCAAATATGATCAATATAATGATGATTATGTTCTCCAGACTCAAGATAACACTACAGAACAATCAGTGATTAGTTTTGTGGGACAAAGATAGTCATTTTTGATAGCTCAAATATAGTGTTCAGGAAATACCACTCAACTATGACAGTGAAGAAGAAATTGCAGAAAATTTGGGAGAAAAGGAAGGGTCTTTACCTCTTTGTTGTGCTTCCTTTCAGTTCATCAAAGACAACCTTAATGCAATTAGAAATCAGTAATCTTTGGGTATTCATTTTAACAACAAAGAACAAATTCAGCCCTATGTCCAGCCTTTACAAGAGAAAGAGAACAGCTATGGATATATTCAATTAGGTTTGCTAGAGGAGAACATTCAGGTATTATTTCACTATCCCTTTGCTGCTTTATTAGAGACATCTAAAGGAGGAGTATGCCATGTCAAGAGCAGTTTGATGTAGAATTTCAAGAACATTTTAGGCTCTATTGTTCAAACACTAGTAAGGTGGGAGTGTCCTTTTGATTTTTTCACCACACTCAAAGAGCTGAAGAAAAATCACTCATGGAATCATCTACTTGACTGGTTATATTGGAAAAGGGAGTTCACCAAATGAATGTATATATTGTATAAGTTATATTAGGATAGATAAGCAAGTGAATAAGCTCAACACTATGAGCATCTTTCTACCTTTAGTTTTAGATTGTTTTGACCAAAAAGAGAGAAAAAGTTAAAAAAAAAAAAAAAAATGAAAAAGAGGGCAGATGAAAAGAAGAGGTACAGCCCCATACCCAAAAAAAATAAAGAAAAATAGTAGTACTAAAAGTGTGCAAGCCTGAATGCCACTGCTGGTTCAAAAAGAAGGTCTTGTTCAGTCATCTAGCCTAATCATGGCTGAGCATGTCTTAAATTTATGTTGATAGGTTACTGAAAGAGAGCTTACCAAAACATCTAAACTTGAATTGTTAGTAACAATAGTTAGAAAGAAAATATTTTTGGTTCCACATTCTCAAATCTAAACCAAAGAAGTGAGAGAGGAATGAATAACAAATTCCAAATCATAGTCCTCATGTTTTCACTTTTACTTTTTGCAAAATAATGACTGTGTGCAGCTTGTCCAATGCCACATCCCATGACAAATCAGATAGCTTAACCCTGGTTTGGTCATGTTTTCATTTTCATATTAGTAGGATAGAGAATAAAGTTTGTCAAACAACTTAATCTTGAAAAATTAATAAACTAGGTAGAGAATAAAGAGAGTTCATTAGCTTAATCTGAACCCTTGGGAGTGATAAGGCTAGAAGTAGGTAGTTTGTTTTGCTTTTAAAAGAAGAAAATCTCAAGGGTTTTCCAGTTCAAGTGCACCCAAGGAAGAAAAAATGCTAGGCAAATTAAGCTGGGTAAGTAGATATGAGTTTTAAGCTAACATGTCCTTCAGATTTTTAGATCATAGCTTCAAGAGAAACATCAGCAAATGAAAGAAGAAAAATATGCACAATGGATTAGGCACTAGTCTTCATAAACCCAGAGATCTGAGGTTCTGGACACCTCCTGAAAAGGAGCTGCCCTCCCCAAGTGGAGCCACTATTAGTCATCAGTAAATTTCACTATCTTTAGATGACTAATTATTGGTTCTAGATTTATAAAAACAAAATTCCATGAACATTGTGAGTTTTAGAAATCTCACTTCCTTCATTATCCTTAGAGAAATTTTTTTTTACTATCATACCATTTTGCCATTTCATGATCACCTTTTAACTTCTACAGACTCCAAATGGTTTGTGCCTCTCATTTCCATCCTTTTTCCTACCCATAATCTCATTACTCTATCTATCCCTTCCCTATAACTCCATTGTCCATCTAAGGTTTTTGAGGGCATCTTTCTTGGTTTCATGACTTCCATGGTTAAAAAATCAACAAGGCTTGTATCCTGCTGCTCTTACACCTCCTCCTATCCTTAGTATACCTTCACAAACACTTCCCATCACTCCTATCCCTCAACTCATCATTTTTCTACAAAACCTAGCCTATTGCTACATTTTGACCCTTTTCGAGACTAGGCCTGCGTTTTTCCCTTTTAGACCCCTTCCCCTCACTCAATTCTTGAAATTAAACTTTCCCCTACTCTCTAAAATCTATCCCTATTTTCCAAAATTTCCCTAAGAATTTAGACAACCCTTAACCCCTTCATTCCCCTCCCTCTACAAGACAGTCTAAATCCCCTACACCAAACCCTAATTTCCACTTCCAACTAAGCTAGGGTTTACTATGGAAAGGAGGCATAGGAGAAAATGATTCATATGATATATCATTTCAGCAAACATAAATCCATACCATCTCATAAAAATCAGGCCTCCATCATTTTCCAAGAATTCATTCCAAGGGTTAAGTCATTTGCCACACCTAGGGCCAGTTTTTATTAAAAATATGTTTCTTCCAAACCGAGATTAATTTGGCATAAGTGAGATATTTTTTTGTCCATGATAGGGCCAAGAAGAAAAACCTCCTTTATCATTTACACAGGTATCATGGTTTTGGAGAAATGTCAAAAATACAGGTGTCACGGGAGAATTTCTGCACTGCTGGAGTGACCTTGGCAAAATCAGGTTTTCTCACAATTGGAGTGTCCAAATGACTTTCTTGATGAGTTAAATAAAAACAAGACTTGAAGCTATTTCCAATGAGTTATCAGGAGCTCAATTTAGAAATGAGGAAGGCATCCAAAGGTGGCCTGCATCAGCACTCTGCATTGCTGCACCATCATTCAGAACTTTTTGACCAGTCTTGGCAGAATCAACTTTTGGCAGGTCAAGTCAACTCCAATCAGAAAAAAGAGGTATATTTGGAAAGTAGACAGGGTAATATTTCCAACCTGCTATAATAGGCCCAATTCTGACATCGGGAAGGCCTCCAAATTCCCTCTGCAAAATTGTGTTGAGCACTTAGGAGTTGGTGTTGCGCTCTTGGCATTTTTTTCCCATATAAATTACACATGGCGATGTACTCCTAGGAGGTGGTGTTGTGCCCTTGGCCAGGAGGGCCTCCTCAACCCTAAAAACACTCAATTCACTCCCAGACTCTTGCTGAAGGTCCTCCAGGCATATTCAAGGTTAAGTACCATCACATCAACCCATTTCCAAGCATGAATTGAAGATTTCTAGAAATTATAAATGAAGAAGGGAAAAAGCCCTAAAGCCTAAAGTTTGAGAAGGTCAGAAAAGAAGTGAAATAAATACCATAAATCTCTATGATGATAGTAGGAAGAAGGTTTTCAAAGGATATCTGATGGTGACCTCTATGTTTTGTCAAGATAAAAGGGGTTTTCACTACATCAAAGAGACAAATTGTAAAGAGTATCAGTATAAGGGAGAGTAAGATTTCAAGTGCAACCTTTCCGATTGTGTGTGCAACCTTGCTGACTATGCGTGCAGCCTTGCCGACAACATGTGTAGCCCTACACAGTGCTATGTGTTCAACCACCCGACTGGCCCAGTGCTATGTGCCTGTACTTTTTCTTCTTCCAAGAGGAACAAGTGAGGAAGAAGAAACACATGATGAAGCAGAAAATGACAAGTCATGAGGAAGAAAATAATTAAGAAGGGACAGATGATGAAGAGGTAGATATTGAAGAAGAAACAAAGGCAGATATTGATGAGGAAACAGAGACATATAATGAAGAAAAGGGTAGTGGGTTTGACAAGGATGAAGATGAAAAAGGTGAGGATAATGCAGAAAACAAAAGGCAGCATGAATACAGATGAAGCAAGTGACAAAAATGCAGAAAGATAATGAAGCAAGCATAAGTGAAAAAGAAAACATTCATGAAAATCATAAAAATAGTAAAGGGAGTGACCCCCACAAGTGACAATAATGATAAGAAAAGTAAAAGAAACACAAAGAGTAGTCATAGTGATAGTAAATAAAGTGGGAAGGATGATAATGAAAATGAAGACCACAACCATGATAAAGACACCAACAAGACTACCATCACACCTTTTTTCATGGGCATATCAAAGAGGCCCTCATTCAAATTAAAAACACTAAAAAGAGGAAAAGACCAAGTAAACCTTGAAATCTTGCCTCAATATTTTCTACAGGTCTCCCAAACCCTATGAAGGACTTATCCACCAAATATGGGACAATTTTGACAAGTTTTTGTTTTTTGCAAATTTTGAGGCTAGGAGCATAGCACACCTGGTGCTACACTCTTTTTCAGAGAATCTTCAAGAGGAAAGGCTTGAATTCTTGGGTTCCTCGTCACTCATTTAACATTCTCACAAAGTTTCACATCAATTGGAGTTGTTTTGGTCCTCCAAAAGGGTAAAAAACACCCACTTTTTCATCATTCTGCCTACTTTTTAGGACATGTGTTGCGCTCCTACCAGTCTTGGAATTTTCACTTTTTGAATAGGTTTCATAGGTTAGATCATAGAACCAAGGGTATATATGGAAAGTAGACTTCAAGGTCTTTCCAACGAGCCATCACATAGCCTTTTCTGACATAGGGACTGCCTTCACAACAATGCTGTAAGAAGACCTGTTTTTCCTATTCCTGTGCTGTGCTCCTGGCATGAAATTTCATTTTAAAAACACGGTGCTACGCTCCTGTGGTTGAAAAGTCAAAATGTACATTTGGAAAGTTTTAGGAGGCTTGTTAGAGCCTAAAGGTAAATTTCTTTGCTACAAATGGCCGAAAAGTTATTTATTTAGATATTTTGTGCCTTAGGCCTTGTAAGACCTCAAGGACAATAGAGATACTTCTGATTAGCCAATAGAATTCTATATACTCTATTAGATTTTTATCCTCCTTGCTTGTTATATAGAGCATGAGGATTCATTGTAAATGTTGGCCTTTGATGAGTTTTAAGACCAATACATGGTTCTTTGAGGTTGAAGAGCAATTTGGTGTTGTGGAGCTTTTGGATGATTTGCCTTGATTGATGATGATGAAGGCTTGCTTGCAGGATCCCTGAGTTTAGTTAATGGTGATATATCTCTAGATTTTTTCATGTTTCCTTGTTTATCATTGTGTCCATCTTTCTATGTTGCAATAGCTTAGAAAAGTATAGGTTGAGAAATGTTGTTTGAGGCACCTCAGTCCTCCTGTTTGGTATTGTCTTTATGTTTTCCTCTGCTGGGTTAGTTTAAGGAATTCTTAGTTGCTCCTTAGGCCCACCTAAGCTTTTTTATTTCATCACTGGATTTATATTCTAGTTTACAAATATGATTTATGGTAATCCATACTTATTTGATGCTATCTAAACTCTGACTTGAAATCTCTCTTTGATGTATTGATTGTTAGGTTAAGCCAAAGAGGTCTTGTTTCGATCTTTCCCTTTGTACATGTTTATCAGTTTGCCTCAAGGTTCTTTATAGCTTGATTTATGATGTTTAGGAGTTTCCTCTTCATGGATTAAATTTATTTATGATCTTAAATGTTTTCTAAAGCCTGAAGGTGGAATCACTAGAAGTTAAAGGAGTTTCTCGCCTTCTATATTTCATTGGAATTGTGTATCTTAAATGTTTATTGGTTTAAGTATTGTCATTGAGTAAATGGTGTGTCCTATCTCATGATTAATATCTTTGCTTATCAGTATTTAAGACCTTCTTGTTCATAGGTATTTGGAAAAGGATTCTTAACTTCCCTTTTCCCTACCTTGTTTCCCAAACTTAATGTCCATCTCACCTCACCCATAAACTTTAAAGATCCATTAACTACACTAGGTTTGCCCTGTGAGGTACCTCAATTGATTATTGATATATCAATGACTTAGTAGACTCCATAGCCCAATGTTTGATTACCTCTCACTCCACCTATCCTACTTGATCATCTTACCCAACCAAATAAAAAACAAACCCTAAACTTCGCAACTAGCCTAAAATCAACCATCTAAAGTGAACAAGTTCACATCCTTCGCATACAATAGAGAGAGCCCTCTCTGAGTCCAGGAAGGCTAGGTCCTAGGACTCCAAAGACTGGTCTGATGTTACCCTGTGCATTTGGTCTACCAATCTACTAAATCGCAGGACACTAACATAATGGAGATCACGGTGGGACATTCTGAGTCAGTGACAATAAGTATTGCTTAGGACCTCAGAAAATCCACAAATATCCTTAGATTGGTATTCAGTTGCTGATGGTGGATAGCAACCTACCTTAAAATAGTTTAGATCATCCACTTGGTGACTCCACAACTCTCAATAGACCTAAATACTCCACTGGAGGAAGAACCTGAAACATGACCAGTCATCCTAGAAAGAAAGAGCATTCGGGCCTAGGTTGGATTCAAGAAATTATTATTTTTATCTATAAATATGTTCTATCCTACTTCAAGCCTGATCAAGAATACACTGGTGAGATCTACATTTGTAAATATCTCAAACCTTGAAAAGTTGAGCCTCAAATTTCATACCATGAGTAGACTTATACACCTGTGCCTACCCCGGATTCACCTATGGAAGACCTAGTGAAACATGAGCCTCATGTTACCTTTCCTGCTCTTGCTGAAACCTAAAACAGTCATAAATATCTTTTTACACTACCTATACCCACAAAGGTCCCAAAAATATACAAGCCTCTATTTTTTCCTCCTATCCTCTGGGCCCTCCCTGCAAATATTGCAGATAAACTACCCAGATTTGATGGACAAAGCTCAAAAGTCACTGCTGAAGAACACATTCAAAATCTTGAGAATTTACTTCACCTGTTTGAAATAGGAGAAGATTATGTGCCTATTAGAATGTTTGCCTTATCATTACAAGGAAAAATTAAGAGTTGGTTTAAGGACCTTCCAGCTGCAAGCATTATCAATTTTCATCAATTCACTCAAGTCTTCCTAGATAGGTGGGTGGTCATGGGAAATGAAGTTCTCATCATAAAGGAATACAACCATTTAAAAATAAAACTAGAGGAGACAATACAAGAATTTTTAGCCAGGTTCAATAAAGTATACAATGCAATACCTACTAAGATAAAGCCACCTTCAGGGTGGGCTCTCTTGCACTACCCAAGTGCTTTTGACCCAGAGATCGTTTTCCAGATGAGAGAAAGAGATCCTTCGACCCTGGAGGAAATGAAAAGGATAACAGTTGATGTGGAAGCCAACATACTAAATAGGGAGGCAAAGCTAAGAGTAATAGAGAAAGACAAAGCAGATCAAGAGAGTTTGATAACTTCAGAGGTAAAGCTAGAGATGTTGACAAATACAATAAGCAAAATGATGCATATACTTGGCAGGAAAGAGGAAGAGTACAAGGTTGAGGTTGGTGCTGATTATTCAAAGCATCCAGTACCATTTTCTTGGGAAGAACCAAATCAGTCATTTCAACGAAAATATAGCTATTAAAACATACTAGCTGAGCAAGGTTGCAAAGAAGAAGATGCAAAAAGTTGTCAAGTAAGTACTATATGCCTTCCTACATCTTGTGCTTCACTATTAAGAGAGTATTACAAGCACGTTGAAAATAGAACAAGGTAGAATGCTCTAAAGAATCAGTAAGGGAAGAAATGGATAATACAAACCCTTTATCAAATTTATAATTTCTCCCCTCTAATCATTTGGTTTTGAGTGTTTGGATTACAAAACCAGAAATGGAAGATGAGCCAACACCTCTTGAGTCCCTACCCTTGTGCTTCATGTCATTTGAGATTGCTAAAGGAGAAGTTATTTGCCATGAACACCTTCCTTTTCATATGGTGGAACAATCTGCTGGCCAAATGTGCATAATGGATGACATTCCTCCTATGAATAAGCTTCCCAAATATGATCAATATAATGATGATTATGTTCTCCAGACTCAAGATAACACTACAGAACAATCAGTGATTAGTTTGTGGTACAAAGACAGTCATTTTTGACCGCTCAAATATAGTGATCAGAAAATACCACTCAACTATGACAGTGAAGAAGAAATTATAGAAAGTTTGGGAGAAAAGGAAGGGTCTTTACCTCTTTGTTTTGCTTCCTTTCAGTTCATCAAACAAAACCTTAATGCAATCAGAATTCAACAATATTTGGGTATTGATTTTAACAACAAAGAACACATTCAGCCCTATGTCCAGCCTTCAAAAGAGAAAGAGAACAGCTATGGATCTATTCAATTAGGTTTTCTAGAGGACAACATGGCAATATATGATGAGTCTAACAGTTCAGATGATCATGAGGAAGAAAATGAGTTCCTTTCCCAAAAGAGTCCCAAGCATAGCCAAGTGGAGGAAGAAGTTGTCCTAGATCAAGCTTATTTTCCAAATCCTCACATTTAGGTATTATTTCAAGATCCCTTTGCTGATTTATTAGAGATATCTAAAGGAGGAGTATGCCATGTCAAGAGCAATTTGATGCAGAATTTCAAGAACATTTTAGGCTCTATTGTTCAAAAACTAGTAAGGTGGGAGTGTCCTTTTGATTTTTTCACCACACTCAAAGAGCTGAAATAAAATCACTCATGGAATCATCTACTTGACTGGTTATATTGGAAAAGGGAGTTCACCAAATGAATGTATATATTGTATAAGTTAGATTAGGATAGATAGGCAAGCGAATAAGCTCAGCACTATGAGCATCTTTCTACCTTTAGTTTTAGATTGTTTTGACCAAAAAGAGAGAAAAAGTAAAAAACAAAGAAAAAATGAAAAAGAGGGTAGATGAAAAGAAGAGGTACAACCCCATACCCCAAAAAAAAAAATAGTAGTATTGAAAGTGTGCAAGCCTAAATGCCACTACTGGTTCAGAAAGAAGGTCTTGTTCAGTCATCTAGCCTAATCATGGTTGAACATGTTTTAAATTTATGCTAATAGGTTAGTGCAAGAGAGCTTATCAAAACATCTAAACTTGACTTGTCAGTAGCAATAGATTAGGAATAAAATATTTTTTGGTTCCACATGCTCAAATCTGAACCGAAGAAGAGAGAGAGGGATGAATAAAAAATTCCAAATCATAGTCCTCATGTTTTCACTTTTAATTTTTGCAAAATAATGACTGTGTGCATCTTGTCCAAATGCCATAGCCCATGAAAAATCAGATAGCTTAACCTTGGTTTGATCATGTTTTCAATTTCATATCAGTAGGATAGAGAACAAAGTTTTTCAAACAGCTTAATCTTGACAAATGAATAAACTAGGTAGAGAATAAAGAGAGTTCATTAGCCTTATCTGAACTCTTGGGAGTGATAAGGTTAGAAGTGGTAGTTTGTTTTGCTTTCAAAAGAAGAAAATTTCAAGGGTTTGTCAGTCTAAGTGCACCCAAGGAAGAAAAAATACTAGGCAATGTAAGCTAGGTAAGTAGAGATGAGTTTGAAGCTAACATGTCCATATTTTTAGATCATAGCTTCAAGAGAAACATCAACAAATGAAAGAAGAAAAATATGCCCAATGTACGAGGCACTGGTCTTCATAAACCCAGAGATTTGAAGTTTTAGACACCTTCTGAAAAGGAGTTTCCCTCCCCAAGTGGTGCCACTGTTAGTCATCAGTAAATTTCACTATTTGTAGATGACTAATTATTGGTTCTAGATTTCTAAAAACAAAATTCCATGAACATTGTTAGTTTTAGAAATCTCACTGCCTTCATTATCCTTAGAGAATTTTTTTTTTTTACTATCCTACCATTTTTCCATTTCATGATCACCTTGTAACTCCTACAGACTCCAAATGGCTTGTGCCTCTCGTTTCCGTCCTTTTTCCTACCCATAATCTCATTACTCTGTCTATCCCTTGCCTATGACTCCATTGTCTGTCTAATGTTTTTGAGGGCATATTTCTTGGTTTCATGACTTCCATGGTTAAAAAATCAACAAGGCTTGTATCCTGATGCTCTTACACCTCCTCCTATCCTTAATATGCCTTCATAAACACTTCCCATCACTCCTATCCCTCAAACTCATCATTTTTCTACAAAACCTAGCCTATTGCTACACTTTGACCCTTTTCGAGACTAGGCCTGTGTTTTTCACTTTTAGACCCCTTCCCCTCACTAGATTATTGAAATTACACTTTCCCCTACTCTCTAAAATCTATCCCTATTTCCCATAATTTCCCCAAGAATTTAGACAACCCTTAACCCTTTCATTCCCCTCCCTCTACAAGGCAGTCCTAAATCCCCTACACCAAACACTAATTTCCTCTTCCAACTGAGCTAGGGTTTGCTATGGCAAGGAAGCATAGGAGCAAAGGATTCATATGATAGATCATGTTAGCAAACATAAATCCATACCAGCTCATAAAAATCAGGCCTCCATCATTTTCCAAGCATTCATTCTGTTATCACTCAGATTTTCCTTGAAGCTGTTGGAAAAGGAAAGGGGTCCGAGGTAACCACAAACCAATCTTTTAGGTACATAATCTAGCCAATCTGTACCCAGAGAGGGCTCTCTCTATATAATTTAGCTTTGTTTTTAGAAGATATTAGGCTATTTGTAAAGTTCAGGGGTTTTGTTTGAATTTTGGTGGTGGAATTCGATAGCAGAGGGAAAAATTGGGAAGTTTAGTCCATTGGGCTATGGAGTCAAAAGATGGCTTTACTGGATTAAGTCTCTAGACAAAAGATGGTATTACAGGGAAAGATAATCAAACAGAGAACAATTTTAGATCTAAAGTGAATGGAATGGATTTAAATGGATGAAAGGCAACTAAGAATATTTCAACACATTCATAAGAGGAAAAATTGAGTGATTATTAACAAAGAGCAACGAAGTATTCTTTATTAAATAACCAAAATGCTTAAACTAGAAAAACAGGACCAATTAAGAATTCCATGTTTAAACCAGTTTAGAAGAAAACATTTAGAATAATCAATGATTAAAATCAGATTACACTTAAGTACTTTCTGATTTACTCCTTTTCATTAATCATTCAGAAATGAAACATAGTGACATAATAAACAGATATAAAGACTTTAAAACACAAGAGAAAGATAAACTTATTGATCCGTAGTCTGAAGCATGAATCCTGTAAAAGGTCTTTCACTTCAATTCATCATCCAGCTTAGCCACAAAGAAATTTCTCCAAAGCACTTTTATTCCAAAATAGTCAATGTTACAGCAATGTCTAAGAATCCACCCTCAATACTCCTATTGAGGGAATATTTATACAAAAAGTTACAAAAAATATCTCATAACAACTTGAGATATTATCCAGGATGACTCATAAGTAAATTACAATAAAATAGAGACAGATGGTCTCGTAGATAAGAAATAATGGTAACTGATGTTGTGCTATTTCTTTCTTTTGAGAATGTGCTGGAGGCAGGCCCTATGATTTGTCTTGATGCTGTCCTCTCCAGTAATTCTGTGCTGGATGTTTCGTTTAACTGATACTCTTTGACTGCTCTGATAAAATTTAACCTTTGTTCATCTTTCTATCTTTTTTATCTTGATATATTGTGGTAAAATAGGAAAATTTTTATGTAAGAATGAATTTTACAAAAGTTCCATCATTTCTTCCCACCATTGAGGCTTTGGTATTCTGGTCCTTTGAAGTTTTCTGAGAGTTTCATCAGCCTCAGTGTATCTGTAGAAATTACGTTGAACTGGGAATAGATGCTTTATTTCGTGTTCAAGATAAAATAAATTCTCCAATCTGTTATGAAGATTTCTTCCTGTGGGTAATGCTGTTGTTGATGAACTGGTTGAAGAATTAGCCTGATTATCAGCATATTTGTCCAATTTTTCAACATAAATATCAAGGTTCATTAACTTATCTTCTGAAACCATAGGACTACGTAATCCTTTGTTTAACAAAATATTCAATCTTTCTCTAAAGGCAATGATTTCTTCTTGCATATCTGAGCACCTTCGTTCTAAATTCTGTACCAGAGTCCTTTTAGTAAAAAATCTCTTTATTTCCAAAATTGTTCCGGTTCTGTCCTGAATACCAAATTCTGCAAGTTGATCCTTAGTCTGAGTATTCAAAAAATGTATAAGTCTATTGGCTTCCTCTAACATTTTTCCCAACTCTGCTCTTGCTCTCTTAACCTCATCCAGAGCCAATTTAACTAAGTCATTCTGTTCATACATTATTTGAATTGAGGACCAGACGTCCTTTACTGATTGAATGATATTATCCCAAAGGATTTTATTTATTTCTCTTAAAGGCTACTCCAATGTGAGATCCTTTTCTAATGCTTTAACCAATTTTTCTAATTTGTTTACTTCTCTTGTTTTATCGGCAACATTCATTTTTGAAAGATCATATTTGTGTTCTAGAGTGGCCAATTGTTCTTTTGCTTTGAAGAGATCTATGGCCTGAAGTTTCATTTCTTCCATTGACTTTGTTAATTCATCAGTGTTCAGATTTGTAGTGTTGCCTTGTGGAAATTCTGTTGATTGACCTGTTGTTGTTGTAGTTGATGTACCTGTCACTACTCCTACTGTAGGTGCTGGAATATCAGACTGCTTATCTTTCAATGCATTCTCAAGCTCTTTTTCAGTTGCAGTAAGTTGCTCATTCAATTTTAAGAGCAAATCCATTAGTTCTTCCTCAGAATTTTTCTTGATGATTTCTACAGTCTGTGGATGTCTTGAAGGTGGTAACTTTAGTCGTTTTCTCAGAGCTGCAATATCATCATCCTTTCTTTTGATCAAAGTTTCAATACCTTTCACATCTTTAGGATTATGACCCAAACCAACGATTATTTCTTCTAAAGTTTTGATTCTATTATCCTTAGCTTGGGACGAAGCTTTTTCAAGCTACAACTGTGTATTAGTGTTATCCAAAGAATCCTGCAACTTATGAACCATCATTGATTTATCCGTCAAAGTAGAATAAATCATCTCACCTATTTGCTTGTGTAGCTCAATTTGATCTAAAGGATGGATATCCTTTGCTAAAACTTCAAAATTATTTTTAATGTAATCTGCAGTTGTCTGAGGCTGCTGCACCTTGGGCTTGAAGTGGCTCATTATCATCTTTCCCTGTTGGATGTCATAGGCTGACATTAGTCTTTCTTGATTTTTCGGAGCCATTTTCAAATATTGGTTGTACACTTGAAGTCTAAGTGGATCATTTCTAGCCTTTATATTGATGAATGTCCTTTTTATGTCCCAGGCATCTTTTATTGGAGGTTTGAAAGAAGATATCTCTATACTTTGTTGTCTCTGTAGTTCCTTTCTCCGAAAATTAGCAGAAGTCCCACTACCTGCACCTATTTTCTGACTGTCTTCTTTTCCCTGGCTATCAAGGATTTCCTGAACTGATTCAATATCTGTAAGAGGAGTTAACTTCTGCCTTTTAATACCTTGCTGTTCAGCAGAGCCACTAACAGGAGTAACTATTTCAACCTCTCTCTTTTTTCCCTTTTCTACATTCAGGGGAGTTTGTAAAATAGAAATTTATGGCTCATTGATCTGAGTGGGAGGAATCTGTACTTGCTCTTGTCCTTTAGAATTCTAAGGCTGTTCTGTCATTGTGAATGTTTCAATTACTTGTATATCAGGCTCCTTTTATTTTCCTTTAGATTCTATTACCACTGTACTAATCTCCTGCAATTTTCGCTGTGAAGTCCCTGCTGAAGAAGATCCTAGTATCTGCACCTGCCCAAAAGAGTCTAGGTCAAGTATCTTTTCAAGATCTTTCATCACATTTTCAACATTGACCTGCTCACTATATTTTTCAGCAAAAGTCCCTTCCACCCATTCATCCTTATTGGCATATTGTTCTATTTCTGGGATTCTTTGATGGATGTATGGTGATAGTTTATTTTTCATTCTCCTGTCATAGATAAAGTTGTTTGGATCATAAGGCACCCAGTAGAAGCTCTTTTGTAGTCTGAGATAGTCTTCTAAAATTCTTTCGGCTTCTTTTCCAGCTTCCCTAGAGTTACAGATAAAGGGACCTAGTTGGCTCTTGATCTTGAGTTGAACCTTCTTCTTTGCATTAGAGAAATGAACTATATATGAATTATTCATCTGCCTAAAATACTCTAATGCAAAGAGTCTCATTGGGATATATTTAGGCAACTTAAATGGACATAATTCACATCCATATATTCTAATCTCTGTGTGGTTTTGATAAAGGTACCAGTCACATATCTTGTACTGCTTTGAAAGCTGAAGGATTCTCTTGATTTCATTGTTAACTCTAGGAGGAGAGACTCCTGTCAGCAAGGTAGTTGCAGGATGGACAAAAAGGTAAAAAAACTCATTATAGGAATAAGGAGAATCAATGGAACTGTGAGTAATAGCATACCAAAAGATGACTGGCCTGGGATTCCCCTTGGCATCAAGTTTCTTAACATAAAAAGGGAAACTCTCTGATTGAAAGTAAATCATGAGGTGATATATGATAGAAGAATACTTGAACACTCTTTCATTGCCAAATCTCAAGAAATGATCATGGATTTTGTCAGAAATATAAGATGCAAAATCGTACATGACAACAGGAGGCTGTCCAGGGGTAAAAATAGATAGAAATACTAGAGTTAATTTATCAACATACTCACTAGTATTGAAACCCATTATGAAAGATATCATGTTCAGAATAAGTCTACCTTATTCAGTGAAAAAAGTATACCCATAAGGGGGAGGGATTTTGGGCTAATGCTCAGGTAACATGAAGGTTTGGCATAGGTGGTTTAACTCTTCATGAGATAGATTGGTAGATTTCTCAAGTAATTCAGCCATGGACAGGGGGGTGAGGGCTTGACCAGGTTGGAATTGTAGTATTTCATTTATGGACTGAGCAGTTATCAGGAAAAGGACACTTTGGATTGGGGATAAAACTACTCACTGGTTAGGATCATAATTTGCGTGGCAGTAATGAATTAACTCAGGAAAAATGTGGACCGAGGGGAGAAGGTACATGGGAAGATTTGATTCCCAAAGTCCAAAGATGTCAGAACCATTCAAATAATTGTCTCTGCAGCGGAAAAATATTCGAAGAGGATTCTCACTAAGCTGAAGGTCCTTAATTTGAAAATCCATATCGGCTAAAGGCAAATAATCCAAGTCCTTGTGAGGAGCATTGAGGGGCGCGACATTCAGAGCTACCGGAACTTCCATATCTGGTTCTTGTGGATTCAGAAATAGAAATTTGGGGTTTTTATAGAAAAGGGGCACAATTACCAGTTTTGGAAATATAATTGCAGTTTTGTGAACTAAAACAGATCAAATTGTAGTTCTTTTCAAATCATAGTGCGAAATTAAAACCAGAACCAGGGCTTTTTAACAAATTTCAGTGGGAATTTGGAGTAAATACCTGTTTATGGGAAACTAACAGTGGTTAAATGGGTACGAGCTGTGGAAAATTAATTCTGGAGTATTTGGCTTCAATTTCCTTCAGCAAAACAACGGTCGGCAGTCTTCAATGGTTGATTTTTGAAATTTCGTTGCATGGGAGACTGTTTGGCGCATGAAATAATGAAAATGACGCAGGCACAATTCGTTTTATTTACAAAATCAAAAGGGTGGTGGGTTTTAATTGATGACGTCAGCAGGTACGGTGGACGTGTCACAGAGGATAGGCGGTAAGCGGTTTCCATCGCACCGCTTTTGGGACAAGGCGGTTTTGAGCAGAGGGGTAGCGATTCCATACAACAAATAACGCGTGGTTCTGTACGGTTTGGAAAACCGCTTGGCCATCACGCGTTATCTTTCAGACATGGATGGCTAGCGATATCGTTAATGGCCGTTGATCTTGGATCAGTCGATCAGATGGTGGTCGGAGTGTCGAGATGACAGGGACTTAACAGGCGGGCCTAACGCGATTATTTTTTAATTAATCTCATCGGGAGCGTTTTCATTGGTGGGGAAGGTTATTAATTAATCATGAGGATTAATTAATCCCTTTGTATGATGAGGGTCGGGGATAAAAAAAATGCGCGAGGGATGATTTGTTTCGAAGTTTGGTTTGAATTAAACTTTGGGTTTATTTTTTTGTTTTAAACATATAAATCATATGTTCAAAGGTTTTTAATATATTTTTATTATATGGTAATTCAAGCCAATGCGATTCACTTACCATAGGGGGCGGGGCAATTATATAAAGATATATTTAGCCAAAGGGATTTATAGAGTGGGTATTTTATTTGAACATGTGGGATTTATTAACTTTGGCTAAAATCATAATATATAGGTTTTTGGGGTTATTATATAAAAGGAATTATATTTTATAGGAAAATGTTATTTCAATAGGGATTTAAATAATAAATTAAAAGTTAATATGAAAAATGAACTAAGCGCTAAGTATAAAACATCAGAATAATGTATTTAACTTATGCTTGCATGAAAAATGGTTTTTATGGAAAATTGCATGAATTTCCTAAGTAAAATGGGATTTTACTTAAGAAAATATTTTTTATAAATGAATGAGTGTGATGATGAATGTTTTTAAATACTTAGGTTTTTTCCAATTATTGGGCCGAGGGTCCGGTCCCTCCAAAATTCAAGGAAATGCCTTGAGCCCCTTTAATCTTCAAATACCTTAGTACTTAGGGGAAATTAGTGAAATATTTAGGGAAAATGAGAGGAAAAGTTAATAATTTTGTTTTGCCTTGCTTGTCATTCTTCCAATGTATTATCTTCCTTTGCACTTGTGATGAAAGTTAGAATTTCAACCATCAAAAGCCATCATTCACCATAGGTAATTCAGCAACATCATCTACCTACCCTACCTACTTTACTCTACCATTTTTTCTTCTCTATTAGGGTGCACTTAGACTGGCAAACCCTTATCACACTTTTCTTTTACATATATGAAAATCTATCTAGCTTTAACCTTATTACATCCAAGGGCTCAGATTAAACTGTTGAGCTCCTGTTATTTACTCTACCTATCTACTTATCTGCCAAGATTAAACTGTTTGGCTAGATATTTATTCTCTATTCTACAACATGAAATTGAAAAATGAATGAGTCAAGTTTAAACAGTTTGACTCTTCATAAATTGTTGCAAAGTTTAACAAGCTGCACACAATTGCTTATTACAGAAAATGAAATAGTAGTGGCATTTAGACTTGCACACTTTCTTGGTCTATTTTTGTTTGGGGTTCATTTCTTTCACTTTTTGACCATTTTATTCTTTTCACCCTTTGATTTTTCTTTTAGGGTATACCCTCTTTACATTTTTTAAATTTTTTGATTTTTTGATTTTTTTCAAGAATATGGAACACCTTTGCAACAAGAAAAAGGTTTGAACATATTCCATAATTTATCAAGACAATCATGAAATATGACTCCTATCGGTATAGGAGACTAACACTGGCTCCACTTGGGGATGGCTTTTCCTGGTGAAAATTCAATAACAACAGGTAAGATGCCTCAAAAATGTCTTTAAACCGAACCATGGAATCTTCTTTTTTTTGTTGCTTTATTTTATGTATGATAGTAAAATATCTGGAGCTTAGGGCCTTCTCTTCAGGCTTCAACTCCAGCAAGTCACCATCCAATCCAAACTGAAACATTACAAAGGATATAGTATATACAAGTTAAAAATCAGAATGACCTAATAGATAGGATCAAAGTAATGCTTTAACATTCGACCATTTACTGGTCCTTCCTCAGTCTCTAGACCATCCAAAGTTTTCAGAAAATATGTGTTATTTCCTTGTAAAGCATGTATGATGTAAGGTCCTTTCCATAGGAAGTCAAACTTTCCATGTTTTCCTTTATCCTCTCTTCTAGAATCCCATCTTAAAACTTTATCTCCCAACTGGAAATCTTCTGCTTTTGTTCTTTTGTCAAACATCTTCTTTAATTTTTCCTGTAAGACTTGTGATCTTTGATAGACTTCTTCTCTAGTTTGCTGTAGATTGATTGTTTGATTGATTCTTCTTTGAATATCATTTGGTTCTACTTGAGATTCTTGAAGTAACTTCATCATAGGAACTCCTAAAGATGATGGAAATACGACCTCCATACCATAAACTAATTCATAAGGATTGGTCCCAATTAATTTCTTAGTGGTAATTCTGTCTGCCCACAGTGCATTGATAAGTTTCTTATGCCAATTCTTCTTATTTTCTTCCAATAATTTTTTAATGATATTAATAAGAATTTTATTGGAAGATTCAGCCATTCCATTACCCTAAGGGTAATAGGCTGTTGAATGGCTCAAGGTAATATGATACTTATTACAGAAACTAATCATCTTTTTTGATTTGAAAGCAACAGCATTATCTATTATGATTTTCTCAGGGTAGCCAAATCTTGATAGTATATTGGTCTCTAAGAATCCTATAATTACAGAGTCATTAGCTTGTCTGGATGGAATTGCTTCAATCCATTTAGTAAAGTAATCTGTGGCAGTGAGGATCCATCTGTGTTGGCCAGAAGATGGAGGATGGATTTCTCCAATGAAATCTAGGCCCCATTGTTGGAATGGTTTTTCGGTTGAGATTGGTTTTAAAGGTAAAGGTAATAATTTTCTCTTGCCTTCAAAGATTTGACACTTATGGCAAGCAATTACAAATTTCTTTACATCGGAAAACAAGGTTTGCCAATAAAATCCAGCCCTCAGGATCTTGTCTGCTATATATTTCCAATAAAGGTGTCCACCACAATCTCCTGCATGGAATTCATTGAGATTCTTGTCAGCTTCATCTTGCAATAAACAATTTAATAGAATACCATCATGGTTCTTACAAAAGAGCACATTATCTAAAATACAATATTTTAAGGATATCATTTTTAAAAACCTCTGTTTAGTTCTGGATAACCCTGGAGGAGCTTGCAGGTTTAATAAAAAATAAACAATGTCAGCATACCAAGGTGAGTCTAAAAAGGCCTGGCTGATTTGTGGAGTCGCCATCTCCTGATTGTCATCCAGTTCATTAATATACAGGGCTTGGCAATTTGTTTCTATCGTGAGTTGAGCCAATCCCTGTCCTTTAATAAGTTTTGTAGGTTTTATCTCTATATCATATTCTAATATGGTAGCAATCCATTTACCTCTTTTGCCCTCAATTCCATCTTGAGTCAAGATGTCTTTGACAACAGCAGTTGGTACATAAGCTATCACATGAGAATACAATATATAGATTCTGAAATCTTTAATAGCTTTTACAAGTGAAAAATCTTGTTTCTCCATGATATTGTATTTTAATGATGCGTCTCTTAATACTTTACTAAAAAAGGCTATAGGTTTTTCACATCCTTGATCATCCTTTTGTAATAAAACAGCTACTACAGTATGTTCTGATGCAAATGAAAAAATTATGAAATCTCTATCAAATTGTGGACTGGTTAGAACTGGTGCTCTAGTTAAAGCCATTTTAATATCTTCAAATGATTTCTTGGCTTCTACTATCCATTTAATACTCGAATCATTTCTTAACATGTTAGTAAGTAATCTAATTAATTCAGCTAAACTAGAAATGAATCTTCTCAAAAAATTGATTTTTCCTATGAAAGTTTGAAGTTATTTAACATTTCTTGGATGAGGTATCTGCAATATCGCTTGTACTCTTTCAGGATCAATTCTAATGCCATCTTTTGATATGATATGGCCTAGGAGTTTACCTTCTTCAAGACCAAACAATGATTTTTTCGAATTCAAGGAAATGCCATACTTCCTGCATTTTATGAACACTTGTCTAAGATGGTCTAAATGTTGTTGATCTGTTTTGGAAAAAACAGTTAAATCATCCAGATATATAACAAGAAAGTCATGAATTTCTTTGGAAAATGCAATGTCCATTGCTCTTTGGAAAGTTGCTCCAGCATTTTTGAGCCCAAATGGCATCTTGACATATTTGAAAGTACCCCATGGTGTTGTAAAGGTTGTTTTGTCTTGGTCATCAGGATGAACCAAAATCTGGTTGTATCCTGAGAACCCGTCCAAAAGAGAAATCCTTGAAGCACCTACTACCTTTTGCAAAATGTGATCCATCTTGGGCAAAGGGTAATTGTCCTTCAAAGAAACCTTGTTTAGATTCCTCAAATCAACACACAGTCTAATTTCCCCAGTTTTCTTTCTAGTAGGGACCAAGTTGGACACCCATTCTGAAAATCTAAATGGAGCAATTATTCTTGCATCGTACATTCGTTTAATTTCCTTTTCAATTGAAGGTAACAATACAGGGTTGATTCTCCTCAATTTTTGCTTAAATGGTTTCTGATCTGGTTTTAAAGGGATGGTATGTTGAATTATAGATGTGTCATATGATTTTAAATCCTCATAACTCCAGGCAAATACATCCTGGAATTCTACTAATAATTCAGCATATTTTTGTTTCTGATCGCGAGGCAAAGATTTTGATAACTTTATTGTTTTAGGTTTTTCTTCAGTCCCGAGATTGTATTCTTCAATATCAGCTTTTAGTGGTTCCATTTTAGGCTTCAGTGGAATGTCATTAGAGTCAAAAAGATCTTCCAAAGGAGTCAACCCTTTGGGTAAATCATTATCTTTCAGATTAATGATCTCTGTTTCATCTTCTACAATATCATCAACTTCCATTTGTTTGAGGTCCTGCATGTCATTTCTGGTAAATTTCGTTGGATGGAGCATTTGAATGGCACTCTCTTCAGAAACGTTTTTTTCTTGTTCAGTTATTTGATCAGATTCAATGTTGGTATCTTCATCTATGCTACTGTTAGAAAATTCATTCTCTAAAGTTAAAAAACTGTTAATTTGATTGTCATTTGCAAACACTTGCCAATTCATAAGATTGTTTGGTATAGCAGGTCTATGTCTAATCTCAGCTGTGAACTAATGATTAGGTTCAAATGGTAATTTACAAGTGCTAGCAAACATTGTGAGGCTATGAGCATGCAAGTTTTGTTTTCTGGGGATTTTTGAAAGCTGAGCCTGTAGAAAGGTGTTAAGAATCTCTACAATTGTTCCTCTGTATTCTCTTAGTCTGGGATCTTTTGTTGAAAACTCACCTTTGATCTGTTTAATAATTAAATCAGAATCTCCTATAATAGACACTCTAATTGCTCCTAAATTTTTGACCAGTTTAAGCCCTAACAAAAGAGCTTCGTACTCTGCCATATTATTAGTGAATTTAAAGTTTAATCTGTAAGCATGGCCTTCAGCATGATCATTTTCAACGTTGTGTATCCAAATTCCAGCTCCTTCTCCTAACTTATTAACTGATCCATCAAATTCTAAATGCCAAAGAATTTCATGTTCATAATCTTCATCGGGTGTTTTAGTTACTTTCTTAACAGGAAGATCTGGTTTTTTGGGTTCTTCTAGTATTTCATGAGTTTATGATGTTTCTTTTTCCTCTGAGATTTCCTGGATTTGAACACTAGATTTCTGACTTGTTATCTCTTTTGGTTCTGTTTCTGGTGCTTCTAGTTCAGTGGGAAAATCAGTTTCAACATTATAAATAATGAATGAGTCCATATCAGAGTGTACAGAGTAGATAGGGAAATTTTCAGGTTTCTCCTAACTACTGACAACATATTTCATCAAAGTTTCTCTGTATAGTCTTTTAGGTTGGATGAATACTGAAATAGTAGCATATGACATATCTAATTGAAGAGATCCTCCGAGTTTTTCACCCCAGGATCTAGACAATAGCATACCATATTTTGGAGGGATATCTGCTACTAATATATCCATCAAAATTGATTTAGCAGGGTATTGAACCAAAGTAACGCACAAATATTTGATTAATCCTAAACATCTTACCTGATTCGAATCAAAAGAGAAGAGATATTTATATGGTCTAGTGATGTCTAAGTTTAATCTTTCCATTACAGCCTTGGGCATTAGATTATGAGACGCTACAGAATCAAGCATGGCATTATGAAGTATTTTGTCATGTATATTCAAAATTATATAAAATGGAGGAGTTCCTCCACTTTCAGGTTTTCCATTAACTTCAGGGCCAAAAAGTAATATGAGTTGATCATCAAAAACATTAACCGTATCATCATTTCCAGGAATATTAAGTGATCTGTAGAATTGGCTTTTGTAGACATCATGTTTAGCTAATTCAGATAGTGGAACAACTATTTTCAATTTGCCTACTTCGGCTTCCAGATTAAAAGGTTTCTCAATTTGAATCTTTGTATTTTGAACAATTGGATTGTCTTTTTCTTTTGTGTTTTCAATTTTTTTCTCCTTTTCAGGAGTGGGTTTGTGACTTGAAATTGTTTCTGATTCAAATTCTAAAGGTTTCTATACATTTCCTTTAGGGGGAAGAGTATTAGAAATTTGTCTGTTGATCAGTTGGGTATCATATACATCTTCAATTATTGGATGGGCAGGAATGGGATCTGATCTAGTGAGAATATTTACAAGGGTAGTACTGATCTTACCTTTGAGGGGTTGCTTCATGTTTTTCTGTTTACTTGTTTCCGGAACATCAACTCTTCTGCTCCTCAAATTGTATTTCTTGTGAACTTCATAGATGGTTCTATAATATCATTCCTTAAAGTCAAACGACTCTCCTGATTGAGTTTGAAATTGTTTAATTACGTGAGCTTCTTGATCATCTTGGGTCAAGAAAAATTCTGGTTGATTTTCATCGTCAGCAAAGTTGTTTATTTTAACATCATCAGCAGGTTCCTCAGAAGTTGAGCCTTCAACATAATTTTCTTGGAATGGGGGCCTAACATTTTGGTTAAGACCATTTTTTTCAGTATTTTGATTTTGGTTTCTTCTGAAGTTTGGGTTTCTCACAGGATTACCAGGTTGACCATCCCAAGGGGCTTTATTCTTTTCAATAGTTTCAACTCTGTCTCCAAGTCTTTCCATTCCTTTGAGTATAGCATCTAGTTTCTTGTCTAAATCTAAGGGTTCTTCATTTACAGGCATTCTCCTTTCAGCTCTAGCTCTAGCTCGTTTTTCAATCAAGTTAGCTTCAAGAGTAACAACTATGCTTTGAATTTCTTCTAGAGTTTGAGGAGCTCTTTCCCTAAGTTGATATGCTATATCGGAATCAAATCCATCAGGGAATTTGATTAATACTGAATCGGGAGGAGGTCTAAGATTTTGGGGAACAACATTGTAGGCTTCATTGAATCTAGTGACATAATCTTGCACGGTCTCGTTTGGTCCTCTTTTTAGTTTTCCAAAGTCTGATAGGATTTGAAGAGGGTCTTTCTTCTTCTCCCATCTATTTAAAAATGACCTATAAAGGGCTGGTAAGCCAACAATACTGTCTACAGGAAGAGCCCTGAACCAGGTTCTGACTTCTCCAATAATACTTTGGACAAAAATTTTCATTCTAACATCATCAGCATCTATTTCATAAAATTCAAAGTAATCGGTCATCCTTTTAATATGTTGTTGAGTAGTATAAGTACCAGAACCATCAAAAGGAGTGATTTTAGATTGGTAATCTTGAGGCATAGCCCCTAGATTAGCTGGTAACCTTAAGGGAGCATATATGTTAGCCATTGGAAGAGGTAATGGGATAACAAGTGAGGTTGGTCTATGAGTGATGGGTGGAGGAGTGGAAGGGGTAGTCCGAGTTTGAGATGTTTGGGGAAAATTTGATGAACTTGGGGAAGCATAAGTGATTACAGAAATATTTGAAGTTTCTTCAGAGGTAATTTCAGATCGAATAGAATCTCGCAAATATTTTTCAAGATGTGATGTAACAAATTCAAATTGTAAATCTTCAAGAAACAATGGGTCAGGAACCAAATTGGAAAACTCAGATTCAAATTTTTTTACAAATAAAGATGTTTCAAACTGCTCATCAAAAGGTTCGTCCTCAAGATAAATCCACTTCACTAGACAAGAAATGGATCTATAGAGAGGTCGCGAACTTCTAGAGCTTTCTTGACTATCTTGTCTTCTAAGAATTCTGGGAATCAGATTCGGATTTTCAAACACAGGGGGAGGATTTGGATCAGGATTATCCCTGGTATAACGAGTCCTTTCTGAAGCTAGTTTTCTTAAGTGATATTTTTTGGTTTTTTAATTGAAATGGAATGAAAAAATACAACTTCGACAATTTTCTCTAAGAAATTTCAGATATTGGATTTAGATTTTCTCAAAGATTTATTTTTAACTAGAGGAACTGATCAAATGTTTGAAACTAAAGTTTTAGTTCACAAACTATACCGGAGATAGACTGAAGCAGCATTTATTTACTATGCAATTGCAAAGCAAAAGAAGTTCAAAGGCTACCTGGCTAACGTCAGGCTCCGTCTGTAGTTTATAAAATAAACAACAGCAAAAAATATTCAGGTCCCCAGTGGAGTCGCCACTATGTTATCACTCAGATTTTCCTTGAAGTTTTGGGAAAAGGAAAGGGGTCCGAGGTAACCACAAACCAATCTTTTAGGTACATAATCTAGCCAATATGTACCCAGAGAGGGCTCTCTCTGTATAATTTAGCTTTGTTTTTAGAAGATATTAGGCTAGTTGTAAAGTTCAGGGGTTTTGATTGAATTTGGGTGGTGGAATTCGATAGCAGAGGGAAAAAATGAGAAGTTTAGTCCATTGGGCTATGGATTCAAAAGATGGCTTTACTGGATTAAGTCTCTAGACAAAATATGGTTTTACAGGGCAAGATAATTAAACAAATAACAATTTTAGATCTAAAGTGAATGGAATGGGTTTAAATGGATGAAAGGAAACTAAGAATCTTTCAACACATTCATAAGAGGGAAAATTGAGTGATTATTAACAAAGAGCAACAAAGTATTCTTTATTAAATAACCAAAATGCTTAAACTAGAAAAACGGGAGCAATTAAGAATTCCTTGTTTAAACCAGTTTAGAAGAAAACATTTAGAATAATCAATGATTAAAATCAGATTACACTTAAGTACTTTATGATTTACTCCTTTTCATTAATCATTCAGAAATGAAACATAGTGACATAATAAACATATATAAAGACTTTAAAACACAAGAGAAAGATAAACTTATTGATCCGTAGTCTGAAGCATGAATCTTTTAAAAGGTCTTTCGCTTCAATTCATCATCCAGCTTAGCCACAAAGAAATGTCTCCAAAGCACTTTTATTCCAAAATAGTCAATGTTACAAAAATGCCTAAGAATCCACCCTCAATACTCCTATTGAGGGAATATTTATACAAAAAGTTACAAAAAATATCTCATAACAACTTGAGATATTATCCAGGATGACTCATAAGTAAATTACAATAAAATAGAGACAGACGGTCTCGTAGATAAGAAAGAATGGTAACTGATGTTGTGTTGTTTCCTTCTTTTGAGAATGCGCTGGAGGCAGGCCCTATGATTTGGCTTGATGATGTCCTCTCCAGTAATTCTGTGCTGGATGTTTCGTTTAACTAATACTCTTTGACTGCTCTGATACACTTTGACCTTTGTTCATCTTCCTATCTTTTTTATCCTGGTATACTGTGGTAAAATAGGAAAAAATTTATGTAAGAATGAATTTTACAAAAGTTCCATCATTTCTTCCCACCATTGAGGCTCTGGTATTTTGGTCCTTTGAAGTTTTCTAAGAGTTTCATTAGCCTCAGTGTATCTGTAGAAAGTAGCTTGAACTGGGAATAGATGCTTTATTTCGTGTTCAAGATAAAATAAATTCTCCAATCTGTTATGAAGATTTCTTCCTGTGGGTAATGCTGCTGTTGATGAACTGGTTGAAGAATTAGCCTGATTATCAACATATTTGTCCAATTTTTCAACATAACTATCAAGGTTCATTAACTTATCTTATGAAACCATAGGACTAGGCAATCCTCTGTTTAACAAAATATTCAATCTTTCTCTAAAGGCAATGATTTCTTCTTGCATATTTGAGCACCTTCGTTCTAAATTTTGTACCAGAGTCCTTTTAGTAAAAACTCTCTTTATTTCCAAAATTGTTCTGGTTTTGTCCTGAATACAAAATTCTGCAAGTTGATCCTTAGTCTGAGTATTCAAAAAATGTATAAGTCTATTGGCTTCCTCTGGCATTTTTCCCAACTCTGCTCTTGCTCTCTCAGCCTCATCCAGAGCCAATTTAACTAAGTCATTCTGTTCATACATTATTTGAATTAAGGACTAGACGTCCTTTACTGATTGAATGATATTATCCCAAAGGATTTTATTTATTTCTCTTAAAGGCTTCTCCAATGTGAGATCCTTTTCTAATGCTTTAACCAATTTTTCTAATTTGTTTACTTCTCTTGTTTTATCGGCAACATTCATTTTTGAAAGATCATATTTGTGTTCTAGAGTGGCCAATTGTTCTTTTTCTTTGAAGAGCTCTATGGCCTGAAGTTTCATTTCTTCCATTGACTTTGTTAATTCATCAGTGTTTAGATTTGTAGTGTTGCCTTGTGGCAATTCTGCTGATTGACCTGTTGTTGTTGTAATTGTTGTACCTGTCACTACTCCTATTGTAGATGCTGGAATATCAGACTGCTTATATTTCAATGCATTCTCAAGCTCTTTTTCAGTTGCAGTAAGTTTCTCATTCAATTTTAAGAGCAAATCCATTAGTTCTTCCTCAGAATTTTTCTTGATGATTTCTACAGTCTATGGATGTCTTGAAGGTGCTAACTTTAGTTGTTTTCTCAGAGCTTCAATATCATCATCCTTTCTTTTGATCAAAGTTTCAATACCTTTCACATCTTTAGGATTATGACCCAAACCAATGATTATTTCTTCTAAATTTTTTATTCTATTATCCTTAGCTTGGGACAAAGATTTTTCAAGATGCAACTTTGTATTAGTGTTATCCAAATAATTCTGCAACTTATGAACCATCATTGATTTATCCGTCAAAGTAGAATAAATCATCTCACTAGTTTTCTTGTGTAGCTCAATTTGATCTAAAGGATGGATATCCTTTGCTAAAACTTCAAAATTATTTTTAATGTAATCTGCAGCTGTCTGAAGCTGCCGCACCTTGGGCTTGAAGTGGATCATTATCATCTTTCCCTGTTGGATGTCATAGGCTGACATCAGTCTTTCTTGATTTTTCAGAGCCATTTTGAAATATTGGTTGTACACTTGAAGTCTAAGTGGATCATTTCTAGCCTTTATATTGATGAATGTCCTTTTTATGTCCCAGGCATCTTTTATTGGAGGTTTGAAAGAAAATATCTCTGTACTTTGTTGTCTCTGTAGTTCCTTTCTCTGAAAATTAGTAGAAGTATCACTACCTGCACCTGTTTGCTGAATGTCTTCGTTTCCCTGGCTATCAAGGATTTCCTGAACTGATTCAACATTTGGAAGAGGAGCTAATTTCTTCCTTTTAATGCCTTGCTATTCAGAAGAGCCACTAATAGGAGTAATTGTTTCAGCCTCTCTCTTTTTTCACTTTTCTACATTCAGGGGAGTTTGTAAAATAGAAATTTATGGCTCATTGATCTAAGTGGGAGGAATCTGTGCTTGCTCTTGTCCTTTAGAAGTCTGAGGTTGTTCTGTCACTATGAATGTTTCAATTACTTGTATATCAAGCTCCTTTTCTTTTCCTTTAGATTCTACTGCCACTGTACTAATCTCCTGCAATTTTCGCTGTGAAGTCCCTGCTGAAGAAGATCCTAGTATCTGCACCTGCCCAAAAGAGTCTAGGTCAAGTATCTTTTGAAGATCTTTCATCACATTTTCAACATTGACCTGCTCATTATCTTTTTCAACAAAAGTCCCTTCCACCCATTCATCCTTATTGGCATATTGTTCTATTTCTGGGATTCTTTGATGGATGTATGGTGATAGTTTATTTTTCATTCTCCTGTCACAGATAAAGTTGTTTGGATCATAAGGCACCCAGTAGAAGCTCTTTTGTAGTCTGAGATAGTCTTCTAAAATTCTTTCGGCTTCTTTTCCAGCTTCCCTAGAGTTACAGATAAAGGGACCTAGTTGGCTCTTGATCTTGAGTTGAGCCTTCTTCTTTGCATTAGAGAAATGAACTATATATGAATTATTCATCTGCCTAAAATACTCTAATGCAAAGAGTCTCATTGGGATATATTTAGGAAACTTAAATGGGCATAATTCACATCCATATATTCTAATCTCTGTGTGGTTTTGATAAAGGTACCAGTCACATATCTTGTACTGCTTTGAAAGCTGAAGGATTCTCTTGATTTCATTGTTAACTCTAGGAGGAGAGACTCCTGTCAGCAAGGTAGTTGCAGGATGGACAAAAAGGTCAAAAAACTCATTATAGGAATAAGGAGAATCAATGGAACTGTGAGTAATAGCAGACCAAAATATGACTGACCTGGGATTCCCCTTGGCATCAAGTTTCTTAACATAAAAAGGGAAACTCTCTGATTGAAAGTAAATCATGAGGTGATATAGAATACTTGAACACTCTTTCATTGCCAAATCTCATGAACTGATCATGGATTTTGTTAGCAATTTAAGATGAAAAATCATACTTGAGAGCAAGAGGTTGTCCAGGGGTAAAAATAGATACCAATACTAGAGTTAATTTATCAACATACTCACTAGTATTGAAACCCATTATGAAAGATATCATGTTCAGAATAAGTCTACCTTCTTCAGTGAAAAAAGTATACCCACAAGGGGGAGGGCTTTTGGGCTAATGCTCAGGTAACATGAAGGTTTGGCATAGGCGGTTTAACTCTTCATGGGATAGATTGGTAGATTTCTCAAGTAATTCAGCCATGGACAGGGGGGTGAGGGCTTAACCAGGTTGGAATTGTAGCATTTCATTTATGGACTGAGAAGTTATCGGGAAAAGGACACTTTGGCTTGGGGATAAAACTGCTCGCTGGTTAGGATCATAATTTGCATGGCAGTAATGGATTAACTCAGGAAAAATGTGGACCGAGGGGAGAAGGTACATGGGAAGATTTGATTCCCAAAGTCCAAAGATGTTAGAACCATTCAAATAATTGTCTCTGCAGCGGCAAAATATTCGAAGAGGATTCTCACTAAGTTGAAGGTCCTTAATTTGAAAATCCATATCGGCTAAAGGAAAATAATCCAAGTCCTTGTGAGGAGCATTGAGGGGCGCGACATTCAGAGCTACCAGAACTTCCATCTCTGGTTCTTGTGGATTCAGAAATAGAAATTCGGGGTTTTTATAGAAAAGGGGCACAATTACCAGTTTTGGAAATATAATTGCAGTTTTGTGAACTAAAACAGATCAAATTGTAGTTCTTTTCAAATCATAGTGTGAAATTAAAACCAGAACCAAGGCTTTTTAACAGAGTTTAACGGGAATTTGGAGTAAATACCTATTTATGGGAAACTAACAGTGTTTAAATGGGTACGGGCTGTGGAAAATGAATTCTGGAGTATTTGGCTTAAATTTCCTTCAGCAAAACAACGGTCAGCAGTCTTCAATGGTTGATTTTTGAAATTTCGTTGCATGGGAGACTGTTTGGCGCATGAAATAATGAAAATGACGCAGGCGCAATTCGTTTTATTTACAAAATCAAAAGGGTGGCAGGTTTTAATTCATGACGTCAGCAGGTACGGTGGACGTGTCACAGAGGATAGGCGGTAAGCAGTTTCCATCGCACCGCTTTTGGGACAAGGCGGTAAGCGGTTTCCATCCCACCGCTTTTAGGACAAGGCGGTTTTGAGCGGAGGGGCAACAATTCCATACAAAAAACGATGCATGGATCTGTACAGTTTTGAAAACCGCTTGGCCATCGCGCATTATCTTTCGGACGTAGATGGCTAGCGATATCGTTAATGGCCGTTGATTTTGGATCAGTCGATCGGACGGTGGTCAGAGTGTCGAGATGACAAGCACTTAACAGGTGGGCCTAACGCGATTATTTTTTAATTAATCTCATTGGGAGCGTTTTCATTGGCGGGGAAGGTTATTAATTAATCATGAGGATTAATTAATCCCTTTGTATGATGAGGGTCGGGGATAAAAAAAATACGCGAGGGATGATTTGTGTTACACCACTTTTTGGTCATCTAACCTATTATCATTAGCTGGACCCAAGTACGCCATGTAAGACCAATTTTACCCTAAGTAAAATTGCCTTCACTATGTTAAATAACTTAATAAACCACATTTATTAGGTTGCTTATGGTCTAAACAGGAAACCCCAAAAGGAAATATTAAACAAACCTATATTTGTTTGATTTTCCTCATGGAATAATTAATTAAACCATAATTTAATTATTATTCCCAGTCATGTTTAACCTAAAAACAAAGAAATTAATTAGATAAACCTTTATTTATCTTATTATTTTCTAGGAATAATTATTTAAATCTTATTTAGATAATATTCCTTGTTAAATATGACCAAATCACCTACAAATAATTAAATAAATCATTATTTATTTGATTATCTTTCAACCACTTCCTTAAAAAGATAAATAAATCATTTATTTATTTATTTTTGACAAATAAAGGGATTTGACCCAAGTCAAATACTTTTTCCTCCAACAAATATAATAAAATATTCCATAAAAGGTGGATCTAGATTTGGTTAACATTATTTTAATCATGCACCAAGATCTAGAATGACCCAATATTTGTTATAAATAGGAGGGTTTTTCCTACCATTCTTCACCTTTTGTTGCCTATTAGATCACTCTGGATCTATACACTTGGTCACATTTTTCTACATTATTTGCTGTGTGAGCTCCCTTGAGTTCTATCTTTGTCTGGGTTTTCTACACCAACAAGAGAGAGAGATTCTAGATCTGAAGTGCTGAGGACTTCCAAGAACCCATCCCATTGAGGAGAATTTGATACGCCTTCTTGTTTTCCTCCCAGGTGCCCTTAATACAAAAATTCTTTCAAAAATTGTTCTTGTCTTGTCTATTGGTATATGGAGCAAACCCTTCTTTTTACTGCTTAATGTCTTTCTATGCATAGATCTCGTTTTTTGCAGCTCTTTTCTTGATCAACTAACCGCAGATCTGAAGATATTGGCAGCCACATTTGTTGTTAGGGCTATTAGTTATGCGTAGCTAAAGTGGTCCTTTTTCGTACACTTCGACAAAGGATTCATACTAACAAATGGCGACTCCACACGGGTTTTAAATTACGACTGCTGTCGTTTTTCATATTCCTGCATATCCAGCTACTTCAGACCCTAGGGTTTCTTTTTAGTTTTTTGTTTTTCCTATTTTCATGTTGTTTTTCTCCTATAAAACCCTAAAACATTAAAATTTATAACTTTCATGTGTTTCTGGCCCTATTGCGCAGGTAAGCGACATCAGCTGCAAATGAGACGACAAATTTTCCAGAAATCTTCTGCTGAGACACCCAGAGCTTCAGGTCGCACTTTTCAGCCCATAAACTGCGACCTGGACCTCTAGGTCGCACTTTTCTGCCCATTTTCTGTGACCTGCACTGAAAACAGGTCAGAACCTGCGACCTGCCAATTTTTCAGCTGTTTTTCTGCAAATTTTCTGGGTTTTTCTGAAGCTTCTGTCAGAGTTTTCCAGCCTCTGTCTCAGCCTGTTTCGACTTGTTCCTGATCTTTTTTCTCATATAAGTGGGAACCTAGCCCCCTAGGGCCTCAGTACCCTCCACTTTTGGTGGAAGAGTTTTAGCTGCTTCAGGTGTCTGATTTTTCAGAGTTTCAGCCTCCCCTTTTCCAGATCTGATACCTCCTTTTCATATCCCTTTTAATCAGCTCTTCTCCCTCTCAAATCACCTCCTGAAGATTTTTTTGGATCCACTTTTAGGGCCTCCTCCTTGCCCCTTCTGCTTTTTGCTGATTTCCTCCTTTTTTCCAGCCACCTTGCCTCTGCCTCTTGGCTGTGATCTGCACCTCTTTTCAGCAGCTTTATCCTTTAGATCCCTGTCCCTTTTGACCCTAGATATATTGGCCTCTTTTTAAGTGTGTTTTGACTAGATTTTTTCCCTCTTTTAGATTAGTTTTGAGTGACCCGCCTTCTTGGGTTGAATCGATGCACTAGTAGCTGTTAATTTTATGTTATTTCAGCATTATATACTGTTTTTGCAGCATTATTTTCAGTTACGCAGCACACTTTTTCTCTTGCTCTCAAAACGAAAAGGGTTTAAAAATTAAAATTAACGCATGCCACACACTCACCGTAAGTGAAGAAGAGCCTTGTTTACACCGCCAGGCAAAGAATTTAAAATCAATTGACACTGCACCTATCTGCCCTTGTTTCGACATTGTAATCACTTGATTCTGCACCTCCTTGCCCTTGTGGTCGTTCTTCTTCCCCTTGTGCCGTGTTTGTGTTGTCATCATTGCGCCCCCAAGGCGCACTTCCCGGAGAGTTCTTGGCCTTCACCCTCAATTTCCGGTCGATCGACCTGCTCCGTCTTGCCGTCGTCGAGCCATTCCTCCTCCGAGTCCGCACTCCGACTCCTCTTCTGATTCTTTGGGTTCTCCTTTTCCTTCTGGTTCTCCCCCTGTCACCTTCACTATGTCTGGTCCAGGGCCTAATGCTAGCGGTGCTCCCGGCCCTAATGCTGGAACTACTACTAGCGGAACCGCCACAGGAACTACCTCGGCCACACCCTTGCTGTCGTACATCACAGGCCTCAGCCTCCCCGATTTCAATCAGTTGATCAATGACCCTATCCGCCATGATGTTGGTTGGCCTACTATGCCAACCAAGCTCCCCTCCGACATCCCTAAGTTCAAAGGCCTTGCTGGAGAAGATCCAACCAATCATGTCTGATCTTTCCACATGTGGTGTTCCTCCAATTCCATTACCAATGACTCCATCCATCTTCGATTGTTCCAACGCATGCTTACCGGCGAAGCTTCTAAATGGTATGTTGACCAAGCCACCTCTTCCCATACCACCTTTGCGACCATTGCCCAAGCCTTTTTATCTTACTTCCAGCTCCCTCTCCGATACCATACTGGTACGAAGCTTTTGACCTCTTTCAAGCAAACCTCTTCGACCCGCCTTTCTGCTCATGTTCAGGAATGGCAACGAAGACGAAGCTTATGTCGAGATCCCCCCTTTGAAGATAAAATCTATATGGACTGGTTCCTTCACTCTCTCTTAGCTCCCATTGGCAAAGATGTCGCCTCCCATTTCCCTCAAACCGAAGAAGCCGCTCTCCAAATAGCCTTGAAATATGACCTCATCTATGCTCAGTCTGGTTATGTTTATACCGTCCTTCTTGACCTCCCCAGGCCCGAAGGCGCTAATGCCCCAGGGGCATCCAATTCCGCCGACGGTCGTTGGAGCCCTTTCCCATCCGTATGCTCAACCTCCTATGGGCTATGGTCTTCCTCAGGGAGGGGCCAGAACCTCTAGCACTTTTCCCCCTCCAGGTAGCATGTATCCAGGATACGGCACGCCTCATCCTTTTGCCCAACCTCCTGCTTACCTCAATGTTGCCCAACCTAACCATTACCCTTATCCACAACCTGGTGCGCCAGCTCCTCCAGCATATGTGCTTCCACCTCCCTTGCCTCCTCAACCCCAGCAACAGCACCTACAGCACCCTCCCAAGAAAGTATTTACACGGCAGGGCGCGACTAATCCCCCTTCTCAAATAAGGCGGAGAGGCAATCCAAATCAATCTGCCCCTGGTACTCGTGGACCCAATCCTCAAGGTATTGACCCTAACACTGCCAACCAGCAACAGGGCACTCAGCCCAAGCCGAACAGGCCTCTTCGCACAAATAAGCCTTGTTCGTGTTGCGGTGTTTACGTTCATTACAGTCACGATTGTCCCCTCTTACCACAAATGCGGCAGATGTGGGAGTCTCAAGCCACATTGCGAGGACAACATGCCTCCCCTCATGCTCCCCCTAATGTGGCCACTACTCAACCAGCTGTGTTTACTGATCCTTTCCCTCAGTAAGGACTCGTGGCTACCCAACCACTTGACGGACAGGTCGCCACTCCACCTTCCATTTCTGGTTCCTCCGATTACCATATCCTTATGATGTGCTCTGATCCATCCCCAACCGTCGACCTTCACCTTCAAACTCGGTCTCGCCAGTACCCCTAGCCTCCCGCTCAGTCTGCCCCTGAGTCCTCTTCTTCCGGTTCTACAGAGCCTCTTTCGACGTCCAATGGTCCCTTACATATCCCTCAACCCAAAGTTGAGGTCCATACCAAGATTCCTAAAGGACCATTACGTCGAAACGCTGCTTCTGGTCGAGCTGCCCATTCGTATAGCATAGTAGATTATTTGGCGCAATCTCCTGCTGCCATTTCCACGTTGGAACTCCTCCAGTCGTGCCCTTCCCAAAAGAAGGCTCTATTATCTGCCATGGGTGCTGTAGATCCTGCTGATGACCAAATGATTGTTTTCGACGCCCATCAATCAGACCATCCTCCTCTTCCTGCTTCCGTCGCCTTCCAAATCCCAGTCAAAATTCGGAACACCAACGTTTCTCGGTGTATAATTGATGAGGGGGCATCCACCTGTGTGATGTCCGCTTCGGTTTGGAAGCAACTCGGATCTCCTGAGCTGGCCCCTTCCACGATCACCCTTCGAGCGTGGGACGGCCACGCCTCCCAGCCCATTGGACTTTTTCATAATTGTCCTATCACCCTTGCCGGTAAGACCGTTTGCGTTGATGTCGAAGTCATTGACGCCCCTCTAGACTACAACATTCTATTGGGGCGAAGCTACACCCATGCCATGTCTGCTGTCTCTTCCGCGTTGTTTCGCAAGATGTCTTTCCCTCACAATGGAAATATAGTCACCATTGACCAGCTGTCTTACCATGAGCCGCTGTCTCAGACCTCCCCGGAGACGACCATCTCTTCTGTAGCTAATAAGCAAACCGTCGATTCCTTGACTAGTGTCTCCCCCGGTGTCTACAAAGATTCCTCCCTGCTTGGAACTTTTCCTGGTCTTCCCCCTCCTCATATCTCTGATCCCAGCTTGTCGAATGTTTGCATGATGCAATTGTCTCGGGCTGCCCTTAAGCGACCCGCTTCGGCTAGTCAGCAACCTCAGACTCAACCTCGCCCACCGCAACCCACTCCTAGCCCTTAATCTCCGCCAGCCGGACCTCCTCCTTCTGGCCCTTCTCCTCTAGCTGGTATCCCTGAACCCCTTTATCCCCCTGGATCGGTTCCCCCAGGCCTTAATCATCTCGGAGCCATCCCTCCTGGTCATTATCCCACAGGTCAGATACCTTTCCTGGCTCCCCCTCCCGGAGTCTATTCGGTCCCCGTCATGGCCACCCTCTCTCTCCCTAACCTGACCCTGGGTACACCTGTCTGGTACCTTGACCCTCCATCCACTACCCCTCCTGGTCACCCCAAACCTTATCTCGCTTTGACACCGGTTCAACCGGTCCCCCTTGCTTCCTCTGTTGCTACCATGCCCCCTGCACCTCCCCAGGACCCTACCCCTGTGGTGACAACTCCAGGAAATAAAGGCAAAGCTCGCAAGGGGGCATCCAAAGACAAGGCCACCTCGACTGACCCAGCTCCTCCTCCGCCCGCAAAGCCTTGCGCCTTGTGTGATGTCATCAGTCACGCCACCCATACTTGTCCTAAGTTGCCCCGCATTCAAGCCATGGTTAAATTCGCGTTCCTTGAGTCTACGGTCTCCGACCCTTCTCTTCCGTCCTCGTCCGTAACTAAGAACCCCAAAACTATTCGCACTAGCAAAACCTGTGCTTTGTGCGGTGTCCATGGCCATTACTCCCACCATTGTCCTCACCTGACGCATTACCGCACCTCCTTAGAAGTAGTCTGAGAGTATGAGGTTGAACAAAATCAATCTTCCTCTCCCATACTCGCGCAGTATGCTTCGGGCCAGCCTGAGGATCTCCCCGCTCCCATCGACATTCCCCCCCCTGATGTTTAGATGATTGAGTCTACTACGACCATTCTTTACCTATCCTCCTCTGTGTGACCTTTGGAGCCCAGTCCCCTTGCCTCCTCCCCTCTTGTTTCGCCTGACCCCCTTTTTTCTACCGATACACAAGATCACTCCACCCGTATCTCTGTTGACCTCCGCAGCCCGAGTCCCCGCCATACCTCCTATAGCCCTCATATACCACCCTCTAGTTTGTATATGAGCCATAACCATCCTGCTCATTGCACTCCCTCCCGCAGTTGCCACTCGATGTCTTCTGTACACTCATACTGCCGTCATTGTATCTCCTCCCCCCATTTGTTGTCTTGTAACACCATTCCGCAGGACCTCCCGTCCCCACCCTTTATCAATTACGCCGATGGTGCAAGTCGTTACTCCCGGAATCTAGCCTCGGCAGGTTGGGCCATTTTCACCCCCTTGCATGCCCTTGTTCTCTCAAACGGGGTCTGCATTGGTACTGCCACCAACAATCAGGCCGAATGTGATGCAGTGCGTGGTCTCTTAGCCGATGCCCTCTTTCATCGCATCCTCCATCTGCATGTTCGTTTGGATTCCCTACTTCTTGTCATGCAACTAAATGGTGTTTATCGTGTGCATAACCCTGTTTTTTTTAGATGATATTTACGAGTGAAACTCTTGATACGTGAATTTGAAACCATAACTTTCAACCATGTACCTCGAGAACAGAATCACTATGTAGATAGTATTGCAAACCGTGTTCTAGATTGGCATTTATCACATGCATTTCATGCAAGACAATAACATTCATAATCATTAAAAATGATGCATTTCCATAATATGTGTCACAAAACATGTGTTTAGAGTCCATCTACTCTGATACATATGACATGCCCATAGCATGTTACAAAAAACTCAAAACTAGGGGCACCACCTGCCCCTACATACACACTAGGGGGCACCACATGCCCCACACCTAATCACTATCTGGCGGATCCTGAGCCAATGGCTCTGCCCCTGCAGCCTGTAGATCACGTATCCCCTGACCGGCCATCGCCATGCGCTGCATGACACCTCGCCATTCCGAGGGTAGACTAATACATGGCTCTATGTACTGGTCGTCTAAGTCCTGCCACCCGCGCTCTGATACTCCGGTCAGCAACCTTTCGCATCTACGGCGGATGTCCTCCAGAAGGGCGGCCGTATCCTCATTATGCACTACTCTCGACCCACTCGGACCTGCAGCTCCAGATGCTGCCGGTCGTCCCATATATCTGGCCGGTTTTACTGGAGCTATATCTACATACCAAAAGTATATGAATCAGTACCCTATCTACTATTCAATAACTTTAACATGCCCATACAAGAATAGTAATCTGTCAGTTACCATCGGGCCCCCACACTCGACCAGGCGGAAGTGGCAGGTACGGATCTCCACAATAACTCATCCCACTATAGGGATAGTCGTCAATGTATAACAGCATCTGATCCCAATGGGCAAAGAACTCAGGTCGAAATACTCGTCCGACTGCCCCTCCTCCTCCTCTGCACAGTAGCCGCCCCCACCGGTGCATCCTGGGCTCTCTCGGGCCCCCATCTGGGAGCTGTATACGAGGTCGTAAGGTTGGGATCTTCTCAAAGAAGAAGGCGCACAATAAAGTCCCATACGAGCAATCGTGGTTCACTTGCTGCTTGCAGAGCGAAAACTATCGTTTTAATGACACAAGCATCATTTGGGCCCACCCATAGTAGGTCCCACTCAACACACTCTCCACAATCATCATCTGCCCCCCAGTGATGTGATGGAGCGCCTGGTTGCCCAGGATACGCAGCACCGCTGCGGCCACTGCACGGGTCTCTAGTCTCTCTAGATCCCCGATCGGTATCCGAGTCCCCTTGACTTGGAGACCCGGTGGACAATGTCGCTCCACAAACTCCATGATATGCCTCTCCCGCGGTAATACTGGCTGCGTGTTTCCCACCATCCCCAGTGGCGGGAGACCCGTCAGGAAATACACATCCTGGACTATCAGTTCAATCCTATGCCCCTGGACTACAAAGACCTCATGCTCTGGATCCCAGTAACTGATAATCCGAGCCAACAAAGACTCTTCCGCTCTCATCAAAGGGTTCTCCAAAAACTTTAGAACCCAAAACCTGGCCAACACACGACGGACACCCTGATCTTCCTGGATCTCTGCCCGTAATGTTCCCAGGTCTCTCTCTCTCCAGTTAACCCGTATATCTACCATATCTACACAAAAACATCATCTTTGTCAGCATACAGATCGGGAATACCATAACCAAACACAAAAACCCAACTCTCAGCCATAAAACAGCACTAAAACCCCCTCATCTCCCAGGTCGCAGTTTTCTGCCCAATTCTGGGACAGGTCACAGTTTTTTCCCTGAAACCTGCTTCCCAGGTCGCACTTTTTGGCCCAAAAAGTGCGACCCAGCTGTAGAGATGAAGGAGGGTCTGTTACTGAGATTTTGGGCCCTAAACTGAACTTTCAATCCATCAAAATGAAAGAGTAAGGTTAGGCCTCTTACCTACAACTGACGGATCTCGATTCCAATGGTCGGTTTGTCCGCTACGCTCGCCGCAAGATTTAGGGCCTTCTCTCCTCTCTACATTCACCACAGCAACACTAGCAAATGAGTGAATTTGGAGGGAAAACTGCCTTATTAAAAGAGAACCCTTGTTTCTTCTTTCGCCTGCTGCGACCATACCATAGCCCCGTTTGACAAACCGTCTGCACCGTTGGAAAGCTCTCACCGAGCCCTCAAATGGGTATCTGTTAGTTTTTTGTGATTTGATACTTCACCAAGACACATTTTGTCCAAGATGGGTCACTTCACTTATCCTTAAAATCACATTTCTTCACTTACAACACTTGTACTTGGGGCACCACTTTGCCTCCTTACTTGTCTTTGTTCGTGTTGATTTTCGTCATGAGATACCATCTTGTACTCATGTTTTCATGGTCCCCCATTGGACCTTTACTGTGTGGCAGCACCATCAAGTCACCCTTTTTTAGAGCATCCGAGTTGAGTCATCATCGCATTCATGGAGTCTATCCCGAGTCCCTTTGTACCCCACTATAGTCCTCCATCCCTCATTGCTTGGTTTCTCTCTTGTGTCGCACATTATGGCCTTGAGTCCCACTGTCCCTTATCCCTGATGATATTGTGTCAGTCGCTGCCATGTCATTCATGCCCTTTATGCTCTAGCAAGGGAAGTCGTCCATTCGCTACTCAGTCCCCTCCATTCCACCATCATCATCGGTATTAGTCTATCCATCGCTCTACTATTTTCTCTCGTGCCTTAGTTGAGGATCTCTCATTACCTCAACTATGGCGGACCTCCTTTTGTCGACATCAGCTCATTCATTCCAGAATCCAGGTCTAGAGGGCGGTGTACCTTGGTTCCAGCTTCCACTCTTGTTCGGTGCCTCGGATCAGGCAAGGGATCTCTCCTTTCCCTTTGACTTGATTGTTTCTCCACTCCAGCTCCTTTCAGCATGACCGAGATCCGTATACTTTATGGTTCAGTGATACAGCATCAGCTCTTGATGATTCCCGGGTGTGTGTGAGATGTCTCAACCCTCATGAGGGGGTGGCCCTGCAGGTAGCCCCCCACATGCCCGGATGACCTCCTCCTTGCAGCCTTCGATGCAGCTCCAGATATTTGATGATGTTGGCCTTAGCCACTTTGATTTGCATGTATCAGTCATATTTTGCGAGCCCTTCCCCATTTACAGGGGGCATTTGGGTTGTATTTGTATCTCATGTACTCAGATATTATTATATAAGTCCTGGCTGTTATCCCAGGCACAACATGTATGTGGGATTCCTCATTGTATTTTTATCTGGCTCATGATTATGCCGGTTGTACTTTATGGTTCGGTCCCTTGTTTACTGGACACACTATTCTTTTGTACTTTGTCTCGGCGGGCATAGGTATGCCTCCCTCTCCGCCTTTAGCACAGGTACCCTCTCATAAAAAGAGACTTGTTGCACCTGTAAGTCTCGTCTCCGCAGGGTCTAGTTCTTCAGCACCTTAGTCTACCTCACATTTCTATCTTTGACTCCCCTTTTTGTTTTCTGGTGATTGAGTTATTACAACGTACTTCGGTCATACGATTTTCTCCTAACACTCGCACGCTGGGGGGCAATCTGTTACACCATTTTTTGGTCATCTAACCTATTATCATTAGATGGACCCAAGTACACCATGTAAGACCAATTTTACCCTAAGTAAAATTGTCTTCACTATGTTAAATAACTTAATAAACCACATTTATTAGGTTGTTTGTGGTCTAAACAGGAAACCCCAAAAGGAAATATTAAACAAACCTATATTTGTTTGATTTTCCTCATGGAATAATTAATTAAACCATAATTTAATTATTATTCCCAATCATGTTTAACCCAAAAACAAAGAAATTAATTAGATAAACCTTTATTTATCTTATTATTTTCTAGGAATAATTATTTAAATCTTATTTAGATAATATTCCTTGTTAAATATGTCCAAATCACCCACAAATAATTAAATAAATCATTATTTATTTGTTTTATCTTTCAATAGGGATTTAAATAATAAATTAAAAGTTAATATGAAAAATGAACTAAGCGCTAAGAATAATGTATTTGACTTATTTGACTCAATATTTTCTACAGGTCTCCCAAACCCTATGAAGGACTTATCCACCAAATTTGGGAGAATTTTGACAAGTTTTTGTTTTTTGCAAATTTTGAGGCTAGGAGCGTAGCACACCTAGTGCTATGTTCTTTTTTAGAGCATATTCAAGAGCAAAATCTTGAATTTTTGGGTTCCTCATCACTCATATAACATTATCACAAAGTTTCAGATCAATTGGAGTTGTTTTGGTCCTCCAAAAGGGTCAAAAACACCCACTTTTTCATCATTCTGCCTACTTTTCAAGACATGTGCTGCGCTCCTACCAATCTTGGAATTTTCACTTTTTGAATAGGTTGCAGAGGTCATATCAGAGAACCAAGGGTAGATCTGGAAAGTAGACTTCAATGGATTTCCAATGAGCCATCACAGAGCCTTTTCTGACTTCGGGAAGACCTTCAAAACACTGTTGTAAGAAGACCCATTTTTCCTGTTCCTGTGCTGCTCTCCTGGCATGAAATTTCATTTTAAAAACAAATTGCTACCCTCCTGTGGTTGAAAAGTCAAAATGAGCATTTGGCAAGTTTTAGGAGGCTTGTCATAGCCTAAAGGTCAATTTATTTGTTACAAATGGCCGAGAAGTTATTTATTTTCGATATTTTGTGCCTTGGGCCTTGCAAGGCCTCAAGGACAATAGAGATACTTCTGATTAGCCAATAGACTTCTAGATACTCGTTTTTCTCCTCCTTTCTTGTTATATAGAGCATGAGGATTCATTGTAAATGTTGGCCTTTGATGAGTTTTAAGAGCAATACATGGTTCTTTGAGGTTGAAGAGTAATTTGGTGTTGTGGAGCTTCTGGATGATTTGTCGTGATTGATGATGATGAAGGCTTGCTTGCAGGATCCCTAAGTTGAGTTAATTGTGATGTATCTCTAGATTTTTTCATGTTTCCTTTTTTATCATTGTGTCCATCTTTCTACGTTGCAATAGCTCAGAAAATTATAGGTTGAGAAATGTTGTTTAAGGCACCTCAATCCTCCTGTTTGCTATTATCTTTATGTTTTCCTCTGCTGGGTTAGTTTAAGGAATTATTAGTTGCTCCTTAGGCCCACCTAAGCTTGTTTATTTCATCATTTGACTTATATGCTAGTTTACAAATATGATTTATGGTAAGCCCTACTTATTTGATGCTATCTAAAATTTGTCTTGAAATCTCTCTTTGATGTATTGATTGTTAGGTTAAGCCAAAGAGGTCTTGTTTCAATCTTGCCCTTTGTGCATGCTTATCAGTTACCATCAAGGTTCTTTATAACTTGATTTATGATGTTTAGGAGTTCTATCTTCATGGATTAAAGTTATTTGTGATCTTAAATGTTTTCTAAAGCTTGAAGGTGGAATCACTAGAAGTTAAAGGAGTTTCTCGCCTTCTATATTTCATTGGAATTGTGTATCTTGAATGTTTATTGGTTTAAGTATTGTCATTGAGTAAATGGTGTGCCCTATCTCATGATTAATATGTTTTCTTATTAGTATTTAAGACCTTCTTGTTCATAGGTATTTGACAAAGGATTCTTAATTGCCCTTTTCCCTATCTTGTTTCCCAAACTTAATGTCCATCTCACCTCACCCATAAACTTTAAAAATCCATTGACTACACTAGATTTTCCCTGTGACGTACCCTGATTGATTATTGATATATCAATGACTTCATAGACTCCATAGCCCAATGTTTGATGACCTCTCACTCCACCTATCCTACTTGATCATCTTACCCAACCAAACAAACAACAAACCCTAAACTTCACAACTAGCCTAAAATCAACCATCTAAAGAAAACAAGTTCACATCCTTCACATACAATAGAGAGAGCCCTCTCTGAGTCCAGGAAGGCTAGGTCCTAGGACTCCAAAGACTGGTCTGATGTTACCCTGTGCATTTGGTCTACCAATCTGCTATATCACGAGACACTAACAGACCTAATGAGGACCTAGTTGATAACTCAACTCAGTGTGCCATCAACCATCTCTAACACATGTATATATGTATGATCAACCTTGGAAGCACCATCTACCTGTAGCAGCATTAGCAAACCATCAAGATATGTCCATCAATGTACATGCCAACACATGCTAAATCCTCCATGACTAACATGCTACCATCAAACTCCATCAATGACATCACATGAGAGTTCCATTAAGTGTGTCATCATCAATAGGATCAATCATCAATTCCAATACATATCGACACACACCATGGTTCATAAATCTACATCATCATGAGGTTGTCATAAGTGCATGAACTCAAGAGTTGACATCAATGACAACACATCCATCTCCTTGTCAATACATCAATGCCAACCTATAGTACCATAAAGTCATCATCCATCTCACATGACAAGTGACTTCATGGCCATGAACCTGTTGACATCAATGCCAACAAAATTCCCCTTTGGCATTGATGTCAACCTCATCAACATGTGAGGTTGATCTCCATATATCCAAATTCTTTCCCCCTTTGACATCAATGACAAAGGGTGAACTCTATATGAATAGGCAGTAAGAGCTAAAGTACATACTGGAGCATACATGGATGAAAAATAAATTCATATGAAAGGTCATTCATGCCTCCAATCATCATCGTCTATCACTCCACATATGAGAAGCAAGAAGTAGCAAATATATCCAAGCAATATTCAATGCAACATATTAACCAAATAACATTAGAGAACTTTTGAGTTCTAAAATGGGCCTCCTAAGAAAAATGTACAACCAAAATAAAATTTATAAGAACCAATAGGATTCAAGATGACGATGTTAACCATGGGGTATGATTCACCATTTTTGGGGTAAAAATGTAAAATGCTTAAAATAAAATAAAATAATAAAACTTATTTTTCAACTTGTATTTTCAACTTATCTCCCTAAGGTTTTACTCAAATTTCGAGTAGGAGTACTCATTGGATGAAAATATTAATTCCTCATCCAAGGAATACCCATGTTGAATACTTTCGATGGATTCTCCTACATGAAAAATGAGAAATACATAAAAAAAATGTGATTGCGATCACGTTTTTCATATATTTATAATTTTTTGTGTAGTAGGGTCCATTGAAAGTATGAAACATAGGTAATCCTTGGATGAGGAATCAAATTATTCATCCAACGCGTGTTCCCACTCGAAATTTGAGTAAACCCATAGGGAGATAATTTGAATATACGAGTTGAAAAAGTAGTTTTTTCTTTTTTCCCTCTAAAATTTGATAATGTAATCCAATATTATTATTTTTTTTTTTTAATTTTATAATTTCCTTAAGACACCCATTTTAGACCTCAAAATTCCCCTAATGTAGCAGCAAGAAACATAATGCCAACATAAGGCAACCATAATCAACATATGCATCATCATATAATATAAACTATGAGCAACATCAAGTATATGCATCAACATGCATATGCATCAACATGCATATGCATCATTCAACACTACTACACATCGCAATATCCACATGAGGAAACCACACACAATATCCCCCATGAATACATAACAATGAATACCATAACATCTCATCACATGAGGCTAATAACCCCACTGTCATAGCATATTATGAGGAATAAAATGAACACCTCTAAGTGGATCACAATGCCAATAATGCATGGCTAAAGTAAATAGGAACAAATAATGCTCCCCCTGAACACATGCCATCTCCAAGCTATAGAGATACCAATTGTTGAGTTGAAATGGCCTCTTCCACTACAAACAATGCTTCCTTTGAAAAATAGAAGCACTATATGGATCGAGAATCCACATGACCATGACTCAAGTGACATATGCATGATAAATACATGGTTGTATAAGCAATACAATAGACCTCATACATGACTAATATGACCATAACATGACCTCATTCCTCATGGCTCTATGACCCAAAATATAATACAATACAAGTACATGGATCCATGAGAATTTACATGAATATATCAATGAAATACATGGATGATATGATCATCTCCTATGGAAAATTGACTCAAGAATATAATACAGCATGACTATTACATCATCATTATCCCATACATGTGGTTGCAACAAAGCTCCATAAGACTCCTCCAAAACAATCCTATCACCATGATGACTCAAAAACTATTGGCTAGACTCATTACCATCATAAAATGATGAAACAATAAAAATTACATGGTTGTATTACTTGTCATAAAAAATATCATACATGGCTGATAAATGTCACATGTCAACGCAATACATCCTGAAGTCATGATTACAATCTATGCATGGCTGAAAAATATTTCAACCAACTATTAGTGGAAACCAAAAACATATACATGGCTAAAAAATGTGCTCATTCTCACTCATGAATACATATAAAAATATTCCACAAAGGTTGAGTGAAAATAATGAGAAAATTTCAATTTATCTAGGAAAAATATCATGCCATGCATAGCTCCCCATGATCTCACTATACCTCCAATAGACAGGTTGATCCTATGGACCTGAATGTGCATGAGGCTGAAAAGAAATCATCAATCTTGCTGCAAACTCCATGATGCACTCCCTCTGAGGTTATGCACATCTCATGATCTGCAGTCCTCTATAAGTATGCATGAAACAATCATGGACTGCAGGAGGGAATGCTCTTCACTAAATGAAGAGTTGTTGCTCCTTCTTTCTCCACACGGTTTTGGGTTGCTTCTTCTCTTTTTTGATCTACTTTTTTACTTCCTTTAACTATTTCCTTTCTTACTTCATTGGTTTACTGCTATATCCTCTTTGTTTGTGTTGCCTTTGATCATATTGTCTTGAGTAATGGGGCAACAAAAATCTCTTTTTGTAGGGCCAAATATATGGAACTTGTAGCACTTGACATGGCTAAGAGGATAAAATCTCCTATTGTTCATTGCGGATCTAAACCGTGCATGAAATTTTCTTCTCCTTCATTGGTTATATCTGCAATCACATGCCTTATGGCCAAATAGGCGACATGAGTAACAATAACCATAAAAATCACGATTATACCTGAATTCCAATATCCTTGGATGCTAGAATTGCTGGAATATATGTTGATATGGTCTATTAGATCTATTCCAGCAATTTGTTGCAACATTCCCAAACTTGTGAGATTTGTAGCATTGCACATTATGCACATAAGGAAAAAAACGACTTTGATTCCTTTGAAATATTATAGATATGTCACGATTATCTCTAGGAGAAAAGGATATTCTAAATGTAGGTGCTCAAGATTTTCTTCTCTGTTGTTGGTTTTGTTGCTTGATCTGCTGCTAGTTTTGCTTGATTTTCTATTGCTGGTTTTCTTGTTGCTTAACCAGATGTTGGATTTGCTTCTTATTACCTTGGATCTCACTTTTTTTGTTGGAATTGTTTTCTACAGGTTTCTTGGGTTCTTATTTGGTGTTTTTTCCTGCATGCAAGCTAGACTCACCCTTTTGAAATCCAAGACCACTTTTATCCATTAGTGATCTTTGGATCTCAAGAAAATTATTCAAGGCTATGGCGCTCTTATCCATGTTTCGCTGCTTTCTCAAGGAAACAACTTCAGCTTCTAATTTATCAATCTTTTCTTCTTTCTATTGAAATTTTTTCCTCATACCTTCATCAAATTTTTCAAATTCTTCCATCTTAAATTTCAACTACAATATTTGTTCATTGAGCTTAGCCTCCTTATCATCACATATCTAGAACAACCTTTCTTGATCCTTACATGCAACTGTTTGTCTAGAAATCTCAGATCTAAGACTTTAAAAACATTCTTATCTTCACTATGTGCTTCAGCATGATCTAGATTTGAATCAAAATAATAACTCAACATAAAATCACCAAGATTTATACCTTTAGGAGCATGAATTTTTTATCTCTTCTCATCATCTGTTGAATCATGTGCACTAGAAGAATGAGATTCTTATAGATGAGAGTCTTGTTTATGGAGGCTCTTCTTCTCATTTTCCAAATGTTGTTGATACCATCTACAAAAATGGATTCTAGATTGTACCACATCTCTTTAACACGTTTCAAACCCACTAGCCTCTTCATATCATCATCATGAATATTCTCGTAGGTTATGCACTGTGCTTGACCATCTTGTTGCAAAACATTTTATGCAATTGGATATTTTCCACAACCTTCACATAAAACTCTCCAAACATTAGATCCACAATATAATAATTGAGATTTTACGTTTTTTTACCATGCCTTGAAATTTGCAGTAGTGAGGAGAGCCATTCCGAAAAGAAAAGCATTTTCCACCAAAAAAAATTAGATATACTCTCCAGCGATCAAGTTGCAACCAAGAGCCCTGCTCCGATACTAATTGTTGTAAACCTTTTAGCACTACTAAGAGGAGGGGGGGTGTGAATCAGTAGTGTGATCTATGTATGTTTTTTGCACATTATTTGCTGAATCACTTGCATTAGGGAGGTGAATCATAACATACCCACACACCAGACACAATCACATCATCACATATGAGACACCAAGATTTTTGGTGGAAACCCTTATGGGAGAAAAACCACTCTTGTTTTTGTTTCTCTGCTTTGAATTTCTATTAGTCAAGAAATTGGTATTTTACATAGTGTCATGACTCCCATCAACATGGAGACTTGACCTCATATACAAATTCCAAAATTGATCAGCTAGGGGAATTGATACTATTGGATCATATTGAAATACTTTGTTCTCTACGGATCTCTATGAACTAACATCTGCTGAAGGCCACCATGATCAGTCTATCCTCGCCCAACTACCATTGGACTATCCAACCACCATTGGATTGAGAAAATTCTTCCTTTTTCTGAAGCTTCACTATCACTACTCCACCTCCACGAAGTCACTGCTCCTCAATAGCATTCGAGCCTCCTTTCATCTATTTTCAAACTAGAACCTAAGACATTATTCTCAACCAGAGAATCAACTCTGCATACATGCTCTCAAAAGCAAGATCTCATCATCAAATAAAGGATAAACAAAGTAAAATTGTGGCCAAAATAAATTTGAATACAATCAAATCCCCACAACAGTATGATGTTGCATACTACATATAACATCATAAGACACATGGCTATGTGCTACATGAATCAACATCTCATGCAAAACAAGTGTGATAGGATCTCCAACAAATACTCTGACAACATACAACACTCTTCAATCAATCTCTACACCAACAACTCCAATTCCGATATATTCTAAATCATGCTTCAGATCTGCTCATTATTAAGTCTCTAGCACTCATCAACTGAAGAATCTATTCTCTACTCAATATCTAAAGCATAGTCTCACTATTCTTCCTTCTCTCCACACATACCATCAACATATAACACAATCAACCATCACAAAGTTCACAATGCTCAAATATGAAACATGTAGGGTGAATTTGAGCTTGGGGCTAGGATCAAGAGTGCATAACATGGACGAAATAAATCCACTAAGGTCACTACTATTGCACTAAATGCATTCATATCCTTAGAGGACCTTTTCAAACTATTTCTAACCTTATTCAATTTGTCTAGAAGCCTTAGGTAATTTTCAATCTAATTTCCTTTCGAACATTGCGAGGAATGCAAAGGAAAAGTCATGAAAACCCTCAATCACATGCATGGCACTGTCTCAAAGAGAATGAGCCATAACTGCTCTCTTAACGCTACTATTATAGTGACTGGGACCTAAAACCACTCCCACAGGCTTCTCTCCATTTGACTATGCTAAGGAACCTTCGAAGAATCTTTAATTTCTCTCATTATAGACCAAATTTTGAAAAATTGCTCTTATGAAAGCTAATTTGGTATGTTCTGAACAAAACCCATGTCTCATAATTTTTATATCCATAATATTTTACCCAGAAAATAAAATGAAAACATGTCAGTTCTATCCAAACTCCATACTAAAAAACTGTTTCTAAAACCGAAGTAAAACATTTGTTCTTCACTCCAGAACCTCTACCATCTATTGGATTAGCTTCCCCTAAATCTGTACTAGCCTCAAAACCTCTAACATAGCCTCTAAAATTTCTTCAAGTGAATCAAACAAGCCTCCCAAGTGTCACTTCTAACTTGACCTAGAAGGGCTAACAAACAAGGTTGGCAAGTATGCCAACAAGTCCTCCACTCTCCATCAATCTTCACCAAAAGCTGCAATGCCTATGTTAGACCTGCAAAAATATATGTAGCATATCATGAATCCATCACACATAACTACAAGTCATCGTCACAGCCATAGACATGAAGACCTAATGAAGACCTAGTTGACAAGTCAAATAGTGTGCCATCAACCATCTCTAACACATGTATATATGTATGATCAACTATGGAATTGCCATCTGCCTGTAGCAACATCAACAAACCATCATGACATGTCCATAAATGTGCATGCCAATGCATTATAAATCCTCCATGACCAACATGAAATCCAACAAACTCATCAATGGAATCACATGAGTGTGCCATCAAGTGTGTCATCATCAATAGGATCAATCATCAATGCCAATACATATCGACACACACCATGGTCCATCAATCTACATCATCATGAGGCTGAAATAAGTGCATGACATCAAGATTTAACATCAATGCCAACACATCCATCTCATTTTCAATACATGAATGCCAACTTATAGGAACATAAAGTCATAATCCATCTCACATGACAAGCAGCATCATGACCATGACCCTGTTGACATCAATGCTAACAATATGTGTAGAGGGGTATGATACTTATCTAAGAGCCATCAAGAATGTCTAATTCCCTCTCATAATAGCTGCAATAACATTTTTTTAGCTTACGCATTCATCAACCATTCATCCATTAATCAAACATGTTAAGAGTCATAGCCACAACATGTTATGAAACCATGCTTATAACTAACATATAACCAAAATAATATCCATGATATAAAAAGCCAAATCCACATAATAACAAGTAAAAATACTCATGAAATAGAAAAGGAAAAAAAATCTTATTAACATATGAAAAATCCAACCAAGTTAGGGACTTCTACGTACCACCCGACCATAGATTAAGTTGAACCAAAGCTTTCTTTTAGCCAATCGCCCCTATTGCATATTCCAAGCATGAACATGGGACTCAAAATAGAAAAAATTAGGGCTTACCAGATATTAAATCACTTACACCCTTAGGATTTCCCATAATCATTCCAAAACTGGTCAAGGGATCACTTGGCCCAAAACAAGAACATAAACCACCAGGATTTACTGCAATCAAGATCGGTCAAGGGATTATTAGGCTCAAAACAAAAACATAAACCACCAATATTTACTGGAATCTCACCAAAAACATTAAAGGGATTCCTAGGCCCAGAACAAGCTTGGATGCCTTCGAATTTCTTCACCAGTACCTTGAGGCCTATTCTCGGCTCCACCCACAAGATTTACCATAATCCCACCAAAAATAATCAAGGGATTACTAGGCCATTGGAAATTTTCCCGAGACCACCTCACCCCATTCCAAAACCATATGGAAATCGAAAGCTCAACCTAATTAAAGAACCCCATCACACCATGACTATCTGGAAATGGAAAGGAATGGTTGAGGAATGTGTTAGCCACCTATAATATTTGATTATACCAAAAGGTGGCTAAGACTTTCTTGAACCTCCAAGGAACAAATTTTATTACTAAAAAATTGTTGGCTCTTGAAGGCTCCTTGAAGGCCTCATGCCTTTGTCCAAAATCTTCATTACCTTTGCCTTTTTATACTCAGAAAATTCTGCTGATTCCAAGTGAAAGACTGCTGAAAGACCATCATTTTCCCCCTTCTCAGACCTTCATTTTCTCCCCTTTTTCTCCATCAAAACTCCCTTTTTTTCATAAATCCTCTTCTTCCATTTATGAAAATCACTTTTCCATAGTTAAAAACTCATTTTTTAACTATTCTGAAACCCCCGATTCCTTGGAAAAACTCTGAAAAATTCGTGAAAAATACAAGTTTTTATTTACTATGGACCTAAGCCCCTTGGGCTAATTCCTAACCATTTCCCCCCACATGCCCATGCATTAAAACCAAACGCCAAAATCTTTCAGCGCTAATCGCATCGGAAACTTTCAGATGGTGCAAGAGTTTTGTGTGTTACAAAAATCCCGATGCAATCAGCCTTTGTATTATAAAACTCCCGATCGCATAAATTTTTATGTATATTCTGTTCCGATATGAAATAAGCCTTTTCTCATTAAACCCTGGTCACACAGCCTTCATATAACCCTCGGCCCCACAATTGGGCGCCTATCCGCTTCAAAATAAAATAAATCCTGACCAAATTTAAAAACATCGGTTATATATTAAAAACGTTGATTTTTGCTATTTTCTAACTTTTCCGCCGGTCCAAAGTTCAAAGAAATCTCCACCGTCAATCTGTTCTGTAGATCAACAATGCGGAGCGCACCTCCCTGTGGACCCCCCAGCCGTGCGCTGTTTTCCCAAAGCCGTGTGGTTTTTATTGCACCACTCTTCGGCGGAGGGTGGTTTTTGCCCGAGGGCCAGCGATTCCATACGTTGTTTGACACGCGTCCCGAGCACTGTTTCGGAAACCGCCATCCACCGCGTATTAAAGTCATCCAATGTGCGTTATCGCTTGGACCTGGACGCCCAACGATATTTCTGTGGACCGTCCGATCTGGGCCCACTGATCCAACAGTGATCGCTCGCCGAAGTTGCTCAATGGTTAACGAAGGTGCGTGCACGATAGTCGGGCCATCGTTCAGTGGAAAATTAATCTCCGTCGTCGATCTGATCTGCAAATCGACGGCCCACAATTCGTCACCCGGTCTCTCCGTTTGACTTTCCATTGCCCAATCCCGACCGTCGATCTCTGCGCGATCGATGGTTCAGATTCATCCTCCTCCTTTGACCGCCTTGTTCAATCTCGATCGTCGATCTCTGCACGATCAATGGCTCGGATTTAATCCTTCTTTCACCCATTCCATGACGCTCCCGATCAATCCTGACCGTTGGATGATGCCATCCAAATCCTGACCATTGGATGATGCCATCCAACGGTTTCGATCTCCTCGCGCACCCTCCGATGCAGTCAACCTATAAAAGTAGGATTTTTTAATAAGTTTTCATATTTTGTAGGGTTTTTATCATTTTCTCGCAATTTTCAAAGAAGATTCAGAGGTGGAGGGTGACGACCCTCCCGTCTTCGATTCGTCAAAGGAAATCATCCACAGGGTGGAAATGCACGTTTCCTCAGTGTTTCCTCAGGCATGGATGCCTTATAAACCCTGCACAGCCCTGCACACCAGCAAGAAAGCCATGAATTGGCACAGTCAAAGAGTATCAGTGCCGAAGACCAAAATGAACCAGAGCAGAGAATTAATGGACTGTTTAAAGAGGATTATGGCCCAGGATGATCATTACAAACCTAATCCCCGATTTAAAACAGAGTTTAAAACAAATCTGAAGGGTTTCACCGACAGAAGGCCTCCACCGCCACAGTTTGAGGCAATTTGATCCTTCTTGCCATCACAACGCCACCTGTGCCTCAAAATTTTCAATCAGAGGCCAAATTTATTGATTAAGACCAGGTGTTCGCCTCAACGCAGCCAAAGAGTTACTTCTGCAAGGAGACTAAAAAATATCTGCAAAGTAACTCCAGACATAACACAGAGCCTCAAAGGTCAAAAAAAGCTCCCACCGAGCTTAATCTTCATGTAAAAACATTTAATACAGAAGACACCTATGTAATTTTCTCATTGAGCCCCTCAAAGGCCAAGAAACCATTTAATTCTGTATTAATTGTAGTTAAGATCTTTTATCAGATCTCACCTCCTCTTTTCTTCTATAAATACTTCTAAAGAAGATGAGGAATTGTTGGTTGGTTGTTGTTGATCACAAGCTGTAATATTGAAACTCTCTGAAATCAATACATAGTCCTTTGAAGTTGAAGAACAAATTGAAGTCTTGGAGGTCTTGATGATGTTGTTGCATGTTTGTTCCTGAGAAGGCTCTATCATTGGATTCATGAGCTTGGCTGTTGGTGAAGTATTCTGAACTATTTCATGTTTTTCCCTGTTTTCATTATGTTCCATAATTTCTTACTACAGTAGGATAGAAAATAATAGGCTAAGAAATGACTCCTGGAAGAACCTTAGACCTGTTCATCCTTCACTCTTTTATGTTTTCTTCTGCTGAAGTATTTTAGAGGCTTTAATCTTTCTCTTTAGTCTTCATGCTTGTTTATTTCCTTAATAGTTTGAACAGTTGGTTTCAGCATGATTTATGGTTCTCCTTGCTTGTCTGCTGCCACTTAAAAACTGTTATTGAAGTCTCCCTTTGAAGTTCTTTGCTTATAGTGAATCAGAGAGGTCTGTTTTGATCTTGCCCTTTGTCCTCACTTAAACAGTTGGCTTAAAGGTCATTATAATTATGATCATAGATGTTTTTAGGTGTTCCCTCTTCTATGACTATGATTATCAGTAAATCTTATATGTTTTCTAAAGTCCTTTAGAATAAAATCTTTGAGGAAATAGGGTGTTCCCCGAATCTTAGATTTTACTTTGAAAGTTGTTTTGAAATCATTGTTTGCTTAAAGGTGTGATTTGTAGAATTTATGGTTAGCCTTGTCTCTCAAAGAACTCTTTATTGTTTCAAATTATGCTTTCAAATTCCCTTTGTTGAGAATTAAAACTCTCCTTCCAAATCATTAATGTTCATCCCATTCCAAAAACAAAAGGATCCTGTGGCCAAGTTAGATTTGCCCTTTGATATCCCATATCCTTTGATAAGTGTGTTATGACCTCTTTTTGACTCCATTTCCCAATGAAACAGATATTTTACTGTCCTATATATCTTTCCTAGACCTTTTATGTTCTACTGTATCAATTCAATCCAACCAAACAAACAAACAAACACTTGCACTTAATAACTAGTCTAAAACCAATACTCTAAGAACACAAGATAAACCTTTGCAAAAAAACTTTGAGAGATCCCTCTCTGAGAGCAAGAGGACTAGATCCTATAACTCTAAATATGGGTTCTGATGTTGCCTTTTCTTTTGATTTTCCAGACTATCAAAACACGGGACACCAACATAATGGCGATCACGGTGGGACACTAAGTAAAATCTGCAAAATAAAGCACTCACTGTCTAAAGTATAACATAAGTAACCTTCTTGAAGCACTACCAAGAAATGGTAATCATGATAGGACCTTTTGAATCAGTGCCAAACTAATTAACTCTTAGGTTTCTTATAAAGCCTTGTGAAACCTTGAATATTTTAGTTACCAAGCCATAAGAGTAAACTCTGTACGTTTTGACACCCTATCTAAGTGTTAAATCAGAATTAGAACACTCTCTTAACCTATAAGACCAAAATAACTCAAAAAAACCCAAAAAATTTCATTTTGGCTTCATAATAAACTTGGTGGTGGACTATAAAAATTTTACTACAAGGGAGATTAAAAAAAAATAAAAATTTCCACCCGGCGACTCCACAGTCCTAAAAACAGACCTTAAGACTCTATTGGGAAGACCCCAAGTCTTAATAAGCATCATATAAACTCAACTAGAAGGTTTTAAGATTGAAATCTTCCTTCTTCTAGAAAGATCAGTTAACCTCTTAAAGATTGTCATATTTGGTTAAACTCTCTTTCTAACCAGGTCTGAAAACATAGCATAGTGGCTCCTAAAAAGGTTCACACTAGAGCCCATCCCAACCCAGATCCACCTGAGATAGTTGATAACCCAAAAAAGATCCTTTGGAAGTCTCCTAGGATTAAATTATCAACTATTTTCAGATCACCCTTGAAAGCTAATTCAGTTCCCGAAAATCTTTCATCTCTACAACAATCACAATCTGACTTAGTAAATCCATTTAGAACTAGGTTATTTGATGATATAACTCATCTTGACTCTGAATTTTCACTTTCATCCCCTGAAAAAAGTGAGCATCCTGGTAATAGAGAAACCACACCTCCTGACTTACATTTCCTTCACAACTTAGGTGTCTCTCATCCAAGATCAGCTCAACAAAATATTCCTGGTCCATCCACTTCTACCCACCCTTCATCCACTATCCAAAACACTACACCTCAGCCCACTGTCCTTGTTATAAATCTGCCCCCACCACCTATCATGGCAGCATGGTATGCTCCCCTAGTCTTTTCTGTACCATTAGTTAATCTTCCACAGGACTATCAGTCCAAAATTCCATTGTATGATGCCAACAATGCTACAACAACATCACAACATGTAGATAAAATGAATGACTATTTTGACATAAATGAAATCGATGATGATTCTGTCAATCTTAGGTTATTTTCTCAGATTTTAGGGGGAGAAGTAAGAAAATGGTTCAAAGGTCTAGCCCCCCATAGTATTAATGATCTCCAAGGTTTCCATAAAACATTCCTAAACAAATGGGAAGTAAAGAAAAACCCTCTCCAAGTCCTTTTTGCCTACAAAAACCTCCATAGAAACACTGGAGAAAGTGTTCAATCTTACTGCACTAGGTTCAATAGTGTGTATAATGCACTTTCCCCAGAACTAAAACCTCCACAGGGCTCATCTTTAAATAAATTTCCTGAAGGGTTTGACTCTGACATGACCTATCAGCTGAGAGAAAGAAATTTTGCAACTCTGGAAGATATGCAATAGGGTGCTCTTTCTGTGGAAGTCAACTTGATGGAGAAGAGAGAAAGAATGAAAACTGAGAAGAGAGTGTCTTTTGGAGAAGAGTCCACTCCTTCTACTTCAAGCTCAAAAATGGAGAGGATGTTGGAAGAAATGATGAAAGAGATGAGTATAATTAAGAAAGCACAAGAAAATCAAAACCAAGCTGCTCCTCAAAATAGAAATCAGAATTATAGAAGAGAAAACAATCAAGACAAAAAAAACGAAAATGACCAACAGATTAGACCTCCCATCCAACAAAAAATTGTAGATAAATATGAGGAAGATAGGGAGTTGGAAAGGTTGGAAGAATCCCATGTAAACTTGATTGGATCAGATAGTGGGGATGATGTTTTCCTCACTGAGGAAGAACAAGATTTTTTCTCTTCTGATCAAAATACAAATACCTATGAAGATTCTGATGACTATAGATTAGGTTTTGAAAATGCAATCATGGAGATACATAAACCGTATGATCTTAGGAGCAAGGGAAACATAGATAAATCAAAAGATAAGAACACTAGCACTACTGTCAAGAAAAATGTAGAAAAACAACCCAAAAATATAGCAGAGAAAACCAACATTTCAGCTAAAAAACCAGGTTCAAACAAAGACAAAGGTGTCCGGCCAAATGTTGAATAGAGTACCCCTAGCACTTCAGCTAGTGGTCCTAATAAAATTATCCCAATTACCATTCCAAACAAGGTTTAGCAAATCAAAGTTGCTGAAAAGAATTTAATTGAAAAATCAGTTGTAAATACAAACAAGTCAATTATTCCTTTCAGCCTTGAGGGAGAGATTGTCAAGATAAAAATTACTATCCCCCTAGCTGAACTAGTAACCCAAGAGGTGTACAAAAACCAAGTTTTGAAAGCTTTGAACTTAGGAAGTGATACAGACACTTTAAAATTGAAAAATGATAAACCTGAGTTTTTGTTTGGTCCAGAAGTTGAAGGAAAATATCAAGAAGGGGTTGTCCCTCCCTTCTATGTTAGCTTGAACATACATGAGAAAATTTTACATAATTCCATGTTAGATTCGGGAGCTTCACACAATCTGATGCCCAAGGTGGTAATGGAGAGCTTAGGCTTAGAGATTACTAAACCATACAAAGATTTGTATTCTTTTGACTCGAGCCGAGTCATATGTTTGGGTTTAATCAAGGATTTATGTGTTACTTTAACTCAGATCCCTGCTAAGAGTCTAGTTATGGATATAGTTGTAGCTGACATTCCCCCTAAGTATGGCATGCTCTTATCAAGATCTTGGGGAGCCAAACTTCAGGTAAGCCTTCAAATGGACATGTCTTATGCCACCATTCCCATTTTTAACCAAAACAGAAGACTATACAGGGAATCTCACATGAAGTACATGGTGAGCAACATGGACAGACCAAACAATTCTCTAATATATTCTATTCAATCAAGTTTAGATTCCTTTATCTTATATAACGAATATGACATTACCCAATAAGATAAAGAAAACATACACCCAATCAGTTCACCACAACAATCCAATCTTCCCTTTTATCAAATTCAAAACATTGACAATCAACAGCAACAAGAAAATGGAGATAAGGATGGCATACTTTGGAAAATAAGTTTTGATGGATCTTTTAATACAACAAGTGCAGGAGCAGGTGTGTGGATTCAAAATACAAAACAGAGCTTTTCATATAAATTGGATTTCCCATGCACTAACAATATTGCTGAGTATGAAGCACTTCTCCTAGGCTTACAACTGCTTAAACAGTTAAAATCCCAGAGGATATCAATCTTAGGAGATTCTGAACTTATCATAAAACAAATCAAAGGAGAATACTCAGCTAAAAATCCGAGACTTAGGGAATATCGAAATGCTGCCCTTGATATATTCAAAAGCTTTGAAAAATATGAACTTATTTTCATTCCAAGAGAATTGAATCATCTAGCAAATGAACTCTCTTTCAATGCCAGCAATTGTCAAACACCTGAGATAAATCAACAACTCAGTGTAAAAGTAAAACACAGACCTGCTGTGCCTGATAACAAAGATCATTGGCAGGTGTTTGACTCTGACAAACACATAGATTATTTCTTAAATTCAGAAAATGATTTCACCATACCAACATCAGAATCTAGCCGTAATCAGAACTGCCCATATATTGAAGAAATCCCAGAAGCTGAAATAACATATACTGCTGATATAAATCATTATGAAAATCCTTTTGAAGCAGAGGTAAGTGACAACACAGACCAAGAAGACTTGGAAGTCTTACAATGCAAAACTGATAAAATTCCCAGGGGTCTAACACCTTTAGAACACCTTTTTTATTGTAACGATGTAGCCAAAGAACCAAGAATGGAGCCTGTGGAAACATATGTAGAAGAACATAACATAGGCAGCCTAGCAGAACCCAAGATGATTAAACTGTCCAAAACTCTCCCATCTCACATAAAATTGCAGTATATAGAGCTCTTCAAAGAGTTTAAAGATGTTTTTGCTTGGGGATACAAAGACCTAAAATCATATGATGCTAACATCATTCAGCACAAGATTCCCTTGAAGGAAAATCAAAAGCCCTTCAAACAAAAACTGAGGAGGATAAACCCACTTTTATTACCTTTAGTTAGAGATGAAATTGAAAAGATGCATTATGTTGGCATTATAGTACCTGTTAGATTTTCAGAATGGGTATCAAACCTAGTTTCTGTTAGGAAAAAGACAGGGGAGATCGGACTCTGTATCGATTTCAGAAACCTAAACAGAGCATCCCTAAAATACAACTACCCATTGCCAAAAATGGATCATATAATTCAGAGGGTAGTTGGGTCAAAAAGGATATCACTCTTAGATGGGTTCTCAGGTTACAATCAGGTGCCAGTGCTCCCAAGTGATCAAATCAAAACTGCTTTCACTACACCTTGGGGCACCTTTATGTATGTCAAAATGCCTTTTGGGTTAATGAATGCAGGGAACACCTTCCAAAGGGCCATGGATATAGCATTTTCTGAAGACATTGGATATTTCATAATCATTTACCTTGATGACATAACTGTTTTCTCAAAAACTGATGAAGAACATTTGATTCACCTAAGAAAATTTTTTGAGAAGTGTAGGAAATTTGGCTTGTCATTGAATCCCAATAGAACACTCTTTGGTCTCCAAGAAGGTAAACTTCTTGGCCACATAATTTCGGAAGAGGGAATCAAAATAGACCCTACAAGGATAGATGGCATATTGCAGATCAGCCATCCAAGGAGCCTTAAAGAATTGAAATCTTTCATCGGAAAGATTAATTTTCTAAGGAGGTTTATTCTTATTCTTGCTAAGCTATTAAAAAAAATTACAAACATGCTTAAGAAATATGTAGGTGTAAAATGGACTTTACCAGCTAAATAATCATTCGAACTGGTCAAACAAGCTCTTACTCAAGCACCAGTCCTGATTAGTCCAGATTTTACCAAAGATTTCTATTTCTTTTCCTTTACATCTGAACATACAATAGCTACAGTTTTACTTCAAAAGAATGTTTTGGGGTAAGAACAACCAATATCTTTCTTTAGTAGGGCCTTGAGAGACTCTCCTCTCAAATATAACATCATGGAGAAGCAAGCCTTAGCATTAGTGAAAGCATTAAAAGACATTAGGGTCTATATTTTACACTCTCACATAATTGCTTTTGTTCCACATACTGTTTTCAAGGACATTCTAAGTCAAGACCTTGATGGTAAAAGGGGAAAATGGATTGCAACTATTCTTGAATATGACTTAGAAATTAGGCCTACCAAACTAGTTAAGGGGAAGGGATTAGCAAAAATTATGGCCAAGTCTAACTTTCAAGCACTGGACATGAATATGGTAAATGTGTTAGAAGAAATAGGAGAATCTGATGCTCCTGTTATTGAAGAAACATTTCTAAATTCTCCTTGGTACGCTGACATTATTTATGTGCTTTTATATCTAAATGCCCCTCCTTCTTTGTCTAAAACTAAAGCTAGATTCTTGAAACAAAAGGCTTTGAGTTTTTGCATATTATATGGAGTATTATATTGGAAAAATGTTGTTGCAATTTTACTTAAATGTTTACTTGAAGATGATGCAGGAAGAATCGTGCATGAAATGCATGACGGAGAATGTGGAGGACACCTCTACTGGAAGGCCACCGCAAAAAAAATTCTTAGATTTGGTTACTATTGGCCTACCCTTTTCCCAAACACTCAAAAGTTGGTCATGTCTTGCCATAAGTGTCAAATATTTGATGGCAAAAGAAAACTCCTTCCCTTACCTTTACATCCTATTAGAGTTGAGGCACCTTTTCAACAATGGGGGCTGAACTTCATTGGGGAAATTCATCCATCCTCCTCAGCTCAGCATAAGTGGATCCTCACAGCCACTGACTTCTTTACCAAGTGGATAGAAGCTATACCCTCCAGAAATTCTAATGACTCTGTCATTATCAAGTTCCTCAAAACAAATATCCGATCCAGATTTGGTTGTCCCAGAAAAATCATAACAGACAATGCTGCTGCTTTTAAATCTAAGAAAATGGTTGAGTTATGTTACAAATACCACATAATCTTGGGCCATTCCACTGCTTACTATCCCCAAGGAAATGGATTAGCTGAATCTTCCAACAAGAGCCTCATCAATATCATTAAAAAGCTGTTGGAACAAAATCAAAAATCATGGCACAGTAAGCTGGTTCATGCCTTATGGGCTGATAGGTTAACTACAAAGAAATCAAATAAACATGTCCCCCTATTAGCTAGTCTATGACATAGATGCAGTCTTTCCCACCTCATTGGGAGTGCCAGTCATGAAGCTCCTTCAAGAAGTGTAGATTGAAGAGAATGATATGCAGAGAAGAATCAACCAAACAATCCATTTACAGCAGACCAGAGAGGAAGTCTATGAAATAACACAGTTAGTCCAAGAAAATATGAAGAAGATATTTGATAAGAGGACTAAGGCAAACAATTTCCAAGTTGTAAATGTTGTTCTTAAGTGGGAATCAAGAAAAGAAGAGAAGGGAAAACATGGAAAATTTGAGAACTTGTGGAAAGGGCCCTATATTATTCATGCTGAGAGGGGTCACAATGCATTCTTCTTAAAAGAACTGAATGGAGAAGACCTATATGGAGGTCCTGTCAATGGCAGGATGCTCAAGCATTACTTCTGTCAAGAATCTTAAGTTTCAAAGCATTTTATTTTTTCATTATAAATATCATAGTCTAACCATTGCATTCAAAGATTACAAAAATCAAAAATACAAAAAAAAATAAAGGAAGAAAAGAGGGCAGATTGTCAAAACAATAAAGGTATAGCCCCATACCAAAAAAGAGAAACAAATCTGAAATTGTGCAAGCTCAAATGCCACTCCTACAAGAACACACTTATAGTTAGTCAAACTGCCTAATCTTGACTAATTAGCTTTAAATTTTCTGTTGATAGGATAGTGAAATCGATTTTCCAAACTGTTTAATCTTGGCTTATCAGTAGATAGATTAGGATAGAAATTAAAGGTTCAAACATGTTCAAAATATGAACCTAAGTTTTCAAAGAGATATGACTCAAATATGTTTTATTTTTTCTGAGTCAAAGGGATGTAAAAATTTGGTTCTAAAAATAGCTCTAAATTTGAACCAAAGAAAAAGGAAAGACAACTCAATAAGAATCAAATCAGAGCTGTAGAAAAGAGGAAGGAAGTGTTTCAAACTTTCAGATCTTAAGCCTTCCATTTTTTATTTATTTTTTCTGCAAAATAAATGTCTATGTGCAGCTTTTATTTATGCCATAGATCACATCAAGTCAAACAACTTAATCTTGACTTGACTGTTTTTTAAATTTATATTTTAGAAATTTAGAGAATAAAAATCTGTTGGACAGTTTAATCCCAACAGATGGTAGATTAGGTAGAGAATCATCTGAACTCAACTGTTTAATCTGAGTTTAGGAAGAAATAAGGAGTATAAATAGATTAGGTTTCTTTCTTTCAAAAGAATAAAATGTTGTAAATAGAGTTTTCCAATCCAAGTGCACTCTAAGATGAAAAAATGCTAGATCAGTAGGATTGGGTAGGTAGAAAGCTTGTTGATGAAATATCCATTGGTTTCCATGGCTGCTAACTTATTTCCAGAGTAAAAGAAGATCATTCCAATAAAGAAATCAGCCCAATGGATGATGCAATTGATCAGCCTCCCAGAAAATGCAAGTCTGAAAGTTCTTGATACCTTCAAGAAGGCACCATCCCCAAGTGGAGCCACTGTTAGCCACCTATAATATTGGTTATACCAAAAGATGGCTAAGACTTTTTGAGCCTCCAAGGAACAAAGTTTATCACTAAAAATTGTTGGCTCTTGAAGGCTCCTTGAAGGCCTCATGCCTCTGTCCTAAATCTTCATTGTTGTTCCCATTTTTTACTTATAAATCCTGCTGAAAACATGAGAAGAAACTGCTACAAGACCTTGATTTTCCCCCTTCTCAAACCTTCATTTTCTCCCCTTTTTTCTCCATAAAAACTCCCTTGTTTTCATAAATCCTCTTCTTCCATTTATGAAAATCCCCTTTACATAGTTAAAAACTCATTTTTTAACTATTCCGAAACCCCTAATTCCTTTGAAAAACCATTGAAAATCCTTTCCCGATCCTCTTTTTCCTTTGTAAAATCCGAAAACCCACTTTTCTAAGGTTTTGGTCTAAAAACCAAAATCATGTGTTAAATATCTAAATGGGTTGATTGAAAAGTCCGATCGCGAAATCGCAATCGCAGAAAACAAAATGGGTTGATTGAAAAGCCCGAGCCCGAAGTTCCGATATGCGATAAGCCCCTTCCCTTCTAGCCCCCGATCATACCATCCTCCCATACACCCTGGCACTGCAACCGCGCAATGAGCAGTCGGGCGCTTATCCAGTTTAAATAATATTTCTCCGCAAAGCTTTAAAAAACCTTTGTTATTTATCAAAAGCATCGGTTTTTATTATTTTATTAAAATATCTGCCGATGCAAATTTTAGAGAAATCTCCACCGTCGATTCAATCCACAAATCTGACGGTGCGGAGCGCGTCTCCCGGTGGACCCCCTAGCCGTGCGTCGTTTTTCCAAAACCACATGGCTTTTATCGCACCGCTCTTCGGCGGAGGGCGGTTTTTGCCCGATGGCCAGCGATTCCATACATTGCGCGACACGTGTCTTGGACACTGTTCCGAAAAACCATTGTCCATCGCGCATTAACGTTCGGACCAGGACGCCCAGTGATATCTTTGTGTGCCGTCCGATCTGGGCCCACTAATCCAACGGTGATCGCTTGCCAAAGTTGCTCGATGGTTAACGAAGATGCGTGCAAAATAACCGGGCTATCGTACATATGGCAACGGCATCTCCGCCATCGATCTGATCTGCAAATCGACGGTCCACAATTCATCACCCAGTCAAACGTTCCCCACTGCTGACTTTCCATTTCCCACTCCCGACCATCGATCTCTACGCGATCGACGGTTCAGATTCATCCTACTCCTCCGCCTCCTTGTTCAATCTCGACCATCGATCTCTGCACAATCGACGGCTCGGATTTAATTTTTCTTTCACCCGTTCTACGATCGCTCCCGATCAATCCCAACCGTTGGATGATGCCATCCAACAGCCCTGCTCTCTTCACATGCCTTCCGATGCAGTCAACCTATAAAAGCAGGATTTTTTAATAGTTTTCGTATTTTGCAGGGCTTTTTATCATTTTCTCGCAATTTTCAAAGAAGATTCAGAGGCGGAGGGTGACGACCCTCCCGTCTTCGATTCGTCAAAGGAAATCATCCACAGCGTGGAAATGCACATTTCCTCAGCGTTTCCTCAAGCATGGATGCCTTATAAACCCTGCGCAGCCCTGCACACCAACAAGAAAGCCATGAATTGGCATAGTCAAAGAGTATCAGTGCCAAAAGACCAAAACGAACCAGAGCAGAGGATTAATGGACTTTTTAAAGGGGATTATGGCCTAGGATGATCATTACAAACCTAATCCCTGATTTAAAATAGAGTTTAAAACAAATCTGAAGGGTTTCACCGACAGAAGGCCTCCACCGCCACAGTTTGAGGCAATTTGATCCTTTTGGCCATCACAATGCCGCTTGTGCCTCAAAGTTTTCAATCAGAGGCCGAATTTATGTATTAAGACCATATGTTCACCTCAGCGCAGCAAGAGAGTTACTTCTGCAAGGAGACTTACTGTAAAAAATATCTACAGAGTAACTCCAGACATAACACAGAGCCTCAAAGGTCAACAAAAGCTCCCACCGAGCTTAATCTTCATGTAAAAACATTTAATAGAGAAGACACCTATGTAAGTTTCTCATTGAGCCCCTCAAAGGCCAAGAAACCATTTAATTATGTATTAATTGTAGTTAAGATCTTTAATAAGATCTCACCTCCTCTTTTCTTCTATAAATACTTCTAAAGAAGATGAGTAGTGGGTTGGTTGTTGTTTGATCAAAAGCTGTAATATTGAAACTCTCTAAAATCAATACATAATCCTTTGAAGTTGAAGAACAAATTGAAGACTTGGAGATCTTGATGATGTTGTTGCATGTTTGTTCCTGAGAAGGCTCTATCATTAGATTCATGAGCTTGGCTGTTGGTGAAGTATTCTGAACTGTTTCATGTTTTTCCCTATTTTCATTATGTTCCATAATTTCTCACTACAGTTGGATAGAAAGTATTAGGCTAAGAAATGACTCTTGGAAGCACCTTAGACCTGTTCATCCTTCACTGTTTTATGTTTTCTTCTGCTAAAGTATTTTAGAGGCTTTAATCTTTCTCTTTAGTCATCATGCTTGTTTATTTCCTTAATCGTTTGAACAGTTGGTTTCAGCATGATTTATGGTTCTCCCTGCTTGTCTGTTGCCACTTAAAAACTGTTATTGAAGTCTCCCTTGGAAGTTCTTTTCTTATTGTGGATCAGAGAGGTCTGTTTTGATCTTGCCCTTTGTTCTCACTTAAACAGTTGGCTTAAAGGTCGTTATAATTATGATCGTAGATGTTTTTAGGTGTTCCCTCTTCTATGACTGTGATTATCGGTAAATCTTATATGTTTTCTAAAGTCCTTTAGAATAAAATCTTTGAGGAAATAGGGTGTTCCCCGAATCTTAGATATTACTTTGAAAGTTGTTTTGAAATCATTTTTTGCTTAAAGGTGTGATTTGTAGAATTTATGGTTAGCCCTGTCTATCAAAGAACTCTTTATTGTTTCAAATTATGTTTTCAAATTCCCTTTGTTGAGAATTAAAACTCTCTTTCCAAATCATTAATGTTCATTCTATTCCAAAAACAAAAGGATCTCATGGCCAAGTTAGATTTTCCCTTTGATATCCCATATCCTTTGATAAGTGTGTTATGACCTCTTTTTGACTCTATTTCCCAATGAAACAGATATTTTACTGTCCTATATATCTTTCCTAGACCTTTTATGTTCTGCTGTATCAATTCAATCCAACCAAACAAACAAACAAACACCTGCACTTAATAACTAGTCTAAAACCAATACTCTAAGCACACAAGATAAACCTTTGCAAACAAACTTTGAGAGATCCCTCTC
>JAXQQM020079821.1:0-160459 GCA_034641835.2 Pinus albicaulis | reverse complement strand
TTTTGAGGATTGCACCCTCGGTGCAATTGTTTGTTTATAAGATTATATGATACATGTGAGATAAAGGTTTATTATTTATCATATATAAATCAATTTTATCAATATTGTACATTTACACTTTTATGAGGTGATGTTATAAGTAAATTCATAAATATCTCTTTTTAATCCTCATTTTACTCCATGAATATGTTTGGAAATGAAATTTCAATAGATTAATTTTCTCCTAACCTATGTATCATCGATATTGTACATTTACATTCTTAATTATGAGGTGATGTTATAGGTAAATCCATGAATATCTCCTTTTAATCTTCATTTTACTCCATGAATATGTTTGGAAATGAAATTTCAATAGATTAATTTTCTTGCTATTATATGTTTTACAAAGATATGGGAAGGAATTCTCTTTTGTTCTTCTTAGAAATAATTATATATAATTTTATTTTATTTTCAAAATAGATTAAAAAAATTATATGAGAAAAATTATTAATTCATCAATATGTGTGTGTGTGTGTGTGTTGTGAGGAATAATTTCATAGTTCAACTTAATGGTTCATTATATAATCATGTGATCATCACCAATGATATATCTTAAAAAACAACTGAAAAGCCATGTGTACAAAATCGATGTATACTCTAGAGAGTGGTTCTCATATCACTATGTAAATTGTTGTATGCTACTTCAACAAAATTATAAGATAAACTGTAATACACATCATATATGCACCATAACAATTGGTGCTTGGTAAAACCCACCTGCCACACCTTCGTACTCGATCCAATTTTCTCTGTCAACTCTTCTAGCTGTGGGAGTTTCCTCCAAGGATCATAATACCCCCAAGGCATGTTATCACCCTAGTAATTCTCAGGTTGTGGGATGGGGATTTTTGTAGTTAAGAACACTAGGGGTAACCAAGAACCGCTTTGGGAATTCAGGATCTAGCCTTCTTGAACTCCAGAGAGGGATCTCTCCATATGATTTAGCTTTGTTTTAGTAACAGATATTAGGCTAGCTATGATTGTGTATTTGGGTTTGATTTTAAAATATTGGTGGGAATAAAGAGATTTCAAGGTAAACCAGAAGGATATACCAGAATATTGGGCAATGGAGTCAACTCTCTAGGCAAGCAGAACCAAGAAATAAGGCTCAGAGATGCAAATGTGCTAAGGGCAAGATAGTTGACCTTCTAAGGCTATGTATAGGCTTGATTTGATGGAGTGGATGGAATCTGAGCAAAAGGGCACTTAAGAATCCTTAAGCTATAGATAAGAATATTGAAGAAGGGGATCTAACTAGGACCTAGAGAAATTAATAATTCTATGGTCCGGTTATCAAGTAGAAAACATTAAAATGCCAACAAGTTTCGAAACAGGGAGCTTATTATCACTAATCCTGTTTAATTTTTCCTTAGTTGATCATTATAGACTAGAAAAACATAATATGAATGAATGTAAACTTTAAAGAAATACACTGAAAACAAGGAAAGAAACAAGACTTATCTTGTCACCACGAGAATCCTTAGCTATGATGTCTCTGATCTCTTTCTAGTCTGCTGCTTTCACTAGTTTACTCACCAACTTCAATATAACCAGCAAATAAGACTATAGTTGTCTTGAGAAATTTTATTCACACTGAATACTTCGAATTGTGAAGTATTTATACAAAAAACTGTTTACAAAATATCTCAGGAATTGAGATAATGTTTTAATAAAAAATAGGAAAGAAAACTTAAAAAGAGGGACAACTGCAAAATAGTTTGCAAGTTGTTACCTTTTTACAAGAAAAAATATAACTGATTATTCTAATTTTAACTAATTGTTGTTGTGCACTATAACCCTGTATTTTTACCATTTGAGGTAATAGTAAAAAATGAATTTCCAAGTGAATTTCCTGTTTTTTATCCATTAAATTCACAGTAGATCTGTGAATTCTTGCCACTTTTCTACAGAGGGGATCTTCATAGTCTTCAATTTTCTGTAACTTTCATCTGCCTCTATATACTTGGAAAAGTTAGGCTTGATAGTGAACATATGCCTGATCTCATTATCTAAAAAGAACAAATTTTCAAAATACTGAAGAAGTATTTTTCCTGTTGGTGATCCTTGAGGCAGTGGTTGTCTAGCTTGCTCTTTTGCATGATTTCTAATTTTTAGATCATAATATTTCTGAGGCATTAACTTGTCATTCAATGCATGAATATCAGGAAAACCTGCTTCTGACAATGTTTTGTATTTGGCTAAAAATCTTGAGATGGATACATTCATGTCTTTACACCAGTCCTCTAGATTACTCATTATGTTTCTTTTGTTCAGGACCTTTTTTATTTGAAGAATGGTTTCTGTTCTATCAAAAATTTTCAATTCTTCCAACTCTTTGTTTTTTTTACTATTTAAAAAAGCTATGAGTTGGATTGCCTGGGCTGGTTTATTGTCAATTTCCCTCTTAGTCTTGTCAATCTCTGCACTAGCAACTTGAAGTAACTCCCTTTGTTCATAAATTATATGAATTGAAGGCCATTGAGAATGAATGCCTTCAATAATTTTGGTCCATAAATGATTTTTTATATAGGCCACTTGATCTGTAAGATTTACTTGTGCTTGCAGAATCTTTACCTGTTCTTGTAGTCGATCAACCCTTTGCTCATGTCCTTTAGAAGTAATCAAGGCGTCATTTTTGGAATTTTCTAACTTTTTAATAATTCCTTTCAAACTAAGAATCTCTTTATCTTGGTCTTGTAGTGTGCTCCTCTGTGACGATGAAGAAGAAGAGGCGGAGATTTCATGAGAAGTAATTGGCACTGCAGTTGCCAGTACTCCTTTCGGTGCCAAGTGTTCTACCAAAGTAGATGGTATAGCAGTGTTTACAGTGGGGATCACTGTAGGAATTACCATTGGTTGAGATTTTCTTAGTTCTTCATTCTCTTTCATTAGAGCTTCTGTTTGAATTTCCATTATTTTTATCTGATCTGTCATTTGATGTACAAGCTGCTTTAATTCATCATTCTCTGTTTTTTGTTGTAGAATTTCTTTTGCTTGAGAGTTTTCACTCTAAGGAAACTTCAAATGTTTTTTAAGAGCAACTATATCCTCATTTTTCTGTTTAATTAAGACTTTTTCCCCTTCAATGTTGGCTGGGTCACCCCCTGCTTCAATCACTATATCTTCTAGTGCTTTTATTCTTAAATTATTAGCATACAGTGAGGCTTTGTCCAAATTCATTTGATTTTGGAGGTTGAGCATTGTTTTCTCAAGCCTAATTGATTTCATAGTTTTACTGACAATTTTGGAATATAGCATTTCAGTATTGCTCCTATGAAATTAAATTTGATCTAATTCATGAATGGCATCTGCATCCACTTCAAAATATGTTTTGGAATAATCTGCCACTGATTTTGGCTCAGCCACTGTAGGCTTCAAGAATTACATTACCAATTTATTGGATGAATAATCAAATGCTGAAAGAAGCCTGTCTTTGTTTCCAGGCTTTTCCTTAATAAATCTAGAATAAGCTTGATTCTTGATCTCTTCATTCTTCTCTTTAATCTGTTTGAATCTGAGCTACATCTCTGACTCTGTATTGTCAGTTTCCTATGAAGAAGGAGGCAAATCAACTGTAGCCTGGTTTTCCTTCATGACTGTATCTTTTTGTTGTGTTCCAATTTTTACATTTTGAAGCTCTTTTAATGTTTCAGTGACTATTCTTGTTGCTTCATCGTCTATATCAATATTTACAGCCTTATCCTTTTTTTCTTCCGTTGACTTGCTTCTTTTACTATAAGGAATTCTGAATTTTATGTCCTCAATAGTCTCAGCTATGAAACTATCTCCTTCTTTGTCTCTTTTATGTACATTATCAGTATCTTTTCTTGTAGAAGCAACCTGTGTCTGTTCAATCTGTTTGCCTTTGCCACTGTCTACCTGTATTACTTGTACTACCTGTGAATCATCATCAGATAGGGTGTTTGGCTCCCATTCAATTTTATTTACATATCTTTCAATATGGGGCTTAGGATCATGCAAGTAAACAGGCAACTCACATTTTACCCTTATTGCACTCAAAATACATTATGGGTCATAATTCCATGTAAAACTACATGGGAACTTATACTCTTTAAGTTTGACATTTATCTCATTGGTAGCTTCTCTGTTATTCACAATGAATGGCCCAATTCGATTTTTCAGCTTAAATTGGGTCTTTTTCTTAGAAGCTATGAAGTTGATTTCATCTACATTCAATAGTTGTCTCAGATATTCTAAAGAAAATATTCTTGTAGTAACAAATCTGGGTAACTTAAATGGGGCTAGGGATGAGCCATACACTCTGATTTCTGTATGATTTTTATATAAATACCAATCTGTAGTTTTGTAGCTCTCTGATAACTGCAGAATTCTTCTTGTCTCATCATTGATCCTAGGGATCTCCTCTTTTTCCAAGAGATACATAGTAGGGGCTATAAATGAGTCATTGAAATCTGTAAAAGTATACTCTCTGTTCCATTTCCTTAGAATATATGACCAAAATACTACTAATAGAACTTTTCCTTCTGCATCCACTTTCTGAAATTCAATTGGAAACTTATCTGTTTGATAATATAGGAAGAGGTGGAGTAGATAAGAGGAGTATCTGAAAACTCCTTCTTCTAATAATCTGGATAACTGATAATGCATACTTTTAGAAATAAATCTAGAAAAATTGAACTGAATGGATGGTGATTGACCAGGGCTTAGAGTTAACAGAAAAGCTAGGATAGCCACATCAGTGAATTCATCACTGGTGTATCCTAGTATGAAGGAGAGCATTGAGACAATCTCTCTAGTTTCATCCGGGAAATCAACGGTGTCGAAAGGAGGATTTAACTTAGGAATATCAACTTGATTTGGACAAAAATTCTGGTATATTTTGATTCTAGTATTGAAATCCAAGTCAAGATATAGTTGGGTTAAATCTTCTATTGATAGGGAAGCAAAATTGGGGTCATGATTCATTTGCAGCATGGAATTTATCGACTCTTCAGTGATGTAAAACAAGATCTCTTTTTCTTTGTTTACAATACATCTTTGTTCTGGCATATAATAGGCTTGGCATAATCTGATAAATTCAGGAACAAAATGGGTGAGAGGGACAATATATCTAGGGAGATTGGATTACCAAATTGGAATATCTTTGCCACCCTTTTCCACTGATTTGTCGTAGCACCAATTATAGACATCAAGCAGGTTAAATTATACATTAGGGTCTAGTATTCTATAGTCCAAATCAACTAAAGGGCTGTTCTCTGGAGAAATGACTGGAGGCTGGACTGGTCTGACCACTTCTGTAGAATCAGCCATGAGTGCAGGATTTGGTTTGTCGATTTTAAAGGACATAGGCTGAGGAATCTTTGCAGAAGACTTCTTTTGAGATTTTGGGCCTCCATTCTTGGGGGTTACCTATTTCTTGGTCATTTTTAATATGAACGAAGCAAGCTTAAACGGTTTGCTAAGTTCCTTTACGAGAAACGGGGGTTTCTTGGTGAATTTCTACTGAAAATGGGGTTTCTGAGCAGGGATTTTAGGAAATGAAAAGAATTTGAAGCTCAGAACGTGTATTTAAAATCGATTTCAACAGCAAAATGGACCAGGGTATGGAAAAAGCTGCGAGAAAGGGAAATTAGGGATTCCAGGGAAATTTTGACAGAGTTTTCCCTGAAAAATGGACAATTTTTTGCAGTCACATTCGTAATTATTTGAAATCGACAGGAATTTTTAAATCTCAGAGGGCAAGTTCGAAGAAAAGTACCTGGAGAACCAGCGAAATTCAGTTGAAGACGTTGCAGAGGTGCTCAGTCTTAAATTTTTTGAAAATGGCTTCGCAGAGGACAATGTAGTACTTTGTAATGGAAATTCAGGGCAATGGGCGTCGAAAAATGGTACTGGTAGGTTGAAAATGGCTCTGCAAAGTTTCTCAGGGTTCAAACGACATGATTTTGAGGAAAAATGGTTCTGCAATGTTTTTACAGGTTTAAAGCGAAAAGGTGAAAATTTGAATGAAAAATATAATTTTAATGTATTAAACGATGGTATAACCATAGTTAAATGACATTAAACTCGGGTTAAATGGGTGAGGTTTAGGGAATACCGCTAGTGGTATTCGCACGGGTAAATGGTGGTAAGTGGAAACTAGCTTTTAGAACGTGATACAACGTGGTGGCGACACGTAAGCGCGGGGTGGTTTGGAAAAATCACCCATTTCGCGCAGCTTTGCTAAAAAATCAAACGATTACTTTATGAGTGCAAAAATGTATTAACACCGTTGGATCTGGATTCAACGAGCGAACGGCCATGATCAAAAGGAAAGGTGCGGGGAAAAGTTAAGTTATCGAGTTCACTTTGGGCCATTGATCTTGGGAGATGAAGGATAGATCAGACAGGCAAGGAAAGGGTCATATTTATTGAAGTTTAGTTTAGATGAAACTTCGGGTGATTCTTGATTTAAAACATATATAACATATGTTTTAAACTTTTTCTTCATATATTTTATTTATATGGTAAATCAAATCAAGAAAACTTAATTACCATAGGGGCGGGATTAAATATACGGATAAACTTTTAGCCAAAGGGGTTATAAGGGGGGTTTTATTTAAGCATGTGGGAATAAAATACTTTGGCTTAAGTTATAATAAGTGGGTTTTTGGGATTTATTTATAAAAGGAGTTATATAATAGGAAAAGGTCAATTGTAGGGAGTTAATACATAACTTAGAGTTAATATGACAAGGGGACAATGTATATTCAAAAACACATAAATATAACTAAGAAAGTGAAGATTAAAAATCAAATTTGCATTATAATAACTTCATCACTTAGACTTAGGATAAAATGTGATTTTGAGGGCTTTATGCTTTGCAATGATGTAGGAAGTTAATCAAATGAGGATTAGAATATATTTAAGTAAAAATGAAGTTTTACTTAGGATTTTTCAGGGGAAATGAGTGCATGAATGGTAAATGATGTGATTTAGGGATTAATATAGACATTTCACACTTTCAACTGATCAGTCATAGAGCCTTGAGTCCGGTCCCAACAAAAGTCAAGGAAATGCCTTGAGCCTTTCAGACTGATAGTCTAGAATGTTTCATGACTATGGGAAGGGGAAGTTAGTTATTTCGTAGCCCATGATGAATGATATTTACATTGAGACTTTTCACCTTCTTCTACCTACCCATCTTACCATGCTAACATTTTTTTCTTCCTTTGTAGTAGGTGAATTTAAGCTAGCAACCTTCAAAGCATTTATTCTTTCTGAAAGCAAGTAAAAATATCTAATTCTACACTTATTTAATCCATGAATCCAAATTAAACTGTTGGATTCACTTTATTTCTCTACCTAACTACTGAATTGTTAGGATTAAACTGTCTAACAACTCATTATTCTCTATATAACAAAGGAAATTGAAACAATGACAAGTTAATATTGAACTGTTTAACTCATCATGGACTAATGGCATTTATTGACACTCTGCCATAGTCAAAAAGTAAAAAGTAGTGGCATTTATGCTTGCTCACTTTCATGTTTTATTCATTTTTTCTTTGGGGTATCTTATTTTTTCTAAGTCCTTTGATTGTTCTTTTAGGACTTTTTTACCCTCTTTTTTATTTTATTTTTTATTTTTTATTTTGACAAAATATGTGAAGACAACTTGCAGAAGGCAAAGTATGTACAAATTTACAAAATTACCAATAGTCAAGTCAAAATTATTACTCCTATATTATAGGTTGCTAACAAGGCCTATGCCATGCCTTCTCGCATGCAGAAATTCTTCACTTGATGGTTCTAAACCATACTATAAGTCCCCACATTCTATGGTCTAATCCCCATCATACCTATCAACATTCAACAGCTCTTTACACACCCTGAATATAATGACTAGCCTACTCTCATTAATATATACCCCAATAAATACAAGCCACTTAGGAATTAAACCCCAAAAACTTGGGCTCACTCATTTTACATATTTGAATTGATATTTGAATGTATCAACTGCTCGACCCTCTCGTATTTCAACCGTGATGTTTAATGTATGTCGACCTTGTCAATTCGAACTCCGTCACTTGGTTTCAACCAAATGCATGGCCATTCACATAATTATACAGTCCTCCTTATTATAATCTCCACCAATCGTCAAAGATCGTAAAAAATCTCGACTTTGGTCTATAACTCAACGGTCATACATAAAACATTCTTGGCTCCACAGTAATTTACCTCTCAATCTGACGGTCGATGGAGCATCGCGCCGGTTTGGAGGATCCAACGGACACAACGAAATCTCGTGTAACGAACACGCCCAAGGGTTAATCTGTGATGATAAAGGTTTTATAATTTCACCCTCGGCCACGTGTCTCACGGAGACATATGTCGCATCCTTTTCACCAATTCTGCTTACCACCTCCAAACTTGCGCGATATCGCAGATTTTCCAAATGGTGGTTTTACTGTGCACTTCGGTCACAGTTCCACCTCTTATCTTCCAGGTTCCATCGAGCTTTTTTTTATTGTACTCTGCCTCCGCTCCTTTGACTCGCATATTCCTGTACTAGTTTTTTTTTCTTCAATTAAGGACTCGCACTCCATGAGGTTCCTTCACACACCGGTTCTATGTACGTGGTAGCACCGATCAAACCTTGAATTGAAGGCTCGAGCACAATTCTCTATTACACTGTGGGGAGATCCATAATTTGGACCTGTCGACCCTCTCTACCATGGAATTTCCCATTGTATTACATGAGTCTTGACCACAACATTTCCATCCATTGTCCAATGCCACACCGTCCACTGTCATGGCGCTTAACACGGGTTATCACACAACTTTATTTGTCCGGCAATTCTTACACCGAGTTAAACTAATATCCAATGGGTTCATGAAAGGATAGAACCTCTTGCACAGAGGCTAGTAATTTAGTTAAGGAATCGGTTCCTCTTTCAACATACAGGACCCCATTAAACCACAATTATCGAGTATGTATTCCAGACTACTATACAGTTGATTATCGGGACACAGAAACCATTCACGCCATAATTAACTCGAAAATGCACAATACCATTGAAATAATTCTACATTTATGCAGTGAAGTACTTACAAATTTGGCTCGACCAGATCTTCGAATTACTTGGCCCTTCTCCTCTACTCTGTCTCTAGGAAAATCCTACGCAGCCTATGCAGTTCTCTATGCAGGTCTACCTTATTATGCCTATAAGGCTTATTTTTATACAAACCCTGAATCGACTCAACTCCTCTAACGCTCAAAACTCTTCATATCTCTAACTCTGAGACTAACCCTTTGACAGACAGAGACGGACTCCTAAAATTAGCTTAACTTCTGAAACTGACTATCTCTTCAGGTGCCCATTAATCATTCGGGAAGTTACATTTTCTTCTCTAATTAACTAAAAATAACTCAACTATGAATAAATACATGGGGAAATCAAACATGAGACCCCCCTTTACATTTATTTATGGACAAAGGTTGTTTTGAGCCTAATGCCCCTGCATCAACAATTGCCATACAACTAATTTGTTTTAAGATACATGTGGAATTCTAGGGGTAAATTCCATATGATGTGTATATCAATCTATTAGGTGTTGGTAAGTTGTGAGTATCTAAGAAATGATAAGGAATATCCATACATCATGATCTTGTAATGTGATTATAAATTGTGTCTATGATTTCCATAAAATGTATAAATGATTTGTTTAAAAAAAATCAACACAATCAACCCTAAACAATGCTCATGATGTGGAATGTCATTGGTGAAACCAAAATTATGGTCACATGTCCTGTTTCTATGGTAATGGTGATCATATATATGTTGTAGCGACACTTGATGAGTAATTAAATAAATCTCAAAGTGTGACTCATTGTGCCATATTTTTTTAAAGCATGATTTGTTTTTCTAGTTTTTACTAATTTGTTAACATATTTTATTCATTTGGAAAGCTAATTAATGATGCTTTAAGTAATTAGGACCTAATGAGAGATCATCTTCACATATTCACTGAAATATATTTGGTAATTGTAGTCACTATATGAACCACACATGCATGCTACTTAAGAAAAATTGAAATATAAACTATAATACACATCTTATATCTACCATAACAATTGTCATACAACTTATTTACTTCTAGATACATATGAAATACTTCAGGTAAATGCCATATTATGTGTATACCAATATAGTAGGTGTTGGTAAGTTCTGAGGATCTAAGAAATGATAGGGCATCCACACATTAGTGCCTTGGTGAATTTTTTGCATAATTTTCTATTTGTTGTAATTTTGTTGCCTGGATTTGTTAAAGATTTCAAATAATACAATTATCTACCAATTGTTCTTTATAAAGAAGAAGTACAATAATTATTCACCTAAAAGTGAGCCATGTGAAAATATTGGTAACATGAGTAACCTGGTAAGCTGTAAATGAAAAGTGAATAACCTCCACTCACCAACAGGTGGCAGGTAGGGTTGGAATTTGGATTTCTCTTTACCCATCACACAATTTTTTTTTGACGTTTTGGTCATTATTTTTCTAGTCAATAAACGTTACGTTAAAATTTTTTCACTTCATTAATGACGTTCTCATAATAAATTAACCCTTCACCAATAAAATTTTGATTAAAAATATTGAACGCTCTTCCATTTTCTTTGGATTTTGGAGTGTGATATATCTGTGTCATGGAATTTTAATACCTAAAGTTTCAAGAGAAATAAATTATTCTTGTCAAACTAATATTTCCTCAATATATGCTATGATCTACTAAAAATTACTTCAAAAAGAAAGTAACCTTCCAATATAAAGAAAAAAACATGAATGAGCTTTCCCTAAATTGCAATAAATTTATGTTTATTATTAATATTGCATAATATGTCTTATAAAAATTGCATAATTGGACTAAGAACAGATCCTCAGTGCATTTTTTATTGTTTTTGTGATTAAAATAATGAGCCAAAGAATGCTAAGGCACTCAGAGAAATCAATCTATGTATTATTTCTCACAAAATCATGTTGAGTAGTGGAGACTAAGCGCTAGATTTTTTTTTGTCCTCAATCTCTCTATTAATTATGTCTATGTAGTTATAAGAATAACAAGCCAAAGAAATCTTAGGCTTCCAGAGAAATTAGTCTTCGTGTGCAGAAAATAATGATTACTGTTGACTAAATGTTATACCATTTGAAATTGCTGAGCGAAATTAATCAGGCCATGATGTACCATTTGTCAGTATCTATTTTCTCATGTATGAAAGTTGATGTACCATTGAAAGTTTGATAATTCTATTGAAAGTTTAATAACTATAATAACTATATATATATATATGTATGTATGTATGTATGTATATGTATGTATATATATATATATTTTTTTTTTATTTTTTTTTAAATTTAATGATTAATAATAATTAAATTAAAATTCTTAAAAGACAAAATAAAAGCCTAATAATCATGAACTATTATGAGAATTTAAAAATATAGAACTCAGGCTAAACATAGTTACAAAGATACCAAGAAAAGAAGAGTGCATGTGCATGATAACCTCTTTCTTGACAACCTATGAATGCCATTCTCAATGAAGACTCAAGACTCAACTAGATTGGATTGTGTATCAAAACAATAGGAATGAATCAAAGTTCAAGGAATGAATAACTTGATCAAGAAAATTTATAGGGAAGGGTAACTTGACTATCAATCTACTAAACCTCACTTCCATGATTAAAAAAACACCCCCACCTTCTCAGTGGTCCCATCATGGTCCACCTATTGAAAAAAAACCAAAAAATATTATTTTTTATATATTTTTGCATGGCCATTGGACAATGATTTACTATGGTTTTCCTACTAAATTCCAATGGATGATTATTCAAAAATATTGAGAATTAGTTTAGTCTCAAGGCATAGCCAAGAGTCTTACTGGATAATTATAGATTACCTCTCCATTGGACACATTTTTCATCTAATTTTTCACGTGAGTTTCAGTTGATGCTAGATCTTTGCCTTCTATTTCTTTAGTGAAGCTAAGAGTTAACTTTGATCTTACATTAATAACAATACTTGCATGAATATCCATGATTTTATACTTCCCCACTGTGGTCAATGTTGATGTATGGCCTTGGCCCATTAATCTTACAATTAACTCACTATTCATATTCAATTTTCTCCAGTTCAGTCCAATAAAATAAGGAAAACAGAAAATGAAGTCTTGATACAAATACAAATACATAATTCAAATACTCTTAAAAACCAATTAATATATAAATTGTCGTCATTCATGCTAAAATTAGTTTGAATTTTTTTAATGAATCTGCTTACAATTAATAGATTACATTGCTCACAAAATAAGAGATAATTTAGAACTATGATTTCATAATAATAAATTACCCTAGCAGTTCAAACTTTGAACATACCTTATGAAATTAAAATATGGCAGGTTAATGAGCCAATCTAGTTTCCTCGGAGCCAATCTTGAGCTTGGCCTAAGTTTGAATGCCTTGAGAGTGCGAGTGTAAGGAACTAGACGCCTAAAGCTTTTATTTTGTGCTTGTGTAATTCACTGTATGACCATCAAGCCAAGCCACCAGCTATATTAACACTACTTCATGTTGGGGCATATTGGCATTCTAATTTTTTAGTGCTATAGCCGTACTTTTTCATTGCTTCACTAATCACAACCTTGGAAGTTTGCAGGGCAATGGGTTTTATTCTTTATTTGGTGTTTTATGTAAAATAAATTATTTGTGAACTTTCTGTAATAGGAAGGGGAAAACTAAATTGATTCTAATTTTAAAATATCAATAAGTGGTAATTTCTTTATTAAAATTTTAATATTGAGTGAGCCAAAAAAGTAAATTTCCTTAATTTTTGAGTATAGCCTTGCAATTGCGAAGAGGACTAGTGTTGCAAAATTATTGGTAAGTGGAAATTAAAGGGCGTAAGAACATTTTTGAAAAAATTTCAAACGTCAAAATTAAGTCTTCTATCCTTCCTAGCACCTCATGGAAAACAGGAATCCACAAATTCTAGTCGTCAAATATGTGCAAAATGCCTTATGACGGGAAAAATGGAGGACTGGTCCTATGCTGCTACATGAGTTAGGGTTTCATGTGGCAACAAGGAACCTTGTATAGTTTTTCAAGGATAGGAAAGGAGAATATTGTCAGTTAATCATCACATGAAACTTCATCACCATTTGAAAATTGTGTCCTAATTTGAAACAATAAGACTACCCAAATATTTCATTATTTAATTTTGTTGAAGATTGCAACAAGAAATAGTGAAGGAGGCATCCTGAAACATCATTCCCGATCCTAGTTGGAAAGTGATCACCTAAACTAGGTGGGGCCCACACAGGTGATTTTTTTCGCAAAGTCTATTTTTAGACTATGTCTATTTTTAGACATGCCAATAATATTCTATGAGTTGCAGGATGCTATTTGTGGATGGTTGGTCAAGTTGGAAAAATAGATGGACTTCTATTTTTAGACATATTGGGCGGAGTCTATTTTTAGATTGCCAGTCTAAAAATATATATGTCGAATATTATTAGCTCTTAATAATATTTGGACTCTAAACATTATCTTATTCTCTTGGAGCACTTCAGTTAAGTGCACAGATGTGGCACAACAGTTGATAGAAGGAATTACGCTATTCTTGAGGGTTTACTGGAGCTATTGCATGGAGACTTCAGTTAGAACTCATGTGACAGATTTTGGTGGAGTTATTGAAGTAGTTGGTGGAGTTGTATTCAGTTTAACTCAGTTAGACACAGTTGAGCTAGTTGTATCTAGTCTAACTGATTAATACACTAGTGAGAGTGGTGTGAATTAATTCACCAAATAATAACTCATTAATCAACTGAAGAATACATTAGTTAAATACAGTGCATGGCAGTTTCAGTGGAGACCAGTGGAGAGATAGTTGAAAGGGAAAGATAGACTATCTGTTGTGACTATTAGTGATGCATGAATTGCATCTACATATACATTGGAGTTTCCAATGATAATCACGCAGTCAATGAGAGTGGGATTACATTGAATTGGTCTTTGTAATCATCTTGGATTGCACAGTGAAGGTAGGCTAGTAGGTGGAAAAGATCGGTGCATGGATTTGCAAGATTGGGCCTGATTAGTGTATGAAGATTGCACTGTACTAAGAGCTTCTGATAAGCTTTGTATGCTTTGTATGAGATTTTCATATGATCTCCATGTTACATAATATATAGTTGGGGTTTTTAGCTTCAGGCTTTCCCGTTAAACAACTGTGTTATGTGTGTTTTTATTGCTTCATGTGTTTTGCAATTGTTGATTAAATTTCCGCAAGAAATATAGTGGAAGGATTCTGTATTTTGCAAGAAGATAAATATTGTGAGATCAGGAGACTCCAGATATATACATGCTTAATGTATATAATTTCTACAAATTTTGTTTGTGTAATACAAAAAAATATCCTAGATAACTTAAATAATGTAAGCACTTTTGCAAAAATTTAGTGGAGAGAACCTCCAATTACATTTATTTTGAAGTTCCACTTGCATTTTAAGCCATTTTAATTAGTCTTTCATAGCTATTCTAGTAAAAATTTCAACCTCTTGTAGAAATTTGTTTGTCACTTGTATTAGAAATGAAAAAATCAAATGTAAATAAAAATGTTTTGAAATGCAAAAATAAAATGCGCGCTACATAAAAATAATTTTTTTTAAAAACTGCATTAACGTCTGATATCACGCGCGCATTCGCCCTCAGCTCTTGCAGAACAACATTCACCCTCAGCATTCGCCCTCAGCTCTTGCAGAACAGCATTCACCCTCAGGATTCGGCCTCAGCTCTTGCAAAACAACATTCGCCCTCGGCTCTTGCAAAATGGTAAGTTCTTACTGCAGGCCCTTCCTCCTATAGTAGGGTTGAACCTATTTGGGTTTTTTTGGAGCCTCTGAGAATACAAAGGTTGTGATTGATTACGGGGCACTGCCTATATTTGTGGAACTTCTTACCTCTAGGAATGATAATGTTTGAGAACAGGTAGCACGTTTATTTTAGAGGCATAAAATTATTCTTCCCAACTATCTTTATATGTCAGTAATTTTGGAATTTGATTTAAAAAACTAGTACCCAACTTTGAGTTCAACTGGTGTTCGTGTAAGGTTGTTTGGGCTTTGGGAAATATTGCTGGAGACTCTACAACATTTAGGGATCTTGTCCTCAGTCATGGAGCTCTGAGGCAGGTGCTTGCCCAGCTGAATGATACTTCCAGAATTTCAATGATAAGAAATGCTACATGGGCTCTGTCAAATTTTTGCCGTGGTAAACCCCAACCACTATTCGAATAGGTAAGCAGAATACATTTTCTGCCTCTTCTTCTTAGTTCGCAGATACTGTGGATTTTTTTTAAATATCTTAGTGCTTGGTATATTTTGATGTAATATGGACCTAGGCGCTTGTTCATTACAATGAATCCGTCATCAGGTTTTAGAAAATGCTCAGAAATTTGGGTTTCACAAGGGGATTACCCTTGCTTGCAATTATGTATTATCAATCACATTCAAAAAAAGTCTTTCGTAGCATTGCTGAGCTCTTTGTAGGTGAATTTCCGAGGCAATTTCACAATATCTGAACTAAATTTGTCTGTCCTTTTCAATACTTTGCGCTTGTAACAGAACCAGAAAAAAAATCTAGTGGCCAATGCAACAAAAACAACACCTCCTATTGCAATGCCTGCAATTCACCCTCTCTTCACGCATGAATGACTATGGCACCCTCTTTTGTGAACAATTACTGGAGATGAAGGTACTATTTTCCATTAGGATCATGGAATTCAACATCCAAAATAGTATCAAATTCCACTGCAATAGTATTCCCCGGTGAGGGCAACAGTTCATTGAGACCTATTGGACTCATCACCCCCAAATAGCCTCTAGGGCTACCCAGAGTGTGATCATATGGAGCAATAAAAAATGCTAATCCATCCCCAATTGAAACAAGAATAGGACCCAAATTGGCTACAGAAAACGAGAAACACGTTTTGAAAGAAGAAGAAACTTTTGTATTAGGGTCCAGAAATCTAACTGGTCTATTGTACAATGCCCTACCTGCACTTCAAATTGGTACTCCCAAATCCATGCTAAGGCTCACTGTGCAATTCTTCAGATGAGCATCTTAACCTGAAGTTTGATTCCAAAAAACCAAAGTCCCACATTCTGTACCCGAGATCTGCAGTACAACGGTAGAGTTAAAGTAGAAGCACTTCACAATAGGAAGCGAAAAGGAAACATTGATAACATCGCAAAATTTCTCCGCTTTAGACTGATAATTTTCTGTGCGAAAATTCAACTGCGGACAGTAAAACATAATATCAAACACAAGCAATCCACAATGGAATTTGAACATGAGGATTTATAACCACAGAAAACTTTCTCCAGGTTAAAAGAATTCCAGAATGGCTTTAAGATTCTACTAATGAGCGCTTACAACACCATAGCAATTACTGTCACAATGAAATCTGATGGAAGCAAAGCCCTTGTACAGTTTCTACATTTCCACAGTGGAAGCAAGAATCTTGCTATCTCTCATGATATGGTTCTGTGGTCAAATCCTTTTCTATGGCTGTCTTGTTCTGCTAAACGTGGATCTGTCTTAGCTTTGGCTCTAGTTATCATTTAGGATCGCGACTATCTGATCTTGTTGTGGCTTTGACTATACAAACTTGTTCAATAGGAAAATGTTGACTCTGCTATATATAGGAGCCTCAATGGGTGCTCTCAAACACTTTTTTGGGCAGCTTTTTTTTGTCTTTGATTCAAGGCAGAAATATGTTGTAGTTTTTTAGTCCTTGGAACTTAGTTCTCTCATATTTTCCATCCTATCCCCAGTTTTCTATCGAGAAAGACATAACTTCATGATATCAAAATTGACTATTTTTGGCCATTTATCTTTAGTAATGGTACAACCTTAATTTGGTGCATTCGTACAGTATCTGAAGAGCACTCTCAAGATGTTATTCAATATTTTAACATAACTACTACATTTAACTTCCATGCTCTAATATTTATATCAACCATAAGCATTCTTAAGTTAGTTCCACGTTTGTGAAGCAGAAGGAATGCTTCTGACAACTTCTTATCATAGTAGTACAATTCTGTTCGCAGTTTAGCTTTTATAAACCTCCAATTTTCCAAACGTAGTAGAGACTACAATTTGCATCTGAAATTTTGCACAAATCTGTTTAGTATTCTATAGAAAATGCATTAAGAATAAAAAAATCCCACAATTTGTAAAAAGCCCACAATTTTGTAAAAATACCACATTTTGTAAAGCCCACAATTTTTAAAAAGCCCACATTTTATTAAAAATATAAACAATTTGTAAAAAACCCACAATTTTGTAAAAAACCCACAATTTTGTAAAAAGCCCACATTTTGTAAAAATCTCACAATTTGTAAAATGCCCACTTTTATTTTCTTTTTGTTTATATATTAAGCTCCCATTGAGTTCAACAAGTCTTGGGTTTTCTACACCATTGAGAGAGATTTATTATTTTCTTTATAGGATAATTTGCATCAATGGAATAAAACACTAGAGTTGGAAAAAAAATTCAGAAGGGTGAAAGGGGTGATGGTAGAGTTTATTGCCCTTGTAAAAAATGTTGTATGAGAAATAATGTTATAGTTTTAATAGCAACAACAATAATGCATTGTAGGAAATATGGGCACATTGATGGTGGATCGAATGACTGTCGTCCCGTGGTAATTAATTATCTATCTTCATTTTGATTATATCGTAAAGTTTTATATTATTTTAATATTTTTTACATGCGCACTGTTGTAGAGGTAAATCCCCTCTGTGGACAGAGGTGATCCCTACTAGCCCAGATCGGGTCTAGCAACAATCGTATCATGCTAAGGCGTAGGTTCCTAATTACAATAAACCAACTTGCGAAGAAGGCCTACCTCAAGTCCAACGCTGTTGTTCATAGAGAAGATGACGTTCCCATTCCCTTGCTCTAGCAGATCACAATCCTCTCACTCACCGCGATTGAACACCTGCACACACAAGAAACACGACAAACACAAGCGTAAAACCTGATATATGCAATTATGTATTAGTCAGAGAGGACACAACTCATGATCATAATGAAAAATACGAGTGGAACCATAACCAATAGTCGCTTATCATTAATTCATCAAAGGAAAATAAAACCAGGCTCTGACGTTGAACCTTCCTTCGGTAGGTCGTCAGCGGAATACGTCTCAGTAAAGCTTGTCAGGAATGGGGACAAGCCTCTCTCTTCGATCGTCAATCTCCTTGCTATGGATTTGGCACTATGAGGACTATCAAAGCTCTTGCAACATTCTTTAGGCTATGAAGGCTCTTGGAGATTCTTGGAGACTCTTGGAGACTCTTGGAGACTAGCTTGCAAAGAGAAATGGCAAGCTTATATAGATGGTGGAAGGGGAGTTGGGATCCCTACACTCATGGGATTTTCCCTATCCTCACGGAAGCTTCCATGAGAGGTGGAAAACTACTTCCTCTACATTGAGAACCGGAGCCAAACGTCCCAACTCGATTTAGAGACCAGTTCAGGAGTTGGTTAAAGTCAATCTTCCGCCATTTATTTTTAAAAAACACTCCTTATTAATCTTGGCATGGGTACGACTCTGGGACACAGCGCCAATTGGCGCGCCCTATTTGAAGGATTTCCCCCATTGGCGTGGGCATAACACAGGCTAGTCGCGCCAAGGATGAAAAGGCTATTTTTAGGGTTTTTTCACAAGGAGATGTCTTCAGGGGAATGAAATTCCATGTCTAGGGGAATGCCATGAAAGTGTTTTTAGGTTATATCATTGCTCATAGGTCACAGAATAAGCCCTCCAATGTGTGGGACGGGGAATTGCAGGGACGGTGACAAATTGTTGTGTAACACGCACTAATGTTTAATTATTAATCTTTGTAATTTTCATAAAGGCACAGTTGCCCCCCAACTTTTTTCAGATGATCAACCATCTTCCACAACTAAATAGTAGTAGATTAGATGATGTTTCACCAATACAAGAGAATATTGCAGCAAATATTAGTATTGGAAATGATGTTGTACAAGGTGAAGAACATGAAGCGAATGGTGAAGGTAATTTTAATGATCCCATGGAGGTAGATCATGATGACAGTAATGAGACAGTTCACATTAGTGATGGGACAAATCAAATGCTCCAAGACTTGTATGGTGAGTCAGATGATGATGGTGGAGATAGCAGTGACGGTATTTATGATGTATCTCTGATTGAAAGGTCAAGTGAACGAATTTTTGAACACTCAAATGCAACTTTTCTCTCTGCTACATTGTTGCTGGTGAGCTTAAATATTATGAGTAATTTGTCGAATAGATGTATGACACAACTCCTAAGGTATGCAATATGTATATATGATCACATATATGTAAATGTTCATTATTTTCCCTTTTCTTAGTTGTAATGAATGTGTAAAATAATAACTTATATATGTATATGTATATGTATATGTATATGTATATGTATATGTATATGTATATGTATATGTATATGTATATGTATATCTATATATATATATATATATATCTATATCTATATCTATATCTATATCTATATCTATATCTATATATATATATATATATATATATATATATATATATATATATATATATATATATATATATATATATATATCATAGTTATCAAAACCGGCCGGTCAGGAACCGACCTTGCAACCCGGTCATAGCCTATTCTCACATGTTTTGGCTGGTTAACCGGACCTAACTGGCCGGTTAAGTATGGAACTGGCCGGTTTATGAATAAACTGGCTGGTTCCGTACTTAACCGGCCGGTTAGGTGCTCCTCCATGAGTTGCAAATTCCTCAGTGTCTCCTCCATGAGCTGCAAATTCCTCTATTATAATAGCAACAAACTTGTCTAATAACTCATACTCAACACCTTATAGCAGCAACAATACACATGATGACTGATAAATACAAGGCTGGCTAGCATAAAATCCCTGGCAGCATGCAACTCATCAAGTGTACTTGATGACAATTTATGTTCTCAAAACAATCAGCAACAACCTTATTTCACACTCAGCTAGGAACTGTCAGACCCTCTCTCTCTGCTCACACATAGCAGCAGCATAAATACAAAACCTTTCACACAACATACAAGAAATTTGATCATGGCATCAAGACTGATGCAAATGGTCTGACGCCACTCAAGGGACAACAACATAAAACCTAATGAAAATGTGACTGGCAATAATAAATTGACCACTAGAAAATTCCCGCTTGGAAATGCACTAAACTGGCCACTGAGTTTTCTGGGTTTTAATGAATCTTTTCAGTGATAAATTTTGTCAAACACATTGTGAGCAGACTGCTGAAGTTGTAATGCTCTCTCAACTTGTTAAAAATAGCACTAATAGTGGGTTTCATAAACCAATTCAATACCTCTAAGTGTTGTAGATGTTTTTCTAGAAATTTATTGGCAAGCAAACATAGATAATGAAGAATACAAGATCTTCAAAATGCTGGTATGATATATATATATATATATATTGAACCCAAAATTGTCTTTAAGGCTGATACAATGAATTGACAACAGATCTGAGCAGGGATGGATTGTATATTATAATATTAACTCAGCAATAAAACACAGTGAATAATATAAGAGAAACCTGATACATTACTTCAACAAGTTTGCTTATGTATTTTTCGATGATATGTATTGCATTTGGTGCCATTTTTATATATTCACCTTTGCATGGTATATAAATGAGCAAAATTTTCATATTTTGTCTCTATTGGCTTGGAATCATGGTTGCAAATCTTAAAAATAGTTTTCTTTTTTATAAAAAAAAATTATTTAATGTATTTTTTTTAAAACTAGTTCATTGAGATCTGACCGCTACCGGTTAGACCGGTTCCGGTTCGAAACTCAGTTCATTAGCTCCACCGGTTCCGGTTTTAATAACTATGATATATATATATATATATATATATATATATGATTAATAATATTTACAAGACACTAGTTTTTGTTTATGTTGTAGATTGTTGGGTGAATATTTGTTACCATCGCCAAATACTTTACCTCGAACATATCGAGATCTATGTGCTATTATGAAACACTTTGGAATGGAATATAACACTATAGATGCACGTCCTAAAGATCATATTATATATTACGGAGAACATGCGTTGAAAATGTAATGTCCGAAATGTGGTACCAGTAGATATCGAACAGATCAACTAACCAAAAAGGTGCCTCAAAAGGTTCTTCGCCATATTCCCATAATTCCACGTTTGCAGTGAATGTTCAGGTGTAACAGCATAGCACAGTTTATGGATTACCATTCAAAGAATAGAAGTGAAGATGGTGTTCTTCGAATGCCTGCAGATGGTTCTGCATTTAGAGAAATCGAGGAAAAATATGTAGATTTTAAAAATGAACCTCGTAATGTCAGGATTTCATTGGCAACTGATGGTGTTAATCCATTCAGAGAGCTTAGCTCTACTTATTCAGTGTTGCCTATTTTCATTATCAACAATAACATTCCTCCTTGGATGTCAATAAAGAGGGAGCACATAATGTTGACTATGATTATTCCAGGTATTTGATACATTATTTTTTTGAATGTAACATTTTCATTTCTCTCGTTGTTTGCATAAATATATATTTTATTTATTTACTTACTTATATATACATATATCATGGTAGTAATTATTATGTATCGTAATTTTGAAAAATTAGGTAAGTACTAGGTCAAATATATGAATGTATATATTGAGCCTCTTATCGATGAGCTAATACAGTTATGGCATGGGATCACTATGTATGACATCACTAAACCAATCAAGCATAAGAGATTTCAATGTCGTGGAATGCTTGTATGGACAATTCATGATCCCCAGGACTAAAACATGTTTGTGGTATGTAATATTTCGTTGCACTTTAATATAATACATAATTATCTAAATTAGATATACCATATTGCATGTTTTAAAAATGATCTCATAGTATATTAATTTTTATTGATCCATCTATTGCAGGTCTTCAAACAAAGGGTAGATTTTCATGTCCAATTTGTGGCCCTAAGATGAAGTATCGTCATTCGTCAGACTTAAGAAAGATGGTGTTTGATGAGTTTAGGCACTTCCTCCCTAGGAACCATAAGTATCGTACTACTAAAAAACATCTTTTCAATGATAAAGAAGAAACTGGATTAAAACCACGAAGAATGACACCTCAGTTGTGGATTTTGGAATATAACAGAATTAATAATCGTTAAGCAGCTGGTACGTAATTTGTGTATATATATATATTATTTGTTTATGTAATGTTTATAATTTTGGTTTTAACTAATGAATTTATTTTATTGTATTTTATAATTAATATTGTTCTGATTTATTTTATTCTTTGATATCAAGGTCATCGTCGCGGTGAAGGTACTAATATTGTACTTCCACCTAGAATGAAATGTTATCCTTCTCAATTCACGAGGTTGCCCTACTATGAGGACCTAAAAATATCTCATTTGTTTGATACAATGCATGTCGGGAAGAATGTGACAGAAATGTTATGGCGAACCATAGATGGTGCACATGATAGAGATAAAATTGACAAAATTTGTGCTGACATTGAGAAATCGAATCATGCAATGAAAAGTGTGATCGACGGATCAAATAACAATGGAGGTCAAAATTATAATAATATTCCATGGTTATTAACAGAACAACAAAGCAATGATGTAAAAGAGGTCGTTAGAAGAATTAAATTTCCAACAGGTTTTGCTTCAAACATAAATACTATCTTAATGAAGAAAGGTGACTTCAGTGGGGTGAAAACACATGATTGGCATACCTTTGTTAAGGTAATTTTTTTGGTATAAGTTTTTGTATGTTATTGCTTGAATACATATTTTAAATTTTCCTTTTTTCTGTTTAATTTGGAAACCAATAACGATTCATTTTTTATTGTTATAGTATGTTCTACCTGTATCTCTCCCAAACGACTTCGACAACAATGTCAAACAAGTTATATGTGGTCTTAGTAAATACATGAGGTAAGTAGTTTTGATTTATACGCAAAACCTAATTGCTACAATTTCTTTTCGTACTTGATGAAATGATGTATTAATTTACTTGTAATGAAATATATATTATGTTTCATTGAAATAACCTTGTGTAATGATTTGCAGATGGTTTTCATTGAAATAAATTCATCAAGATGAAATAAAGTATTGGAAGAGAGAAATTCCTCGGCTAATGTGTGAAATGCAAAAGTATCTACCTCCAAAATTTTTCAATGCACAAGAACACTACTTGATACACCAAGTTGAGGAGATTGAAATGTGTGGACCAGTACACACAAGGTCAATGTGGATGGTTGAGAGGCACCTGAAATCCTTGAAGGCTTTGGTTAGACAAAGAGCATGACCTGAGGGTTCTATGGTGGAGGGATATGTGGTATATCAATCCATGGTGTATATTAGTCATTATCTTCCTAAATTAGCTGCACCAGCCATGAAGGCGGTGAATTGCATTTAGGATGTGAACTCCGTTTAATCAATTTTAGTGTTCCTAAATTGATAACATAAATTGTCAACCAGGGCTAGTAAACCGTTGAAGTGAAGTGCACCATATGTGCCTAAGTAACATCTTCCTACTTCATTGTGTTCAATGTTTTTCTAATGTTTTTGGTTTTATTTTTACTATTATTTTATGCTAAGGTGAAAAACTAAATTAATAGCAAAGAAAAGTTACTGAATGCACTAAAACAAAATAAGATCTACTCTAAACTAGGAATGATAAAAAGAACAGAGAATGCTAATCCACAGATTGTAAAGCTACTAATAAAGTAACTCATAACATTAAACTTAGTCCAATTCGCTTCATTAGAGATATATTGGAACAAACTGAGAAAAGGATTAGTTTTGATGTAATGAAGTTCTCTTTAGTAAACAACAACTTAAAACATCACAGAGAAATCTTATTCATGGTTAGAAGTCTATTGGAACATTTTGAGAAAAAGATCATCTGCAACATAGTAAAGAACCCTATGCTAAAATACCTTATGACACTAGAATTAACTCATTCTGCAACTCAAAATGTTACTATTAAGCCTCGTTCAAAGGTTAGAGATCTCTTGGAACAACTTGGGAAAAAGTTGTTTGTAAAATTATGAGAAATTGCAGAACAGTCAAGAACTCAAAATGATTTAACTAATTCTTTTTTATATGATAATTATGTATTAGAAGAATTTAAGAACAAGAACAACTTATAAAATAATGAGGGTCTTTTAAGTCTAATTAACAGGACTGAAATACAATTAACTAATAGAACTGAAATGCAATGAACAGAACTGAACTAAAATGCAATTAACTCAAGAGTACTACAGCTATATCTTATTCACGCATTAGTGATATATTGGAACAGCTCATAAGAACAAGATTGACTGTAATATTCAATGTAAGTAAATGACATACGTATGATGCAAGAGAATAAACTCAGAAAACTGCCTAAGTTAAGAACAAAACAGAGTTAAAAGTCACTTATCTAGAAAATATGCACAAAGCCTTTCGGACAGTAGGGGCCCTCTACCATCAAATTAGCACACGAATCCTTAATTCCTTAAATTTGCTTCAGGTCATGCATCAAATTTATACTTATTTCATTAAAATAAAATGCTTCAGAAACAGAGTATCACAGTCTTTGGAAACTAACAACAAAACATCAACTAATTGTTTCTCGGTTCACCGAGTTATTTTTATAAGAAAATACATAACTGACACTGAGTAGAAATAGGCATAGGTGTATTTTATAATTAAAATCGAACTAGAACTCCTGTTGAGGACTCGTATTCTGCTGAAGACACCTCAAGAGTCCTTTTCCTTGTAGAAGTCTGCTTCTTGGTTTTGGCTTTATCCACGTGCATAACCACTTCCAGATTTTTGCTCAACCCTCGTGGAGGACAAGGAATGATGCAGAAGATTTTTGGAGTCTAACAATATATTTCTTTCCATTAGATGACACCTGTAACCTGTTTAAACACTAAAATAGCTGCGGAACGCCTGATTGGCTACGGAACGTCTGTATTCTGTAGCTATTTTGCACAAAATTATTAAAACAGCAAAAACCATGAAAATATAATATGTTAATCAATTTCATGTAACCTTTAAGCAATCCTAATCATTCTTCATTGATTTTAGGCTTATGAAGTGATAAAATAATGATGAAATGAAGTGAAGGTTTGTAAAAGTGAAGGCAATTCTAGGGCTTAACATGCCCCCACTGCAAAACTATTGCATGTCCTCATGCAATTTTATCAAAAATTATTCCATGTGCACTGAAACCTCTGTTAGAACATCCAACCTTATCTTTCTGCTTCTTTTGCTAGTTAGTGTCATTCTGGGTTTATTTATGAGTAATTTAAACCTGAGATTTATGAGGGCTCTATTCAATTTCTTATTCCTCTTCTTTAGCTTCCTATTTTCTTTGTGCAATGTCGCCATTTGCAGAATGAGAGTATTATTCATAGCATTCTTCAATTTAAATTGTTCTCTCAAGATTTCATTCTCATTCTTAATGTGTCTGTTCAATATCTCCAATTCATAATTATCTTTCTTTAGGGCTTATATTGGAGGTTCTTGTGGACTGAGGGATCTTTCTTGATTCTCTGAGGCCTTTCTTTCCAAAGATTCCACATAATCATAAATTTGTTGTTGAGTCAAAAGATTTGGCAAACGATTTTGTAATCTCCTTATGGAAGCCATCAAATTTCTCTATAAAATTTAACCTCCCTGCTTGTTGTAGTAGCTCCTTGACTTGTGGATATCCTTCCAAATACTTGAATCCAACTGGTTCTGTCCTAACAATTAGCCACATTCCTCCTCTGTGCAGATTATCTTCCTTTCAGAATTACTTTTCTATGCTTGAAGCTAGATTGACTACAGAGTCTAATGCTTTATTTTTTGAAACTCTATCTCTGTGTCTGAAGATGGATTAGCTGTAGAATGATGCTTCACCCTCAGAATTACGTCTCTGTACTTAAAGATGGATTGGCTCCAAACTGTAATGGAGGTGAATGGATGGAGGTAATTAAGCTATAAGGGAAAATGAAGTGGCTATGGATCTGATGGAGAATTTATGATGAACTTGTGGTGAAATAAGTGAATGATACAATCTTAAGGAGATGTGGACTAGTAGGTTACATTTGTGATTATGACCGTTAGTCATTAATCAAGGTTTTAATGAGGACCATTATGGAATGTTGGATAAGGGATATGGCCAAGATATGTTAATCAATTCGAATGATAGGTTGTTTAGGAAAAATATGATTATACACAATGTATCTATTTCATGTTTTAACTTTTTGCTATTAAAATAATTTTCACAATTTACCTCATAATTTTGACCTTGTTAATTTTTGTGCTTGATGTTGTTCCTTTGGTCCTCTTTTAGCATGTTGGTCTTCAAAACAGAATCCTTCAATTTCCTGTAATCATCATCTCTTTGTAGGTTATACAATTGTGTCAGAACTACTGAATAAGATGTGGCTGCAACATGCAATCTGTAAAAAGAAATGAAGTATGGCTATGGAATATGGATGTGAAATGTAATGGAGTGAAAGTGGAATATGACTTGTGAAATGGAATGAAAGTGGGGTGAGATGGAGTGGAATTGTAAAATGAAATGAATTTTGCGATTTCTCTCAAATGGTACATCAGACTTCCCTAAAATTTTCTAAGTTTGTTACCAATATTATTATGCATCTTACGAAGAAAAATCTCAGCCATTGGTTGCACGGATCTCCCGAAAAATGAGAAATGGTTGTAGGTAAAAGTGGCCAATTTCTTGAAGAATGCACACTAAAATTTTCTAAAATTTTCTTTTTTTATTCACCCTACCTCAATGCATTTACCATAAAAATTTCAGGACCAACGGATGCACGGTTTGAAAGTTATGATAAAATCAATTTCTGCCCTGTTTCACCCTTCATTCTGCCTAATGTTGCAACAAAAAAATACACCACGAACTCATTTTAAGGCCGAATTGAGTGATTCAAAAGGGAAACTGTGTATTTTTACCTTTTCTACTACCACATGCTTTTAGAATTTCATTTTGATGAAGAAAAGGTGCTACTGTGCAAAAATACTGAAATCTGTCCTAATCTGTCCATAATGCTGAAAAATGAAAATCTGCCTTAAAAACCCATCTGAAATGCCCTTAAAATTTTACTTTTTCAAATTCTATCCACATTTTACTCAGTTTATCATATTCTGAGAAAACCCAGAAGCTCAGAATTTTTTATTTCTGCTCCAATCTCTTGCACTATTTGCGCCAAAACTGCCTCTGGAAAAAGTTACAAAAAACAAAAACAGGCTGCTACAGCAATAGCTGCAGAAACTGCCACTTTCCGCAGCTGTTGTTGAATTGGAAAAAATATGAGCATGCTGCTACAAGGAACTAATAAAATGTACTGCTGCAAGTTGTTGTTGATTCCATAAAACCATTAGTCTTCATCAAAGCCAACATTCATGGTACAATTTTTACCATGCGAATAAATGTGTCGAAGTCGAGCATGGGAAGAAATCATTGGATTGCCGATCAATAATGAAAATCGTTAACCAATGCGAAACAAATCATCGATAATGTAAATGAGTATCAAGGTACCTCAGTGCATCTTGACAGGGACGAATGAATGTGTCGAAGTCGAGTCACCTGCAAGATTTGACAATCAAGAGACATTGTGTATTCCCATTATTATCAACGAGGAGGCTTGCCATTGATGAATGCAAGCTCCAAGGCACTCCAAATAATCTCTAATCTTGATCCTAGATAAAGTGTTGAGGTCAATGGGACAAGATCTGTTGGAAGGTGGACCTTAAGGAATTCCACATCATCCAACTTGAGCATAGAACCAAAAATGATTTGAAGAACCATGAAAGATTGAAACCATCATGAAATTGCAGAAATTATTGTGAAATTTGCTTTCCAGTTGCCTGGTTTTCAAGCAAAGCTCATGTCCAATTGCGCCATCAAGATGGTTTTCACAATAGGACTTATTTTTCTCTTTACTTTTTTTTTTTTAATATATGTCCTACTCTACTTGAAAAATAAAATCTTGTTCAAGTATATGAATACTTCCAATGGAACCATGTTTGTAACAAGATGATAGATAAACTCATATGCAGGTTTGAAAGATACTCTTTGATATGTACCAATATATGAGATGCCAACTGTCTTGATTTAGATGATGTGAGAAGATATTGAATAATTGAGCATTGGGATCCGATGACTGACTTGAACCAAGATTCAATGTAATCTTGTCTTCCTTGTCTTTCCTTTATCATGAAATGCAAGTCTTCGGAGATGTGATCTTCATTCATAGAATCTGGTGATAGGCATGCATGAGAATTTTCAATCTATGGTTCCAATATCTTCTCTTTATCAATAGACATCCATGATTCTTGGACCTTATCTAAGTCTTCTTCTTCTGGTTTTTGTTCTTCAATGATAGCGGGTGAATCATTTTGCAATACCTCAAAATTGTAAGTTGATTGAGGTGTTTTATTGTTGGGGATATGAAATGGTTGTGGAGGTAGCGGAGTGGGAATGAATTTTTTGGGTGCTTGTGTGGATGATAATGGGAAAGGTTGAATTGAGGTCAGATGAGGGTGATATTGATGTTGTGGTAGAGGCGAATGGTATGAATAAAATTGATGATGGTATTGAGGATAGAGAGGGAAAGATTGAGGATATGGTGGATTTCCTTTATAGGGCCTTTGCCAACTTTGTTTCCAAGATTGGTTTTGAGGTTGGGATTGAGATGGCCAAGGTTTCCAAGGTTGGTTTGAGTTTAGTTAAGATAAGATTTATAAGGCAAGGGTGTTTTCAATTACAACAGAATTGTTGTATGCTTATAAGTCTTGTACAAAATCTTCTGTATGTTGTTGATTGATACGAAACATATAATTATCTTGGGCTTGCAAGGTTATCTTGGATTTCTCAATGTCATACAGTGATGCCGTCATTACTTACTTGGCCGTGATGAAATCCAATGATTCTTACCATTTACTATTTCTATAATGTCACAACATGTTCTTTCTACATTTAGGGCAAAATATGAACGAAGCAACTTTTTGCTTGTTTTGCATTCTTAGCATGTCAACAACAACTTGCATAGTTCACACTGAACATGTCAGTAAGTCAAACTGAACCTAACACACTTTTCTTTTCCTCTTGATATGTTCTTGCATAGTTCACAAATTTCTTGAAATGACAGTCGATAGACATCTTATTTTCCCACAAGATTAAGAATATCAATCCATTCATCCTTTATAGCATTTAGTAGGAGATTTTTTAATGCATCTGATCCTCAATTATGCAATTTAGATCTTTTGATATTATAAGTAAATCTCTCCACTAAAACTTCTAGGCTTTTCATCCTCTTTTTGGTTCATCTTAAAGAATTCATTTCTAAGGTCATGGTGCATGCAATAATATTTATATTTTTCCAAAAATACTTTTTTTCATAGCATCCCATGTCCTTATAGAATTTTTTCATAAATTCATGAACCATCTAAGAGCTCTATCCTTCAATGTTGCCGAAAAAAAATTCAATTTTGAATGTGTAGTGAGTAGGCATAAAATCTACAAATTATTTCAAATTCAAAGAGAAGGGTTTCGAGTCTTCGATCTCATACCTTTGAAGTTAGGAAGTACATATGGATAGGATGTTCTTCATTTAGTTGTGTCTCGGTTCTTGAATGGGAAATCCAAAAGGATCTTCCTCATTGGCCTGTAGTTTGAAGGAGGTTAATCCCCTCTGCGGATAGAGGCAATCCCTACTAGCCCAGATCGGGTCTAGCAACAATCGAACACGCTACAGTGCAGGTTCCTAATTTCAAATAAACCGATTTGCGATGAAGGCTTACCTGGAATCCAACGCTTTCGTTTGTAGAAGAGGTGGTGCTCCTGTTCCTCTGCTCCGGCAAATCATAATCCTCCAGATCATGTGCGTCAAGGACCCTTTACACATGCGAAAACAAGTGCTAGACGCCAAGAATAAAATCAGTGCGATATACTTCTCATATACGTTGAAAAGTCCATAACTCATGAACATAATCAAGAACAAGAGTGGAACCATAACCAATAGTCGCTTATCATTAATGAATCAAAAGAAGAATACAACCATAGCTTCGACGCAACACTCTCCTTTGGCGGGTCGTCAGCAAAACATGTCTCGATAAAGCACATGGATGGGACAATATCTCTCGGATTGTACGTGATGATGTACCACTTGGTTGGCAACCAAGGGAATCAAGCTCTTGAGGTCAGAGCAGACTTGATGCAGAACAACTATGAAAATGGAGATTTTTGGAAGAGTTGGATCCATATGGATTATGGGATTGGCCCTATCATCAAAGCTTCCATGAAGGTGGCAAAACCACTTCACTCCAATGGAAATCCGTGGCCAAACTACCCAACTCAAGACCAGTCTGGTCAGGATTTGTTTGGGTAAACCGCCTTTTATTATTTTAAATCTCATAATATGGTTATACAGGTGTGACTCTATAATGAGCGCTAATTGGACACCCTCTTTGATTTTCTTTTTTGGCGATAGAAAACAATATGCAGTAAAGGACAAGAAACTGCGGAGAGATGCCTTTGAAAATCAGCCTCATCTTCGGATGCCATGAAAGTATTTTCAAGTTATGTCACTGCTCACTGGTCACAAAATCAGCCCTCCAATGTGCGGGACGGGGATTTTAGGGACGGTGACAAATTAATGTGTAACAGATGCCCCCTAAAGCATGAGGCTCGAGAGAGAAAGAGAGGTGAAATGCTTTACAAGAACGTGTCCAACTGGAAACTCCGTCGTTGGAAAACCTGCGCGAAGAAGTACAACTGATGTCTTAGATACATGATATATATGCGTGGTATGGGTGCAACCATCCATAACAGAGTGTACAATAATCTAGATCCAAGGCATGGACGCAGCCATCCCATGAAGATCGATAAATAGACTCAGGTATGGTCGCAGCCATCCAATCGGTGAGTCATGTAAATAATCATAATAATCCACAATATCGCAGCCTGGATTACAACAGACACAATCCAGGGTCTTGCGCTCCATCTCGACTCGAACAAAGTACAAGTTCAAGCATGCGAATATATGGTAAAAGTCGAACATGCAGAACAACTCCCGCTTGATTACAAGCCAATGATGAGATTCAACGGACGCGAGCACCAATAGCAACATGGCTCTCGAGTACTGGGGTACAATCACGGCGTGCGAATCAATGAGCTAGTGTCGAAACGCGTGAAATCACCCGATCGGACGCCAATGATGAAAACCTCACGTAGAATGCGACGAACCTGCCATTGAGGCATGCAGGCTCCAAGGTACCATAAAGGAGTCTCTAGATCAGCTTCCCGGATAATGAGCTGAAGTCGACGAGAAGTGACCTTGATCGAAGGTGGGCCATAATGTTTCCCACATCATCGACACGAGACAGAGGAACATGATGTTTTTTGTGAATCAAAATCAAATGAGAATCAGAGGGAGGTTGATACTTGCAGAGGTCAACTTCTCTTGAACATGTAAACGGCACGATAGTGGACTTGGCAGTATTTGACATCAACGGATCAAAGGTCATGGTGACGAGGCAATGAGAATATGAGAGGTCAAAAGGGATTATCCAAACCCACGGAGGCAAGTGAAGAACGAGATGAGACTCTCAAACCCGGAAGCATGAATGTGTTATAGATAAGTGCCATGTTGAGAAGCGACATACTCCAGGCCGACAATGATGTTGGTTCGCCCCACTTTGCATTTACGGTAAATTACCAGTTGTTTTGTTAACAGGGATGGCATATACTTATGTAATATAAGTCCGCACTTAGTGAATCCATCCTAGTACATTTAAGCGATTCCCTAGACTCGGAGAACGTCATTTTGGCGGAGTCGATGTCATCAGGGTTTAACGAGTCTGACAAAGGAAGAACTCGGCGTCTTTTCATATTTAGAGAGTTTGAAAAGACAGCAGAAAAGTAAACTCCAGCGGTCCCTTTTCGTAGGTAGTTCCTCGGACCTGAAAAGGTAGAAAACAATATCCGAGGAAACATCCTAGTCGCGATAGGCTAGGGTATTCCTTTTTCGTAAATAATCTATCCCAGCCCGAAAAAGGGGTAAACGTATACTGGGTAGATGTCGATTCGTGTCCACTTTAACGAGATCGAAACGAAAAGGGCCTCGGCAATATTTTCATATTTAGAGAGTCAGAAAAGAGCTGAAAGATGACTCCAGAGTGACTTTTTCGTGTATTTACCGAGTCCGAAAAAGTATAAAATACAACTCGTTTCGCCATCTAAGTTGCGTGAAAGACCTGCCGCTACACAAAAAGGCAAGTGTAAAACCCATTTTCGACAAAATATATTAAAATATTCAGAAAAATAACTTTCAAAACTTATTTTGAGTTCAAAAAGTCATAAATATGTCAAATGGTAAAAATAAAATTACTTTTTACTTTTTAACTCACCGAAGAGCAACAGTGGTCCAGTTTGTGTGTGAACTTCTGACAGCGATTACGACCGATCCGGGCTACCATTCAGAGTTCTGTCAGTTCCAGGTAAGAGGCGCTTCCTTGTACTCCATTTCAATCCATTTTTTAATAGTTTTCCATCATGTATTATACTTCTCTGGCAACTTTTTAAATTTTTAGGGCTCCGCTCATTGGCGCGGGTATCGGGCACGGACCCGCGCCAATGGGCTTTTATATGCAAAGGGCCCGTGCCGACTGGCACGACTATTCATGAAACAGTCGCGCCAGCTGCGGAACCCAAATTTCCGCCTAAAAATTCGAGATTCTAATCAATTTGGATGAAATTTGAAGCTCATCAGAGATCTAATTAAGGGTTTGTGACCATGTTGATACAGGAAACCGAGCAAAATGGTGATTGAGTGGAAAGAGAGAGAGCACAGTGAAGAGGATGAACAAGCCATGGAAAATGAAAATTGCATGAATTCCCTCAGGAACTGTGGGCTAAAAAAGTTCTTCCTGACACCCTGTTTACGAGCTCAACCTGAGCTTCTACAGTATTTGATCAATATGTGGGACGCAGATGAACAAGTATTCAAGTTGCGGGATCAAGTGTTAGAAATGGAGGTTGCTGACATGTACTTCATAACCAGATTATCGCGCAGAGGTCCGATACCCATATTTACAGGGAGCAGACCGTCTGGTGAGAAAATGGAGCAAGTGATGGCACGAGTGTGCCGAGGGGCACAACTGGGATCAGGAAGTGGAAAGGTGGACATCCACACCATTCCTGATCTAGCACTGATAGTGGTGCTACATACCATCACGCGGGCTGCGAGGTTACAGGCACCGTACGAGGCCATAAATGCCCAAATTTTGTTAGCCTCAGAGTGTATGACTCCCCTATTTTTTGACTGGGAAACAGCAGTGACTATCAACATGAAGAGACAGCTCACGAAATGAAAGCAGGCCAAACTGAAACAGTTCGGCTATGGTTCCATCCTGGTATCGTTCATTCTGGAACGATTACCAATCTTCCAGGGCCAAGGGGCCATAGTAGCTGAGCCAATTCCACGAGAGCCAAGAATGGCTCACTGGGCAGCACTGATGCCCAGAGCTGGAGGAGGCCAACAGATGTCCTGAAGGCCGGAGTTTTTTGGGTGGTTGCGGCGTCAGTTGATCGCAGTGGAAGACTGGCCATATGCAGGAACCGATTTTACTGGAGACCCAGATCTCCCACTGCTAGAGGGAGATTATTGGGACGAGGAGTAGGGTTTGACCTCTTCTCTTTTCGATTTTTATATTTTATGATTTTTTTTTGTTAATATATATCCATCCTGACACATTTTATATGTATGCAGATGTGGGCCCAGAGAGACCAGCCAGTATGTCTCCTATTGCGCGGAGGACTCTTCCCGCACTTGATCCTTAGGCAAAGGGTGCAGAGGGGGGGAGTTAATCCAGAATCTCGAGGGTATTGCCCAAGGGATCCCAGACTACGCCCGGCTGGTGGATGTACCGATGGCATACCAGAGACATACGGTGGGAGTGCCTAGTTGCCTCCACCGCCTTCTGAGATGCTTAGTGCATGCAGTCACCTACTATTATGAGCACCATGCAGAATAGACTCCTAGGGTCCTTATCATGCATATTTTTTGAGAGACATTTCGTCTCCAGATGTATTAAGACGAACATATATATTTTTTTATTCTATGCGATGCACACTATGTAAACATTCCAATATCTATATATACATATCTATTTCTAGATGGATTTTCCTTTTACATGTGATGATGATTTACAAATTGCGCAAATGTCTATCTAACACCAAATTAGCTACTTCATCTATTAATGTATTCATGTGCTTGGGTATATGCTGATATGTAATATAGTCAAAATTTCTTTCCAGTAAACGAATACGCAGATACAGACGTAAAATGGATGGGTTTCTGACCGAATAATGACCATTCTGTTGTAATACTACAAGTTGTGAGTCTAGATACACAAGCGTTTCACGGATACCAAGGTTTACAGCCTCAGTTAATAATTCTAATACAAAACTATATTCCACGATTTTATTTGTAGTACGTCCCAGACACACACTTTGCAGGTTGACCAACTCACCAGCAGGATCATAGATTACCCAGGCCACTGAAGACAGGTTCCTGGTACTGCGGGAGGCACCATCCCCGAAACCAACAAACGGACGAATGGACATCTGCACAATCAGGAAGACCCGATCAGCAGAAATATGTTTACATTGCACACCACACCACACATGCACACAAATGACAAAACATAACGACTACTTGAATGACTTTAAGCGTAGTAGTTTTTTAGGTACAGCCCATTCCTAGGCTGCGCCAGCGGAACTCCTTCATAATCTATAAGCTCATAAGCCCCATTCTTCAAAACACATTTTACTATGTAGGGCTCATGCCACATAGGTTGGAACTTGCCATCCCCAAGCTTGTCATGTGCTTGATCGTACAGGAGGACGAGGTCCCCTTCGACAAAGGAACGAAGAGAAACCGATTGATCAAAGTGAGCTTTGACCCGTTTCTTTTGTTCTTCAATCAATAAAGCAGCTAAGCGGCGGTTTTCATCTAACATTTATAGATACAAAAGATGCTCTTCCTCAGCAGAAGTGTTGGGTAGAAGTTCCACAGCTAATTTCAACGAACGAATCTCGCATTCAACCGGAAGAGTTGCTTCCAGACCATACACCAATTGAAATGGTGTGAATCTAGTTGCACTCTTTGCAGAAATCCGGTATGCCCATAGAGCTGAGAACAGTTGGAGGTGCCAATTGGATTTGTGGATACCAACTGTTCATTGAAGCATAGTGACCAGAACCTTGTTCACTGCTTCAACCTGGCCATTTGCCTGAGGGTAATATGGTGTTGAGCTATCGTGGCGTAAGCCCAACTTTGAAGTGAGCTCGGCCATCATATAATCTCAGAAATGAGTACCGTGGTCAGTAACGATGGCTTGCGGGACCCCGAAACATGCAATGATATGTTTGAATATGAATTGGGCAGCTGTCTTACCGTCGGCAGCTAGTGTAGGCATCTCTTCGGCCCACTTGGTGAAGTAGTTGACATCGAAAATTATATACACATGCCCCCCAGTCGAGTGAGGGTTACACGTCATAAAATCCACACCTCATTTCGAAAAAGGGCTGACGGTAATAACAGGATGTAAAGGGAGAGGCAGCGCGTGCATCTTGTGCTGAAACACCTAGCATGCGTGACATTTATGGACTGCAATGATACAGTCTTTGAATATTGACGGCCAGAAATAACTTGCTCGTGGAATTTTCTGGGCAGTAGCATATCCGGACATATGTCCACCACAAGCGCCACTATGGCAGTCATTTAGGACCCTTTCAGCCTCTTCCAAGGTTAGGCACCGACGGAGCACTGAATCTACTCCAATACGGTATAAAGTATCTCCTATGATGCGGTAGGGTTGAGACTGATGCCAAATTCGACGTCGGGAATCTTTAGTCAAGTTAGACCGAAATGTGGAGGTTTGAAGATACACAATTATTTCACCATACCAAGGGTCGCGAGTACTGATGAGGAAAAGAGTTTCGTCCGGGATATGATCCTCGGAGTGTGAAGGAGTGGAGTCTATCGGGAGTGAGCATATAAGATCCGCGAAAACAAGTGATTTGGTTGACTTAGAAGTGGTGAACTCTAAGTCAAACTCCTATAGGATAACGATCCATTTGGAGTATTTTCCCCCCAGTAATTGTCTAGAGAGAATATATGTCATGGGGTTGCAATCCGAAACCACTGTTATCGTACGCAACAGGATGTAATGGCGAAAATGCTGCACAGTGTGTACTACTGCTAACGCCAACTTCTCAACATGAGCATAATGCGTTTATGTATCGAGAAGGTTTCGTGATAGATAATAAACAACATGTTCATTACCATCATCATCATCCTACACCAGAACCATAGCTATGGTGCTAAACTCGGCGGCAAGATACAAAGTGAAATCACGACGATAGTTCAGAGGATGAAGCAAAGGAGCATTAACGAGTAACTTCTTCAGCTTCTCAAAGGATTGTTGAGAAATTTCATCCCAATGGAAGGGAAAATTCTCCTTTAATAGGCGCGTGAATCCTTTGGCCACCTCGGCGTAGTTCGGGATAAAGCGTCGAAGGAAGTTTGCTTTTCCCTGCAGACTTTGCAACTGGTATAACGAGGAGGGTGATGGGAGGTTGATGATAGCCTCGACCTTTAAAGGGTCAAGGTGAATTCCGTCTTTGGAGACTATGAATCCCAAAATACATCTAGAATCCACGTAAAAGACGCATTTATGAGGATTAAGCCTAATATTGTAGCGCCTACAGCGAAGGAAGATTTGGCGGAGGTGTTCAGGGTGATCCTCTCTCGCCCCGTGAGTGAGGGAAATTTGGCAAGTTGTCCAGGGGCCAAGGTAGGATGTAGGCGAATGTCATGGAAAGCGTAAGACATCGCATGCTGAAAAGTGGCTCCAGCGTTCTTCAAGCTGAACGAGAGCTTTTTATACGCGAAAGTACCCCATGGATAGATGAATGTAGTCTTGTGTTGATCCTCAGGTGCAATTTTTATCTGATTATACCCCGAGAAACCATCCATTAAGGAATAAATCTCACTTTTGGCACATTCGTCAATAATCTGGTCTATGAATGGAGTGGGATAGTTATCCTTTGGACAGGCGCGATTGATGTCGCGGTAATCAACACATACCCTATTAGTACCCTATTTTTTATCGACAGGGACAATGTTGGACACCCATTCTGTGAGGGGGATGGGATAACTAAAGCCCGCGTTCAGAATTTTTTCAACTTCTGCCTTAATTGCAGCGGATTTGCGAGGATGCATGGGGCGTAAGAGTTGGTGCACGGGCTTCGCACCAGAATAGGTTGGAATCTCATGCACTACGATACTGGGATCAATCCCCAGCATTTCATTGTAGGACCAGGCAAACACATCTCTAAATTATTTAAAAAGATCAGTATAGACTTGAATCTCATCAGGAGAACAAGTCACTCCCACATGTATATTCTCAACGATCCCCGGTTTAACGGAGATGTTGATTGGGATGGTTTGAGTGATATTACTCAGGGTTCCCTCTGAAAAAACCTCGTGCGTCAAGATGGGTGTTTGGAGGGGAGGAGTAGGAACTTGAGAATCATAACGCTCTAGACAATCTGACATTGCCCCCAAGCTAGGCATGAAAGAGGAACAATGATGCCCATCATTCCAAGGCAGCTCCTCGAGAGACATTGTTTCAATGATGGCTTCATCAGAAGGAAAGGTCTCCTTGAGAGGATCAGGCGAATCGGCCTGACCAAGCCAGGGGGATTGAGAGTAGACATCTAGAGCCATGCTCAAAGGAGCATGCTGAGGAGGTGGAGGATTAGATGCAGCAAAAATTTCACAGTAGCTGATCTCTACTGGAGTCAAGGACATTGATTCTCCAAACTCAAACACCTGCTCAGGCGTAGGAATGAGCAAGGGGTCTTCAGACCTGGAAATCATGTTAACTTGAGCGGTGTGCGGGGGTGGTGCGGGAAAGATACCCATGAGGATGGGGTCTTTGAAGGGACCGGGTCCTACACTGTCACGGGGATTTGGGATTTGATCCACGTATGGGACATTGTTCTCGGAGGTGGAGGTGAAGAAGGACAACTGATCCACCATGACGATTTTGCCCTCGTGAGGGAACTTAAGAAGTCGAAAGATGGTGGATGGCACGCATAACATGGCATGAGTCCAGCTGCGGTCGAGAAGTATATTGTAGTTGAGCCTGGTGTCGACTACTTCTACTTCTACATTGACAGTATTCCCCTATAAAGTAATTGCTAAACTCTCGAGAACACCCAGGGGTTTGGATTCCCGACCATCAAATGCCTCTAGGGCATTGGGGATGATCGAAAATTTGGAGAGCTAATGGCCCGGCAAACGGAACAAAAAAAAAAAAAAAACAATTAGAACATTTTTGTATGCGTTGACATGGATGTTAAATAATTAATCGTTATTTGATGTGTAAGTCGGGGAGTGAAATTCTCTCATCCCGAAGAGTGAAGACTCAAATCGTAGGATGATACCCTTAGATTGCGAATGGTAGTGCCTCTAGTTGCGAAGGAAATAATTGAAGAACTTCTAGCGTAGACATAGCAGACGAAGCATGTACAAATCCTCAATCTTGTCGTGTGGAAGAACGACATTCGGATTATAAGAAGATCTTTGAAGAACACCTTAGAAAGGTAGCTACAGATTCAATTAGGCTTCTCGATTTCCAACGAACGAACGGGTGGGAGGTAGTCCATCAGCAGCTGGCCTTCCGGGTGCACAAACAGAGTATTCGTTGTAATCCTTCGAATGCATAGCGACAGAGATAGGTGCAGCACCATTCATCATGAAAACTTGGGACCCAAATGGTGCAGATGGTGACGGTTGTTCAACCATTAGGGTCTGCTGAGACGGGAATGGCTCTTTTAGAACTGTTAGAGTCCCTTTGGAGCCTTTGAGAAGTTGACTAACTTCGGATCGTCGCGGACAATCCTTAGTATAATGGTCTCCTTCACAAATGAGACAGGGGTACTTCGGTTTACGTTGAGAACCATCCTCAGTACGAGATTTGGGATCTGGCCTCAGGGCATCGGATTTGGATTTACCTTTGCCCTTCTTTTTCCCTTTGGAGGTTTTCTCCGTAGGATTGGCCTGAATGGCGTTCACCTCCGCGGTTTTGCCAGAATCGGACGGGGCGGGATTAGCAGGAGTATTGTTGGAAGAATTAGACTTCTGCTTCCCATTCGAAGATTTCTTCGAATTCTGAAACACGGAACCAATGACACCATCCACTGCGGGGGTAGGTGGGGCCTTAGAGGTTCCGGACCGTGGAGCATCAGGCAACATATCATAAAGCGTGCCAGACTGAGAATATACAAGATCCATATATTGGGCACGCGCAATGGCTTGTTCCTCCGTCACACACGCTCCCATCGCAATATCTTGGGCGATTTTATTCACGAAGGAGGTGGTGAACCGATGGGTTTATTAAAACCGATGGGTTTATTAATACGATTATGTATATGAAACTAATGGATAAGGCAGGCACGCCACTCATGAATGTGATCGGAAATGTGAGTGGCTCTATCACCTTGGAAAGTCGGGGGTGTGTCCGACTTCATGACCAAATTGGATGAAATTAAATCCCCTCTGCTGAATGACAATCGTACCAACGGGTCAGGGTCTAAATCTAGCAACAATCGAGACATGCTACGATATCAGTTCTAATTTCATCATGGAAGACTTGCGAGGAAGGCTTACCTGGAATCCAACGCTGTCATTTGTAGAAGAGGTGGTGCTCCGGTTCCTTTACCCTGGCAGATCACAATCCTCATGATCTCCGTGATCGGACACCTGCACATGCAAGAAACAACACAAACGCAAGCATAAAATCTGGTACATACAACTATATGTCAATCGAAGAGGACATAACTCATGAACATGATCAAGAACAAGATTGGAACCATAACCAATAGTCGTTTATCGTTAATGAGTCAAAACGAAGAATACAACCAAAGCTTCGATGCCGAATTCTCCTTTGGCGGGTCATCAGCAGAACATGTCTCGATAAAGCCTGTCAAGGATGGGACAAGCCTCTCTCCGGCCAGAATGCTTGTGATAGTCTGTATTTCTTGGATTTGGCCTTAAGGGAATCAAGAAGGCTCTTGCAGCATAAGGATATGAAAGCTCTTGGGAACTTGGAGATTATCTTGCCATGGATCTGAGCAAGCTTTTATAGAAGGAGGAAGGGACGTTGGGATCCCTATAATCATGGGATTGGCCCTATCATCAAGGAAGCTTCCATGAGAGGTGGCAAATAACTTCCTCTCTATGGAAATCCATAGCCAAACCACCCAACTCAAGATAGATATCAGTCCAGGAATTTGTTAGGATGAAACTTCCACCCTTTATTTTTAAAAAACACCTCTTAATATGGTTGGCACGGGTGCGGCTCTATGATAGAGTGCCAATTGGCACACCCTCTTTGGAGGATTTTCCCCCTTGGTGCGAGGGCTGAACTATGGAACCGCGCCAATGGAAAAGGAGCTATTTTTAGGGTTTTTTGCAAGGATATGTCTTCAGGGCAATGAAAGCTCATCTTCATAGGGATGCAATGAAAGTATTTTCAAGTCTTGTCTCTGCTCACGGGTCATGGAATGAGTCCTCCCGTGTGCGGGATGGGGAATATGAGAGCGGTGACATTTCTATGTAACACATCGTCTCCATCCATTTCTTCAACCTCCTTTGTTACACTTCTTCTACCTACAAAAAATATGATTCATGATGTGGATGTGTGGCTCTTCTTGCTACTACCTCCTCCTCCTCTTCCTCTACCTCTACCTCCTCCAAATAGTGTATGTTCTCCATTAAAGACTCCTCCTCCCCCTTCTTCTGTCATGGTTGATTCTCCTGTGGAAGTGGAAAATTTTATGTCTTTAGGAGGGGTCCTTGAATATTCTTCTAAGACAGGTTCAGTGGATGAAGTGGAAGGCATTTCTAATGGAATATCTGATCTTAATTCTTCTGGAAGTTTATGATCAGTAAAATATGGGATGTGGGTTTGATTTGGATGTGTGCTTCCTCTTGGTCTTGGTGGAACAAGTGGTGTTCTAGGAATCAAGCTTCTGCTTCTTATAAATATTCCCCTTGAGTCTCTATATATACGCATATCATTTTTTTTGGATGTAAGAAATAAGGTTACCTAGTTACACTTCCCTGGCAACGGCGCCAAAATGTTTAATCAATTTTAGTGTTCCTAAATTTATAACATAAATTGTCAACCAGGGCTAGTAAATTGTTGAAGTGAAGTGCACCATATATGCCTAAGTAATCTCTTCCTACTTCGTTGTGTTCAATGTTTTTCTAATTTTTTTGGTTTTATGTTTATTTTTATTTTATGCTAAGGTGAAAAACTAAATTAATAGCAAAGAAAAGTTACTGAATGCACTAAAACAAAATAAGATCTACTCTAAACTAGGAATGATAAAAAGAACAGAGAATGCTAATCCACAGATTGTAAAGCTGCTAATAAAGTAAATCATAACATTAAACTTAGTCCAATTCGCTTCATTAGAGATATATTGGAACAAACTAAGAAAAGGATTAGTTTTGATGTAATGAGGTTCTCTTTAGTAAACAACAACTTAAAACATCACAGGGAAATCTTATTCATGGTTATAAGTCTGTTGGAACATTTTGAGAAAAAGATCATCTGCAACATAATAAAATTATGCTAAAATACCTTATAACACTACGAATTAACTCATTCTGAAACTGAAAATGTTACTATTAAATATAATTGATTCGAAGGTTAGGGTGTAGGTTGGCGGAAAAAGATTTGTAAAATTATGAGAAATTGCAGAACAGTCAAGAGCTCAAAATGATATAACTAATTCTTGTTCATATGATAATGATGTGTTAGAAGAAGTTAAGAACAAGATCAGCTTATAAAATAATGAGGGTTTTTAAAGTCTAATTAACATGACTAGAATGCAATTAACTAATAGAAGCCAAAATGCGATGAAGCAGGCGAACTAAAATGTACAAATTAGCTCTAAAAATTACTACAGCTATATATTATTCACACATTAGTGATATATTTAGGTGAAACTCATAAGAACAAGATTAATTGTAATATTCAATGTAAGTAAATTACATACTTATAGTCTGAAGAAAGAACTAGAAAGGCACCTAAGTTAAGAACAAAACAGTTAGAGTCATTATCTGAATATGCACAAAGCCTTTCGGACGGTAGGGCCCATCTATCCTTATTAGCACACGAATCCTTAACTCCTTAAGTTAGCCAGGTCATGCATCAAAGTTATATTTCTTTCATTAAAGCATTTTGACAGTATGGGTGGAGCTACAACAAAATTGATATGTCTAATTTCGGTTCAGGAATTATTTTTTATAAGCAAATACATAAGCGACCTTTGTAAAAATAGGCATAGATGTCTTTCCTTAATTAAAATCAATAAAACTCTATTTGGGGACACAAATGTCTGGAGATAAAGGTTAGCTGCTACCGTCTGCTTCTTGGTTTGGCTTTATCACGTGCACCAACCGCTGATTTTGCTCGTACAAGTAAGGACGGGAATGATACCGAAGTTTTGATCCTAACCATATATTTCTTTCCCTTAGGCGACACACAGCAGCACTTGTTTAAACACTAAAATAGGCTGGGAACTTTGATCCAATACGTTATATGTATGCTATTATTAAAACAACAAAAACCATGAAAATACAATATGTTAATCAATTGAATGCTGTACAAAAATCATAATCATTTTAGCGTTTTAGAAGCTTATAGTGATAAAAGAATGATGAAATGAAGTGAAGGTTTGTAGAAGTGGTGATTCTAGAGATGACAATTATCATTGGTATTTTGTTGAAGGTAAGATGAAAGAGCGTGAAATTAAGATTTATTATTTTTTTACATCATGTATATGATCATTATATTCATTTAGGTATTATTATTTCATAGTTTATTAATTAATATAATTTACCATGGTTATAAGTAATATTTATTAATATTGGTGAATTATTGTTTTTTTATTCAGGTGCTCAAGATTATGAGGCACTACTTTTATACATTGCAAAAAATCTTGAGTGGATGAGTGAATGGATTGAAACATGTAAAGCATGTAACGACGGTAGGTTATCATGGCAAATACTGTTTGAATTGATTAGAGAAGCGTATCATAGTGGAGATGGGAACGTTACAGACAGGGAAATCGATTTAGCATATGGTTTGAAAGATAGAAAGGTAAGCAATTAATTCACCTATTTTATTCATTACTTATTTTATACTATATTTATAATGTGACAAGAAGTTTTATTTTTCAGTTAATTTTCATGCTGTGTAAATTATATGATTAATTATTAATTGAGAATGCATCTTTTTCATGTTTGGCATATTGCAGTTGAAACACCACAAGGCTATGTGGTGCAATGGTCGTAAATTTCACGTTAAACAGTTGGATGATAATAGGAAAAATTCTGATAGTGTGATAACTGTAGTATTCCAGGTCACTAATGTTTCCTCAGGGAGTGACAGACATCCTCGAGAATCTGAAAATAGATATTATGGGTTCTTAGATGATATAGTTGAGTGTGACTTTAATTCCTCCAAAATAGTTTTGTTCGACGTCAAATGGTATAGGCTATGAATGAATGTACGTGATGATGATAGAACACTTATTCAACATGACAATGGATTTCCAATAGTTAAAACATCGCAGTTTGAAGTAGGAAAATATCGCTATGTTTTTCCAAGCCAATGCGAACAAGTCTTTTACTCAGAGGTTCCAGGTGAGAACGAATGGTCATTTGCTATTAGACATGATCCAAGAGGAAGGCCAGTAGAGTATACTGTAGAGAAAGAAGATGATATTGATCAAGAAGAAGATGATGCAGTGGAAGATGAGCAGGAAGGTGCATTGACAGACGAAGAAGATATCTTAGAAGATGAACCAGGCATAGGAGATGAGGCAACAATTATTGATGATGATGTCAATGAGGATATTATTGAAAATGAAATAATTGATGATGATGATGACATGGTCAATCATTTCAACACCATTTCTTAATCAGATGTTGATATAGATGTCAATCAGTTGGATGAAGATCAAGAAGATACAGAAGAAGAATATTGATACAGATGTTATGTTCGAGTATGAGCTGGTATGTTATAACTTTATATTTTAATATGTAGGAATTATTGTCTTTAAATAATTTACTAATTATGTGGGTTTGTTGCATGTTGTTTATTATTTCAAACCAATAAATAATGGCCTTACTATTGTTTATTATTTCGCAGGATTCGCAAGATTCATTTGATTCTATGGTCAGGTCTCTGAAAAAACCAATTAAATGCTTAAATAGTCAAGATCTAGAAGACATGCTTTACCCCCACCATAAATTGCTGAAAAACTAGCCTTCAGTTCAGCTTGTTGTGCTCAAGACGAGGGTGGATTTGCATGATTAGTTGAATGAAAATGAATCAGATATTCGGGATGTTTTTGAGGGCAGATCCATAAGCCCCATAGATGAAGATCCCATTGCTGCAGAATTTCTGTCTGCGTTGAAGCACAAGTATAGTGTTGTATCAGAATACAAATTAGAGGACAACTATACCAAGTCTAAATCAACTGAATCCAGTTCTAGTGCTCTTGAACTTATCGAATTAAAGCCAGAAGCAGGATTTACAATCTCTAATGGGAACGGGTATGGCAGTTCCAATATTGGATTGGATGTCCGGAGCTCTGCAATAGGCACTGGACCTGATCATAATGAACCCCAACTAATTCAATGTGATGAAAATATGGACTTTGATGATGATTAGGAAAACAAGCCAGAGCATTTTGGCAATATTGAAGAAACTGAAGAGGTTTCCTGTGATCGATTGAATCAAATCAGCTATAAGACATCTACTGCAGGCTGGTTTGTATCAGAAGGAGAATCGATTTTTCTTTCCCATGATGATGGATTCTGCTCTTTTCATGATATAGAAAATTCAGAGGAGTGGAGATTTTAATTATTGTACTTAATTTTGGGGTTTATGGGTGTTATAATTTATACATTTTGGGATTTTCTATTAGAAATAGGGAAAATCCAAGGGGTTAGATTATTCTCATGGTTTAAATTTCTATATTTGAAATAAAATTCACCAATTTCTATTTAAAAAAATGATTTTCCTAAATATTTGATGTAGTTTAAATAGGATGTAGTTCTTTTCAAAAATTGTTGAAATTTTCTAGAAACTATGATTTGGATTTCAAGAATATTTATGCACTCTTTAAATTTTCCCTTAACATAAAGGGCAGTTGATGTATGAGTAATACTCAGTATTGTTTTTTTCCAATCTCCAGGAGAAGGCTGAATATAAAGCTCCATATGGGCTTACCCCAAACATGTGGGGTGATTGCTGGTTGATCAGAGCAGCTGGTTCAGATGGTCGCTCTAGTAAATATGTTGTGGCGGTATCTGCAGGTTGTACATTGGACTCAGGTTTCTGTTCATGGGAATTTTATAATAAAGAAATTATGGCATTCCATACTGAATCAGAGGCCTTCACTTCAACGTCCAGTACCATCTCTCCAGTTTTGGCAGAGAGGGATGTCTCGGGGAGAAAATTTGGCTTTGCAAATGTTGTGCCAGAGAATCAAAATTGGTGGTAAAATCCATGTGGGCCTCTTATGGTATCTACTACCAGTGCCCAAAAGACAGTTAATATTTATGATATTCATGATGGAGATCCTGTGATTTCAATGTTTTTGTTTTGAAAGTTTAGATTTCATAGTAAATCATCAATGGGCTCTGAAATAAGGCACATTGAAATCTTGGATACATGTTTCATGCAAAAATCAGTTGTATCTTCCATAAATACACAATCTTGGACCACTCTCTATAAATATGCTTCTCAGACAATATTACATCTCCCTCATTATACAGGTGGTGTTCTTACATGCATAGCAAAGGCATTGTTTTGGCAATCATTTTATAAGTCACTATATATAGTGGGTGCAAGGATCTAGGGTCTCCACATGAAACTGTGTTGCCCGGAGACTCACTCTGCCTGTCCTTAAATTTGTAAACATAGTAGTATGCCAATGCTTCTTTCATTTTGTATGCATAAGACGATTTTTTTTCAAAGTCCATAAAATTTTTTAAGTTTTATCCATCCCAGTTTTGTTGTGAATGCACAGGTTTTTGGCTCAACACATATCTGTTATATCTTTGTACTTTTCCTTTACTAACTATTTGAAATTTCTAGTTATATTTAGAGGTGTCTTTTAAGAGATGAGGGGAATTACTTGGATTTAGTGCTACCCACTCTCAATAGAGGCTTACAGTAAACTATGACACATTATGATGTATATCAATGGTAGTTGGGGTAGAAACAAAATCAGTTTCATGCTTCAGTAGATTTATTCTTCTTGGAAAGCTTTCAGCTGACAAAAAAAAGGGAATGAAACACGCAACCAGTCCCCTTCCTTTTATTGGACCACCTGCTTTCTTTTTATGAGAGCATCTACAGGGTAAAGTTACTAGAAGTGGTCAAAAGTGAGTTTGGTTAGTTGGCAAAGTCTAACTATTCTTAGCCCTCAACAATGTTTAAATACTTCATAGGCAAGTTAACCCCTCCTAGACTGTGTTGCGTAAGTGGGTTTTGCAGAATTTTATGCACTTAGGGTTAGAATTAAATTTTTAAATTTGATGTAATTAGGATTATATTCAAGTGCTGGCCAAATTGGTAAAATTGATACTCAGCCATATCTGAAAGGCAGTAATATGCAGTGGAGTCATTCTATGAAATGATTCAATTTGGCATGTGAATCTCACATCTAAGGGCCATTAAAATCCCATGGATGGAGACTGATCAGGATTCAACATTGCTATTACTATTAATGGAGTTGGGTATGGCACAAGTCCAATAAAAATATTGGCAACAATAGTAACATCATAGATTCAGAATCTTAATCTCTATATTAAATGAGCATTAGAATGTAACTTGATTTCAGTAAAATCTCTAACAGGTTTGTTCTAAATCGGACCTGAAATTCTCACTTGTAAAGATGTTTGAGGCTTGAGGTTGTATGACACTGCAACAATTGACTTGTTGAGTGCGAATATACTACTTGATGCTGAATATTGATTGCACAAAGGCGTAACAAATGTTTTGTGGAAACCTGAAATGGCTCTTGTTACGCTGAAAACATCTGTCATCTTTAATCTACTATCAATTTGAGTGACAAGGGTAGCTAAACCACATGAAAATTCTCCGAAGATGTTACGGATGCATGGAAGATCTGGAAATTTAGCCCCTCACTATGTTATCTGATGCAGGGGCATTAGGCCCAAGACAACTTTTGTACATAAATAAATGTAAAGGGGGGTCTCATGTTTTATTTCCCTATGAAATTATCCATAGTTGAGCTAATTTAGTTAATTTGTAGAGAAAATGTAACTGCCTGAATGATTAATGGGCACCTAAAGAGATAGTCAGTTTCAGAAGTTAAGCTAATTCTAGGAGTCCGTCTCTGTCTGTCAGAGCGTTAGTCTCAGAGTTAGGAATTTGAAGAGTTTGTGAGTCATCGAGAAATTTGAATCGATTCATTGTAATTGATATAAAAATAAACCTCTGTGACAGAGTTGATAGACCTGCACAGAAGACCTGCAAAGAGAACTGCATAGAGCTGCATAGGGAAGAGGAGGCCATTGTATCGAAGATCTGGCCGAGGACTAGGAGACTGTAAGAAATTTCATTTATATAAGGAATCTGTTAGTATTATATGTGCGTTGATTGAGTAAGTTTTCTGTGTGTGAATATATGTACGCATCCTGGTGAAAGATAATTGAAATCCCGTGGTAATTAAGAAACCCTGTGATGAGGTTATGTGCATATAGACTGGTTGAGTTCTCGATGGAACACGAGCTAATGACTCAGGACTTTTGAGCATTGGTGAATTCCACAGATAACTGTGTCAAACAGTTGGGGAATTTCTCTATAATCAGTTGTGTGAACAGAGGGTGAATTAGGTTAATGAAATTCCCGTGCACCTGTGGTAGAGCAAGGAGATGTTGTGCTCGAACCTCCGTGAGCTAGGTAAAACCTCATAATGAGTGTTGTGAATGTGTAGGCGATCAAATGAACCAAGGACCGGTGTATCGATTTGCAGAGTCGATACTAACCTTGTCGGAACCGTAAGACATAAACCGTGGCATATGTAATGCATCATGTCTCCTCGAAATGGTCGTGCCCGAGTTCGTTTGGTATGGTCGCACGAAGGATGAAAAACGAGGTAGAGTTCAATGGAAGTAAGGCGTTGGTAAGTGGACGGAACCTGGAGTAAGAGTAGTCAGAACCTTGAGGACCACACAGTAAAGACGGGTTTTCGACATATCGCACCGCCTTTGTATGGTAAGCGGTATTCCCCATTTGGACGCGATCAATGTCATAGGCCGACAGGTGGCCTTGAGAGGTTTTGAAAACCCACTCTCATCGCGAGTTAGCGATCGTGCAACTAACTTGCTTTATATCCAGTTGGATCTTTGGATCGTCAAGGCCAGAGCGACGTATTATCCACCGTTGGATGTGGAAAGGCCGTTAGCGCTGGGCCCCATGCGTATATACGTCGACTATTTTTGTCCTAACTAAGGTTCAACGGAGGTATTAATATTTCACGGTCAAATTATGTTCATAAAAATTGGAACGCCCACAATTCATAACAAATATTGGAGATTTACTATCCTATTTTAAAGTTTCATTTTTTTTTTTAAATTGAACCCGCCGTCGGTATATTGATGCTTTGTAAGCGTCGCTCTTCTGACATTTTGAACGATTTCCATTTTCGTCGGTCTTGTGACGTCGGTCGATATTGCGACAGTTCTTCCTGGCGTCGGTATTGCAACGCTTTTGGAAAGTGTCGGTATTGTGACGCTTCTAGAAAGCGTCGGTCTTGCGACACTTTTGCAATGCGTCGGTCTTGTGACACTTTTGTACGGCATCATAATTGTGATAGTTTAGAAACGTCGGAAGAGCGACAACATAAAGACGTCGGAAGAGCGACGTTCAAAACTTCGAACCACATTTCGTTGGAATTGCGACAGTTCTTCCTGGCGTCGGTATTGCGACGCTTCTGGAAGGCGTCGGTCTTGCGACACTTTTGCAATGCGTCATTCTTGTGACACTTTTGTACGGCGTCAGAATTGCGACAGTTTAGAAATGTCGGAAGAGCGACAGTATAAAGACGTCGGAAGAGCGATGTTCAAAACATCAGACCACATTTCGTCGGAATGGCGACACTTTACAAATGTCAGAAGAGTGACGGTTTGGGAAATGTCAGAAGAGCGACGCTTGTTTGGAAGCAACGGAAAAAGTGTCAGTATTGTGACACTTTTTCAAGGCGTCAGAATTGTGACGTTGTGGTGAACCATGTTTTGTCCATCCTCGAACTGTCGCTCTTGCGACGACTATGTGTTGGAATAGCGACAAAGTTGTCGTCGGAAATTGTGCCAAATTTTCTAGTGTGTGGTGTTCGTCGAACTCCATTACCGATGACTCTGTCCATCTTTGGTTGTTCCAATGTACGCTTACAGGCGAAGCTTATAAGTGGTATGTTGATCAGGCCTCATCCTCTCATACCACCTTTCGACTCTTGCTCGGGCTTTTTTGTCTTATTTCCAGCTTCCTCTTCGTTATGACACTGGTACCGAACTTTTGACTTCTTTTCGTTCATTGTTTACAACCCACCTATCCGATCATGTCCAGGAATGGCAGAGAAGAAAGAGCCTATGTTGAGCCCCTACCTTTTAAGGTTGTGTCTACATGGACTAGTTTCTTATATATATTTTTCCCCCTATCGGCAAAGATGTCGCATCAAATTTCCCTCAAACCGACGAAGCCACTCTCCAAATTGCGTTAAAATATGACCTGATCTACGCTCAGTGAGGTTATGTTTAAAACATTCTACCTGATCTTCATAGACCCTGTGGTGCCAATGCACCAGGGGCATCTCATGCCGCTGATGGTATCGTTGGAGCTCTCTCTCATCCATACGCTCAACCTCCCATGGGCTATGGTCTTCCTTGCGGGGGGGCCGGGGCAACACCTCCTACACTTTTCCCCCTCCTGGTAACATGTATCTAGAATACAGCATGCCTCCTTCTTTTTCCCAACCTCCTATTTACCACACTGTGACCCAACCTCCTTATTACCCATATCCATAGCCTAGTGCTCCAGCTCCTCTAGCATTAGCACATCCTCCTCCCTTGCCTTCTCAACCCCTGCAACAGCAGCCACTGCCCCCTCAGGGGCAGGTGTATGCACAACAGGGTGCGACTAATCCTCCTCCTTCCAAAAAGAAGAGGAAAGGCACTCAAAATAAATATGCTCTCGGTAATCCTGGACCTAATCCTCAAAATAATGCCCCTAACACTGCTAACTAGCAACAGGGCACTCAACCCAAGAAGTACAAGCTTGTTCGCACAAACAAGCCTTGTTCTTGTTGTAGTGTTTATGGTCATTACACACATGATTGTCCTCTTTTTCCACAGATGAAGCATATGTGGGAGTCTCAAGCAAAATTGCGAGGACAGCAAGCCTCCCCTTCCATCCCTCCTAGTGTTGCACCTAATCAGCTAGTTGTGCTTACTAATCCTTTCCCTCAACAAGGATTTGTGGCTACCCAACCACCTAAAGGTCAGGTGGCCACTCAACCTCTTCCATCTAGTACCTTTGATTACCAGATTCTCATGATGAACTCTGATCAACCTCTAACCGTGGACATCAATCTTCAGACTCGGTCTCGTCAATACAACAAGCCTCCCGCTACGTCTATCCCCAAGCCGCCTCCTTCAGTCTCTACAGAGCCTCTTTCGACACCTAATGGTCCCTTGCAGATCCCTCAGCTAAGGCGGAGGTTCATAACAAGATCCATAAGGGACCACTATGACGAAATGCTACTTCTGGAAAAGCTAGCCATTCGTATAGCATAGTAGATGATTTGGCGCAATCTCCTACTGCCATTTCAACGCTGGAACTCCTCCAGTCGTGCCCTTCACAATGAAAAGCTCTACTATCTGCCATGGGCATTGTATATCCTTTCGACGATAGATTGATTGTCTTTGATATTGACCAGTCAAAACATCCTCCTCTCCCTACTTCCATCACCTTCCAAATCCCAATCAAGATCCGGAAAGCCAACGTTTCCCAGTGCATCATTGATGAGGGGGCATCCACCTGTGTGATGTCCACTTCGGTTTGGAAGCAACTCGAATCACCTGAGTTGGCTCGTTCCATGATCACTCTCCGAGCATGGGATGGCCATGCCTCCCAGCCCATCGGCCTATTCCATTATTGTCCTATTAATCTTGTGGGCAAGATTGTTTGCGTTGACGTAGAAGTAATAGATGCCCCCTTAGATTACAACATTATTTTGGGTCATAGCTACACTTATGCAATGTCTTCTATCCCATCCGCGGTCTACCGTAAGATGCCCTTCCCTCATAATAGAAAGATAGTCACCATTGACCAATTGACATATTACGAACGAAAGTCTCAGACCTCCCATGAGTCCATCATCTCTTCAGTGGCCAATAAGAAAACCATCGATCCTTTGACCAGTGTCTCACCCAAAGTCTACCAAGATTCCTCATTGCTTGGTACATTCCCTGGTCTTCCTCCTCCTGTCTCTGATCCCAGCTTATCGAATGTTTTCATGATGAAATCATCTCGGGCTACCCTCAAGCGGCCCGCTTCATCTAGTCAGCAGCCTACTCACTCTCCGCAGCCTACTCCTAGTCCTTCGATTTAGCCTTTTGGACCTCCTTCTCCTGGCCCTTCAGCTGGTATCCATGAGCCTCTTTACCCTCCTGGAATGGTTCCTCCGGGCCTTAACCATTTAGGAGCTATCCCACCTGGCCATTACCCCTCCGGTTAGATACCGTTCCTAGCTCCCCCCCAGGAGTGTACACAATACCCGTCATGGCTACCCTCTCTCTCCCTAACTTGAACCTTGGGATTCCCATATAGTACCTTGATCCTCTAGCCACTACCCTGCCTGGTAAACCTAAACCTTATCTTGCTTTGACCTCGGTTCAACCGGTCCCCATGACTTCTCCCAGGGCTCCAATGCCTCAGCCACCTCAACAGGAACCACCTCTTGTTGTGACCGCTTCGGGTAAGAAGGGAAAATCTCGTAAGGAGGCAACCAAAGACAAGGCCACCTTGACAAACCTTGCCCCTCCTCAGCCGCCAAAATGAACTATCCAGTGTGCTTTGTGTGATGTTGTCGGTCACGCCACCCATACTTGTCCAGAGTTTCCTCACCTTAAGTCCATGGTCAATGAGACGTTTTTGGAGTCTGATATCCCTGAGGTTTATGTCACTATACTTGATTCAGTCCCGAAACTCAAAATTTTGCGCACCAATCACCCTTGTGATTTGTGTGATTTCCATGGCCATTACACTCACCTCTGTCCCCACCTTGAAGAGTATCATTCCTCTTTGGAAGCGTTCCACCAATTTGAGGCCAAGCATGACAAGTTCACCTCTCACTTGTTTGCGAGTTCTGCTCTGGAAAAACCAGAGGATTTTCCTGCTCCCATTGACATTCCACCTCCCGATGTCGAAATGACGAAGCCTTCGGCCAACATTTTCTACCTATCATCATCCATGAGACCTTCGGTGGAAGTCCCCTTGGAGACTTCCCTTGATGTTTCGCCTGACCTCCCTTCAGCGATCAACCTGGGCTCAACATCGGTAGATCCCTTATCTGCTTACTCTTCTGTCATCCCCCATAACGTTGCACGTGTGAGCCTTTCTTCACATGATGATGAGTCAGGTAGCTCTACCACGTTAGGCGGTCTCTGTTCCTCCAGTCACCCCCATTTTCCATTCCGATGAAGACATTATGGAAGTTATGACCGAACCTAACTTTCCATGGGATGTTATGCACCACTGCGCATACTTCCTCCCACAACAGTCCCATGACCAACATGTTGTGGAAACTAAATACTTCATTCCTAATGAGGTCGATTGGTTTAGAAATCCCATCCCTGCACCTGATGCTTTTGAAGAAGGAAATATGGCCAATATCTCTCCTACCATTAAAATTGACATTTCTGACAAACTAGGGATAGAATAAAATATCACATTGGGCACCCATTGCACCCCAGAAGAGGTTGAGGCTTACACCAAGCTATTAAAATAATTTCGTGATGTTTTCACCTGGTCCTATTCAGAAATACCCAGACTTGATCTTCCCATTTTCGAACACCATATCGATACATGGCCTGATGCCAATCATGTCTGTCAGAAGTTGAGACCCATTAATCCTTCTAGACAAGAAGCTGTCAAAGCCAAAATCAATAAGCTCAAGAAGGATGGTTTTATCTATCCCATTGAATACACCACTTGGGTGTCCAATTCGATTCCCGTTCTCAAAAAACAATGCACCATCCATGTCTGCACTGACTTTCACGATATGAACAAATATTGTCCCAAAGACAACTTCCCCACACCATTCATTGAAAAAATAATTGATGAGTGTGTGGGGCACGAGGTTGTATCCTTTATGCATGGTTTCTCCGGGTACAACCAAATTGTTATCCATCATGCTAATCAACTTAAAATCGCATTCATTAGTCTGTGGGGAACCTTTGCCTATTGAGTCATGTCGTTTGGCCTTAAAAATGCAGGAGCCACTTTTCAGCGGGCTATGTATTATTGTTTCCATGACCTGGCTCATATTATCATTGCTTTTTTAGATGACCTCACGACACATTCTAAACATCGGGCGCAACACCTCCACGATCTGCGTACCATCTTTCTCCAATGTCGCAAGTATAATATCTGCCTCAACCTGTTGAAGTGTGTCTTTTGTGTACTTGTTGGCTGTCTTCTAGGCTTCATTGTGTATAAAGATGGTATCACGCTTGACCCATTGAAATTTCAATCCATCCTTGAGCTTCCTATCCCTCATACTCTACGCCAGTTACAAAGTCTCCAAGGCAGAGCTAATTTCCTTTGCCGGTTTGTACCTGGCTATGCCACCGCTGTGCATGGGTTCCTTAGAGTCCTCCACTCTAACATCCCTTTTGTCTGGGATGCCTATGCTCAAGAGTCTTTTGATGCCCTATAACATGCTCTCACGTCTGATCCCTTGATTCGTCCCCTTGACTTTGATAGGGATTTCATCCTATATATCTTTGCTTCCACCTACTCGGTCGCTGGAGTCCTCATTTAGGAAGATGAAAATGGAATTGAGAATGTTATCTATTATTTTAGTAAGAACCTGGTAGGAATTCTTGTATTCTACTCACATGAAGATAAATTAGCACTGGTTGTCGTGTTCTCGGTCCAGAAACTTCGTCATTACATCCTCATGCGTTCCACCAAGGTCGTGACTAATTCCAACCTTATGGCCTTCCTATTGAGTCGCTAAATCATAAATGGGAAGTACGCCCATTGGATCGTGATCCTCTAAGAATTCAATCTTGAATTTGTCACACCAAAAAGTAAGAAAGGTTTAGCCCTCACTGGACTCATTTCCTAACTACCTACAGGTACGCAGGATCCTCCAGTTAATGATAATTTCCCCGATGAACATTTATTTGCCATTACCACTGATGACCCTTGGTATGGTGACATCCTCACTTATTTGTGAACCCAAAATTTCTCCCTCCATCTTGACCGTGATGCTCGACAACGTATCTGACACCAGGCCCCTCGTTACCTTCTTATTGGTGATGACCTTTATTGTCGCGGTGTAGATTCTGTCCTTCATCGTTGTCTCACATAAGCTGAAGCAGAACAAGTCCTCAATTCCTGTCATAGCGGTGCTTGTGGTGGCCACCTCTCCGGTCTGGCCACTGCCCAGAAAATCATGCACGTTGGGTACTTTTGGCCTTCTCCCTTTGGTGATTGCATTGAGGCAGTCAAACACTATCCCAATTGCCAACATTTTTCCCCTAAGGCACGAGCCCCTCCGGCTCCCCTCCATCTTGTCATCTCAGCTGGTCCCTTCTATAAGTGGGCCATAGAATTTATGGATTATCGACCATCATCTGCTGTTAACCATAAGTATATCATCATGGCGGTTGACTATTTCACCAAATGGGCCGAGGCCATGCCAATGTTTAACAACACGGTAGCTACCACAACCCTCTTTTTATTTAACCATGTGATCGCTCAATTCAGAGTTTCGAAACAATCTGTCTTTGACCATGGCCGACATTTTGAAGATGAGATATGGCATGAGCTATCCTCACTGTTGGGCTTTGAGCACCAATATTCCTCCTCTTATTACCCCCAAGGTAATGGCCAAGTTGAAGCAGTCAATAAAATCCTTAAAACCATGCTTCAACGGAGGGTGGATAAGCACAAAACCAACTAGCACCTTATGCTCTCCCCTGCTTTGTGGGCCTATAGAACTTCTGTTAAAATCGCCACTGGATTTACTCCTTTCCACCTTTGTTTTTGAGAGGAGGTAGTCTTATTTATCGAGTGTGAAATCCCTTCCCTTCATCTAGCAGTCAAAATTCTCCCTGACACCCAACCTTTAGAACAACAACTTATCATGCTTAAGCGCGCTTCCGAAGACCGTCATGTTGCATTGCAAACCATTGAGGCAGCTAAGAAACACACCAAAGCTCAGTATGACCGAAAGGTCCACCCTCATACTTTTCTCGAAGGTGATCTTGTTGTGGTGTATGACCAGGCCCATGATTTCTTTGTCATGGGAAGTTTGACTCATTATGGCTAGGACCTTACATCATTAGTAAGGATTTAGGTAAGGGGGCATATCTCTTAGAGGACTTCAAAGGCCATCCCCTTCCCAATCCTCTCAATGCACTCTATCTAAAGAAATATTACCCTTAGCATTTCCTTCTGGAAATGCATGTTTTATTTCTTTAGGTAGCCAACTCATGATTATGTGATTTGATACTTCACTAGGACACACTTTTTCCACGAAGCGTCACTTCACTACTCCCCAAAATCGAATTTCTTAACATGCAACACTTTTACTTGGGGGCACCACTTTGCCTTCATACTTTTCCATGCTCGTGTCAATTTTCGTCGTGAGTAACCATCATGTACTCATGTTTTTATGGTCCCCATTGGACCTTTTCTATGTGGCAGCACCATTGATTCGCCCTTATTTAGAGCATTTGAGATGAGTCATCATTACATTCATGGAGTCTATCCCGAGTCCCTTTGTATCCCGCTATATTCCTCCATCCTTCATTTCTTGGTTCCTCTCTCGTGTCGCACATTATGGCCTTCAGTCCCACTGTCCCCTATCCCTCATGATATTGTGTCAGTCGCTGCCAGGTCATCCATGCCCTTTATGCTCTAACAATGGAAGTCGTCCATCCGCTATTTAGTACCTCCCATTTCATCATCATCCATGGTGTCAGTCTGTCAGTCTCTCTACTATTTTCTCTCGTGCCTTAGTTGAGGATCCCTTCTTGCCTCACCTATGGCGGACCTCCTTCTGTTGACATCAACTCATTCATTCCAGAAAATAGGTCTAGAGGGCAGTGTACCTTGGTTCCATCTTCCACTTTTGTTTGGTGCCTCGGATCAGGCAAAGGGACTCATTATTGCCCTTTGACTTGATTGTTTCTCAGGTACATATCCTTTCAGCGTGATTGAGATCTGTATACTTGATGGTTCAGTGATGCAACAGCTGATATCGGTGATTATTGGGTGTGTGTGAGATGCTTTCATCCCTCATGAGGGAGTGGCCCTATAGGTAGCCCCCCACATGCCCGGATGACCTCTTCATTACGGCCTTTGATTCAACTCCATATATTTGATGATGTCGGCCTTAGCCGCTTGCAGCGCCTTTTTGTTTGCATGTATCAGTCAGATTTTCAGAGCCCTTTCCTGTTTACAGGGGCATTTGGATTGTATTTGTATCTCATGTAATCAGATATTATTGTATATGTCCTGGCTGTTATCCCAGGCACAGTATGTATGTTGGATTCATTATCATGTTTTTACCTGGCTTATGTTTATGCCAACATGTACTATATTGTTCAGTCCCGTGTTTACTGGACAAACTATTATTTGTACTTTGTCTCGGTGGGCATAGGTATGCCTCCCCCGCCACCTATAGCACAGGTACTCACTCATAAAAGAGACTTGTCACACCTATAAGTCTCGCCTCCTCAGGGTATATTCCTTTAGCACTTCGGTCTACCTTATATTTCTCTCTCTTTGACTTCCCCTTCGGTGTCTAGTGATTGAGTTCTTACAATGTACTTCGGTTATACGATTAGCTCCTAACGCTCGCACGCTGGGGGGAAATCTGTTACACCATTTTTTGGTCATCTAACCTGTTACTATTAGATGGACCTAAGTACACCATGTAAGACCAATTTTACCCTAAGTAAAATTGCTTTCACTATGAAAAATAACTTAGTAAAACACCTTTATTAAGTTTTTTATGGTCTAAACAGGAAACCCCATGAGGAAATATTAAATAAATCCACATTTGTTTGATTTTTCTCAAGGAATAAATAGTTAAACACCAGTTTAATTAATATTCCTGGTCATATTTAACCCAAAACAGGAAAATTAATTATATAAATTATTATTTATCTTATTATTTTCTAGGAATAATTATTTAAACCTTATTTAAATAATATTCCTTATTAAATTTGACTAAATCATCAATTAATAATTAAATAAATCATTATTTATTTGATTGTTACTCAACCACATCCTTAAAATGATAAATAAATCATTTATTTATTTATTATTCACAAATAAAGGGATTTGACCCAAGTCAAACTCTTTTTCCCTCCAACAAATATAATAAAATATTCCATAAAAATTGGATCTTGATTTGGTTATGCACCAATATCTAGACTAACTCAATATTTTGTTATAAATAGAAGGGTTTTTCCATTCATTCGTCACCTTTTGTTGCCTAAGATCACTCTGGATCTATACTTTTGGTCTGACTTTGATCCACCATCATTGTCATATTTTACTATCCTTTTGCTTGTGAGCTCCCTTTGAGTTCCATTTTTGTTTGGGTTTTCTACACCATCAAGAGAGAGGAATTTTAGATCTGAAGTGATGAGGACTTACAAGAACCCATCCCATTGAGGAGAACTGGTAACATCCTTCTATGTTTTCCTCCTATGTGCCCTTAATATAAAATTCATTCAACATATTCTTGTCTTGTCTTTTGGATGCATGGAGTAAATCTCGTTTTATTTACTGCTTAATGTCTTTTGATGCATAGATCTAGATTTTTGCAGCATTTATATTCATCAACTAATTGCAGATCTAAATATATTGGCAGCCATCTTTTGTTGTTAGGGTTGTTTGTTATGCACAACTACAGTGGTATTTTTTCATACACTTGCAATTAAGATTCATACTAACAAATTTTATCTATCAAGAAACATGTAAGGGGATCAACCAACTCAATATTCCTATTTACATTTATATATATTGTAAGATCTATATATCTCTAAGCCTATTCATATAGAGGAAGATCATTTCTCTGAAACGGTTGATATGTTTATGACTATGCATATCTGACAAATCTTGATTAGTTGAGTTTCTACTTTGCCTAAGGAGTCATCCACTGAAACTGAGCATGTTTTCCTCTCAGACACATTTAAGGTTCTTATATAGAAGAAGAAAAATAATAGGAACCTATTATGTAGATTATTTTAAAATTTTATGTATGTAACTCACAGGTTTGGTTCCAAGATGGTTGTTCTTGTGTTAATGTTCTTGGCTTTAATGTTGAGAATGTAATAAATTTCTCGCAATACAAACTCTATGAAGCCAAGGGGATAGAAAAAGGGGTTTTATTGAGTTAGGGTAAAAGATATTATGAGTTTTTGTACATCAATTATTCTAATGAACTTGTTCTATATTACCCTTTTTTATTTTAATAAATTCATGTGTTACCCAAGGAAGACCTAAAAGAAACCATTTTGAGAGAGAACGAGGCTCATAATATTGACATGTGAATTCAACTTAAGGCTCAAGGAGGCACTATAGTGCTTGGAATAGGGTTAATGATGTGTTATCATGCTATGTTAAGGCTACATTATAAGGAGGTAGGGTTAGCTAGGTGCTATAGAATATGTTAGAGTGATAATGATGCAATATGGAGGCTCAAAAAGGAAGAAGTAAGGCTTGAAAATCAAGTTGGATGGTTGAACTTGAGAGTGTACCACTACACTAAGGGGAACATGGCACTATATAGGTCAAGGGAGGAGAGTATGGTTACGAAGAAAAAATCAAGGTAATAGTGTTGCATGAGGGCCTAAGGGAGTGATATGGCACTAGCTAAAGGGATAAGGGGATGCTACACAAGAATAGAAAGGGTAAATTACAATAAAATTTAGGTTAGAACCCTTACCTAGGATTTACCTTAGTATGAAAGGTCCCTTTTAAGCTATTTGATTAGGATGATAAAAATTTCCCATTGTTGGATTGATTTTCAAAGCTAAACCAAGTTCACAAATCTTCCTTTGTTGCTCTAAGTTAGGAGGGTTGATCATGGCTCAAAAATGTTGGATAGGCTTGGAAAAAGGGTCTTTGCATTAATTTGAACAAGTGGGCCACTTAATATACTCTTTTCACAAGGCCTTGAGAGGATTTGAGGAGTATTGTTGTTATAGCTACAAGAAGGTGTTATCTTTTGTGTAATCTAGGAATTTATCATATCCCTCAATTCTATATCTTGACACTTCTTACCTCCTGACGAGCTTCCCTTTTGAAGGGTGCGAGGGCTTGGATGAGGTGATCCCCTATCTCTACTAAGGAAATAACAATTTCCTTATCCAAGTCCTTTATACATGTAGTAACTTATTTTCGTCCCTCCTTTGTCCTTGTCTTTTTATGTATCCTCCTATTTTTATGGCTAGTATATGTTCTATCCGTTTTTTTTCTTACACCGAAACTCCCCCATGGGGTTTGTTTTTTTATTTTTAACAACTCCATATTGTAACCTATGAACTTATTATCACTCATTATTAAAAATATCCCATGAAATCGAATATGGTTTCCTATCCAAAGAATCACATAAAAATAGGTTCACTAATCCATGATGGTCCAAGGCTACACACTTTCCTTCTTGGACCTTAATCCTTGTCTCTTTGAGAAATTGCAATAGGAATTTAGGATCACTCTATTTTTCTTCATGTTTCTAATGTGAGTAATATATTATGTTATCACCCAAAAATAAGCATCTACTTTTCTAACTAGGTGGATTGAAATACACCATGTGAGTTTAATTTTACCATAGTAAAATCCCTTTCACTATAAGAAATAATTTAATAGATCACTTTTATTAATTTATTTTCGATTAAAACCCATGAGAATAATTAAATAACCCATTATTTATTTAATTTTCTCTGGGAATAATTATTAAATCATTGTTTGATAATTATTCCTTGTCACATTTGACTAAATCACCTAGGAATAATTAAATAAATCATAATTTATTTATTTTTCCTTAACTCCATCCTTGGAAACATTGTTAAATCATTATTTAATAATTATTTCATTTCACAGTTTTCTTATTATTCGCTAAATAATTAATAAATCATTTTATTTTTTAATTAAATATAAATAAATATATTTAACCATTTTAAATATCTTTTCCCTCTCCAAAAATACAATAAAGTATTCCAAGCGGTTAGATCTAGATTTTGGTTAGTAATATTTTATTATTCTTCATTTTCAAGATCAACCCAATACTTTGCTATAAATAAGAGGGTTTTTAATTCATTTCTGACCATGATCATTATCATCGTCACCCATTTTTAGTTCTACATTGGTTGGGTTTTCACACATTTGAGAGAGGAAGATCTGAATATTGAAGCGACAACGACATCAAAGGACACATCCCACTAAGGGGGACTTATGACCCTTTGTAAATCTCCTTCACGAGGTGTCATTAATAAAATATTTTTCTTTCAAAGCTTTTCCATGATTGTTTTATTACATCAAATTTATTTCTATTGTTTTTTCTTTTAGATTTGCATACATCTATTTTTATATAGGTTTTTCTCACATATTTGATGCAGAGCTAAAGTATAAGCATCCATAATTATTGTTAAGGTCACTAGTCACCTATGAATTAAGTGAGATATTTTTGGTACACCTTCCAAGAAATATCATACTAACAAATGGTGACTCTGATGCGGAAACAATTCAACTTCCTGGGTGACTTTCGCTTCGGAAATTTTAGGGTTTTATTTAGCTAATTTTCACTTTTTTTTGTTATTTATAACTTTCTCTCTATTATTCTATCAAATTTCTAGGTACTGGTGGTTTTCTGGTGTTTTCCACAGGTCACGGGTACCATCCAAGCAGGAGACGCCAACATATGGCGAGATCTAATGAACGACAACCGCATGGATAAAAAAACAATTTTCAGCCCCATAACTATGCTCAAGGCTCCAAAATGGACTTTTTTTTCCCCAAAAACAATATTTTTAGCCCTTTCTAGGTCATTACTTGCGTTTTAAAAAATTGATGGAAAATTTTCAGGGTTTTTTCCAACACTACGAGAGTGTTGTTTGTGTACTGGGTCAGAGTTGTTTCACTTTTTTTTCAATAATCCTTAGGCCTGGATACTCTTATATTGTCTCTTCGAGGTAGAAAAATCCCCCTAGGATTTTCTAGTAATCCTCCACCTTTTTAGGAAGGGATTGGCCGAGTGAGGAGTCTAGGGTTTTAAGCACTTTTAGCTACTGGTTTTTTGGGTTGATCCACTTTATTTCAGCCCTTTTGGATAAGTTATTTTTACATTATAACTCAATTTTGAGTTTTCTCTTGCCTTCCCCCTTTGGATACCCTTGAGTGTCCTTGGTTTGTTGAGATTATTTCCTATCCTTTGCAGCAAATCTCACCTCTATTTTTTGTTGTTTGTATGCACCATTTTCAGCAGCATAGAGCCTTAGAGCCCAGTCCCATTGACATTAAATATTGTAGGAAGTTTTTGTGTGTTTTGAGTAGCTTGTTCTCCTTTTCGTGTCTAGTTGTTTGAAAGCCTTATTTGGGTGGGGTTTGTGCTTGATTGGTTGTTTATTTTTCTGTCGTATTTCAACATTATTTACAACATTTCAAAATTTCATTTTAGCAACATATGGCATCAAAAAACATGCTTAATTTACTCATCCACTAAAACAATTTTTTTCACACACATACACACCTTAAGCGAAAGTGAGCTTGGTTAACACCGCCAAGCAAAGACTTTAAACACCACACTTAATAATATAACACACATAGATTAATCCCATTTGGGAATCAGGATCAAACAATTTGTGTATTTAGATGTAGGATCGGTGGAATAGGCTTCCAATAACACCCATCAATAATTTACATTGAGACATAGAAATTGAGTTTGTAGGGAGCTTAAATTCCTTCACCATCCCGCGTTTAAAGCCGAAGAGTGTAAAAAACCCAATTCTGAGGGGGTTAGGCTAGGTCATCATGCAAGCAGTTCTCCTTGTGGCTACCCAACCCATGGTAGGTAATTTATTGTGTTGAATGATCACCAAGAAGCTTAAGACTCGACCACCCCTGTGGGACGAAGGTAACTGTAGTGACCAATTTTAGGAAAACACCTTATAGAACTGGTTGTGGGAAGCATTTGGTTCTCTACCCCACCCTTCTTTGGAAAACTCTACTTGCGGGGATGAGTGTGTCAAGTAATAATTTCTTTGGAAGGCCATCTAAAATAGTAGATTTAGGATTGTTTGAGGAATTAGATCACCTTTAGGCTAGAGGTCATTTTATTTGATAGGAAAGTTTTTATTGAATTAGAGTAGCTTCATTATATAGATTGTTTACACTTAGCACCACTATACTAGGTGCTTGCTTGTTTTTTTCATCTTTGTCTAGAAATCATTGCGCCACCAAGGCTTTTGTCGTGGTGAATTCAAGGCCTTCATCCTCAGTTCTCGTTAGGAGGTTGTTACACAAAAAATTTTCACCGTCCCTGCAATCCCTCGCCCGGTATATTGGATGGCATTTCCCGTGACTTGTGAGAAGTGTCATACTTTGCAAACACCTTCTTTTCATCCTTCTGCATAAGAACATCATTTCTCCTGTTGAAATTTTCCTCAAAAAGCACACAAAAACCTATGTTTTGACCTTAGCGCGGGTAGCCAGTTCACCCCTCGCGCCAATGTGGAGGATTTACACTAGAGCCTACGCCAACTGGTGCTCTGTCTCAGTGTTGTGACCGCGCCAACTGTTTTAGGAATTTTTTTTAACAAAATAGAGGCAGAAGTTTCCTTCTAACCACCTCAGGGATGAGTCATAGGAAGTGGTTAAGTTGATGATCCATGGATCTCCCTCTTTAGGTAGTGGTTTCCTCCTCCCATGGAACACTCCTTGTAGATAGTTCTCCCTTCCATGATTATAGGGATCCTAACCTCTCCCTCTCCCTCTATCTAAACATGCCTTCTCCCTTTATGAAAGCTAGCTAAACATATAGCCAATAAGCTGAACTTGGAGAAGAGATACTATATATCTGAGTAATTTCTATTGAGAAGATAGAACCAAGGCGAATTCCATAGAGAGAGCTCCGTCAAAATTCTCGATGAGCCTTTGTGAGATGCGCTCTGCTGGAACCCTGTTGCAGGAGACCACAACGTCGAATCTTGGTTGTACTATTCCTTTCTTTCATTAATATACTCAACTATGGTGTTGGTTCCATCATTGTGCTATGTTGATTATTAATGCAATTGATTTAGTCTTCTTTGACTGACTGATGGTTACGAATACGAAATAGTATGTTGTATATCGTTGTTGTTTCTTATGTGTGTGCAGGTATCCAAGCGTGAAAGCGAGCGGATCGTGATCTGTCAAACCAGGAGCGAGAAGCAGGCACTCTTTTCGACGATAACAACAGCGTAGGACCTCCAGTAAGTCATTTATCGAATATCCATCCATTCGTTAACTAGGAATTGATATTATAGCTTGTCTTGTTTGTGGCTAGACCCACTCTAGGGCTAGTGGTATCGCCTCTGTCTGCAGAGGGGATTTACCTCACCAATAGAGGTAATAATCCTCCTCATCGGGTTTGAGTTAATCCTCCCATTCCTCCATCAATTCCTTATAAATTTGATTCCACGTCTTCTCAAGCTCATATCACCACCATATTAGGCACCAATGTAGGTGCGGGAAACCAAGGTGGTAACGCAGGTCCTACCCCAGGTAATACCACTAGTGGGACCTCAAACAGTATGGTCATTCTTACTCCATTGCTACCCTTCATGGCTGGTTTGAATCTCCCATATTTTAATTAGCTTATCAACAATCCTCTTCTCCATAATCCAAATTGGCCAGTTATGCATACTAAACTTCCTTTAGACATACCTAATTTCAGGGGAAACCTGTAGAAGATCCCACTAATAATGTTCACTCATTTCACATGTTTTGTTCCTCTAATTCCATTACTGATGACTCCATTTGTCTTCTTTTATTCCAGTGCACGGTTACTAGAGCTGCAGCTAAGTGGTATGTCAACCAATCTCATGCCACCCATTCCACTTTTGCGACTCTTGCCAAAAATTCCTGATCATATTTCTAGTTACCTCTCCATTATGAAACTGGGACCGAACTCTTGACTTCATTCCATCAGACTTCAGCCACTCGCCTTTCTGACCATGTCCAAGAATGGCGTAGAAGGAGGAGCACGTCAATGGCTCCTGAATTTGAGGACCATGTCTATATGGATTGGTTCCTTAGATCACTTTTTGCCCCCTTAGGTAAAGATGTCACATCACACTTCCCTCATACAGAGGAATATCCACTCTAGATAACATCGAAATATGACTTGATATATGCTCAATCAGGTTATCTTTATATCGTTCTCCCTGATCTGCCTCAGCCCAATGCTACTAATTCACCGAGGACATATCATGCTGTCGACGATATCTTTGGATCTCTTTCACATCCTTATATGAAACCATATGTTCTCCCTCATATGGTTTATTGTCAACCCCTAGGGGGGACCAATACCTCCTACAATTGTCTCCCTCCACTGGGAAACCCTTATCCAAGTCAAAGCACTCCATATGCATTTCCCCAAGCACATCAGTAGATGCCAGGGCCAGTTGTTGCTCAACCTGTTTATCCAAATATCGCCCCTCATCCATATTTTCCTTATGCATCACCTAGCACTCCAACCCATTTGGCACAAGTGCCTCAGCCTCACATTCCTCCTCAACCTCTGCCACAACAGCCACCTCCTCCTCAAGGTCAAGTTTATGATCAATAGAGCACGACCATTCCCCCAACACCAATAAGAATAATAAAGGGAAATGTAATAGGGATCACCAGCCCCAAGGTAATGATGGTAACCAGGGTCCTCCACCTAATCCACCTCATGGAAATCATTCTAATCCCACAACCCAACAACAGGGAGGTCAACCCAAGCAAAACAAGGCCCTTCATACGAATAAGCCTTCTGAATTTTGCGTCATATATGGAAATTACACTCATGATTATCCCCTTTTACTGCATATGCATGAAGCATGGGAAACCCAAGTAGGTGCATCTAGAGGATAGCATCCCATGGCTCAACTTCCTTCATCTCCTACTTCATCTCAACCGGTTGTGCTTACCAAACCATTTCGTCACCAAGGATATATAGCTGCCCAACCCACACAAGGTCAAGAAGTGCCTCAACCTCCACAATCTAGTCCCCCATGATTATCAGATTCTCATGATGAATTTTGATGAGGTCAACACAGAGCAAGTCAAACTTCAGACTTGATCATGCCAGTATGACAGGACACCCTCTAAGTATTTGACTGATTCCAAACAGAAAGTTTCCATTGAGTCTATTCCATCATCAAATGGTACTTTACAGATACCTCAGCCTAAGGAAGAGGTTATTACCAAGACCCCAAAGGACCAATACGTCAAAATAATACTTTAGCTAAATCCGCCCATACCTACATCATAATAGATGACATGGCACAGTCTCTTGTTTCCATGTCAACGCTGGAAGTTTTCCAGTCATGTCCATCCCAATGGAAAAATCTATTCAATTATTTGGGAATCGTGGATCCTTCAGATGATTGTATGATCAGAATTGACATTGATTAATCAGAACATCCCCCACTTCCTTCATCTATTTCTTTTCAAATACCAATCTCAGTAAGAAGCGTCATTTTACAATGACGTATCATTGATGAAGGCGCCTCCACATGTGTGATGGATGCTAGTGTTTGGAAATAACTTGGTTCTCCGGACCTATAAAGGCGATTTGGCCTTTTATAGCTATTTACATGGTCAGCGTGGCCAGATATTTTTTCAAACAAAATATTCCCTGTTGATATTACAGTTTCCCATCTAAATAAAAAATGATGTGGCGTAACGACATCACATCCGAAATAGTATTTTCTGACACAGACTATAACAAGAACATAACATAAACATGAAATGCAGATAGTGCGTAGGGTTAAATTGAGATTTCACCCAATTTTACATTACATGGAAATTGAAAATAAAAAATAAAAACAAAGGCTGCATGGGCCTGATCATGATGTACATTAGTTGGTACTATGAGGAGTGCCCAAGCCTTCTATGTGGTGTGATTGGATTAAAGACGTGGAGGAGCCATGTTGACGAGGTGGTAGGGGTGGCAGTCATTGTGAAGTAGAGGAAACTGGAGGATTCACGTATTCATAACACTTTTTCCATAAAATCAATCCGAGTAGTAATGTTGTGGTGTAGGTTTCAAACATAGACTACAGTTCTGTAAGCTCTGTATAATCCACACAGACAACAAATGATTTCTTGACCTGAGCGAGAAGGAATAATTCATTACATAGTGCAGTTACTAAGGTCTTTGCCTTTAGTCGGGAGGTTTTCTCTAGTGTAATATCTGCCCTGCACTTGATCTCTGACATTTTCTGATCATAATCCGTTAAGGGAAATAGTGTGTCTGACTGCGGATCCCAGCATGGCAGGAGGCCAGCTTCTACCAACTTGCGCCATTCCTAATCAAACCTTTCCATGCCCTATGACACCAGTGCTAAAAACCCCAACGTGTTCACGTGTGTGTTATCTTTCTCAATCATATTATTGATGTCCATAATAATCCTGAAATGGTCGACCAATCCCTGTGTGCTCAGTTCTTTAAATGAAAGCTCATTGAGATATCTCACATATTTATTTGCTATTGTTGCCTTCTCTTCTCCTTCCCTGCGACCAACCTTGAGTTGTGTCTTATACTCGTAAATAACAATCTTCTTGTCATTGGTCAACATGAGGAGCTCCCAATGTTGCTTGACCTCTGCTATGATCTCTCCCCAGAAAATTTTCCTTCCTTCTACCAATGACATGTTGCCTTTAAGTTGTGCTTTCAAGTCTTTAATAGACTTCTCATGTCCCTGGGCTTCCTTGCGGATATTCTCCACCTCTTTCTGCAGGGATGAAACTGTCTTTTGATTCTCTATGTATGCAGCCCTAGCCTCGTCTAGGAGCCAAGAGTGGTGCATGTTTCATCTTTTGACATCCTCAGATCTGCCAGAGCCTTGGTGAGCTGCTCTGGAGCAATCTGTGGATTTTCTGGGACAGGAACTACGCACGTATTCTCACCCCACTTAAGTTGTAGCTCCGAAAACCTCTTGTTTAGCCCAACGATTTCCTTATCTTTTTGAGTAATCTCTTCTTCCCTTTGAGCAAGGGAATCAATGAGAACCATATTTTCCGTTTCTACCTGGGCAAGTTTCTCGGTCTGAATATATTCAGAATGAGGGATATTCAACTTTCTCCTCAACTCCTATACTTCCAAATCTGATTTGGTTAGAAAGGCTTGCAATGCTGAATTGGTATCAACACTGTTTCCTCTTATCATTTTTTTGGTGTTCTCCAGTTGAGTAGCCACAACCTTGCGCTAGCGATTTCCCTTTTTTGGGTGATCTTCATTTGAGTCAGATTCATTTCGGTCCTCTGTAGGGAAAATGTATGTTTCACTACCTTAGTCCGTAGCATGTCCCCGATACGCTGGTGCAAATCCAACTTATCCGACAGGGGAATGTTTCCCATATTTAGAATTATTTCCAAAGCTCTATATTAGGATTCCGAAGGTACGAGATGCATGGATGACTACTGGATGGAAAATATGAGCTACTCTTTATCCATATCTAGGGATGACGAGAGCCTGGTATGGTGTTTATCTACGAACTGAGAAAGTTCATCCCTCAGCATTTCTCTCGCGGACTTGTTCCTGGTATGAATCGCCTCCCTTGCATCATATCTGCCCAAGGTGACCACCTGTGAAAGCTCTGAGGGGGTTGAAGATGAGGCAGAATCAAAGGAGAGTAGAAATCTTGGTTTGTCTTTGTTGGGACCCCTAAGCAAGGGGACCTCGTCATCGGATAATTCGGTGTCTAGGTCCTCTGACCCTTCAATTATCTGCTTTTTACTAGGGTGTGTTTCCTCATCAACCTCCAAGAACACTTGACTTCCCAAGGGGTCTCCTTGTTCCTCCCCTTCTGCCTTAGTGATCACATTATCTCCTCTTCCTTCAGTAGTTGAGGATTTGGCCTACATCTATGTATCCAAAGCCGACATATCAAAGTTAGATTTCCATTCAATGAGAGACCTAGGTTCATGCACATATGCTGTTGATTTAATCTTCTTCTTCCTGCTTGTGAGGAACCCCTTAGGATCATAGTTCCTGACATCTCCCTGAGGGAAACTCATCTCCCACAACAACCTTTCCACAGTGGAGAGGGCATGCCTTGAATTAATGGTGAAAGGGCCTATAGATTTTGGGAGTTTGAAGATGTGTCCCTTTTTCACGGGCATGAAGTGGACTTGGTCGGAACTTAAGACTTGATGGATGACCTCGAGGGAAAAAATCCTCATGGACGAGAACACTGGCAGGTGATAAGGAGGTACTTCAGCACCATAGACCCTGATCTCGGTGTGGTCTTCGAATAGGTACCAACCACCAATGCAATCCGTTTCACTGAAATGGAGCCAATCCTTCTACTCAAGAAAGATTCTAGGCAGGGAGATGTTGTGTATGATAGCATAGGCTATGGACATAAAATTGGTAACGAATTTCACATACCCCTTCCCCTCTGGATGCTGGCGAACTTCCAGAGTCCACTCAAAAACATACGTGGTTTTAGCGTTTCTCCTGGAGAACCTGTTCAAGCCTTGACCTTCAAACTTATCCACATGCTCAAATAGGAATAAGTAGAAAACTAGGGAGAAATATTTGAAAGAACAGAAGTAAGACATGTCTTGGAACTGGGCTTTGATAGCCGAGGCTAGAAAGGAAGGGATATCCAAAAGGATCTTAGCTTGCATCATGAGCCATAGGAACCCTAAACCTGCTTTAGTCACCATCTCGACATCATCAAACCCTAGCATTCCCGAGATAACCACTAGAATAGGATGTATGGTGTTAAGGAATGATGAAAATGGAATAAACTATGTGTGAGGGAAAGATAATAGGCATGATTCAAAGATGAGGTTGAGGAAACCACTTTTTTTTCCAAGGGTTGATTCGAGAAATGGCAGGAGAGAGTGACGTCAAAGAACTTGACACAGTCCTAGGCGGGAGAATAACATAGGGCTTTTCTGATGAGTTGGGGAGTAATCTGAAGGATCTTGGTGCCCCGAGTGGAAAGGAAGATGTCGTTACACTCGAAATAGGCCTCCCTAAGCCAAACAATAAATTCCAGGAATGGATGGGTCCTTAGGGGCAATTGCAATTTGGTAGTAAAGCCCTGACTCGACGACTCTAAACACGTCTTCATTCCTTCACTAAAAATCGAAGAGCTCGGCTCTAGTGCGGGCTATGTTGAAGGGATAGACCAAGTCGCAGATGTCGAGTCATAAAAAGGTATATTTTGAAAACCTAGTTAGCCCACATTAATCATCAATCCGGAAGCGTCTTTTTATTCCAAGTGTGTACTCTGTCTGAGGCTTGCAATTGTCTAAGAGTAATGCTGTGAAGATGTAGTATAAGATAACGAAATCAAACGTAACCAATGCTTGAAAAGAAACCTAATTACAGTGACATGAATGGAAAGATTAAACTACTCCAATCTTTGCAGAACATCGATCAGGGATGCAGTAGCAGTAACTCTTTCCCTTAGAAATCAATGCAAGATGACCAATCTGGGGACTGGGAAGCTAAAGCCTCTATCCTCTACAGTTGAAGATCTTAAAGAAATCAAACCGAAAGAAAATTTGATGAAAGCAACTTAAACCAAACACAATCTGAAAAGGAACACCAATGTGTGACCACAACTATTCTGTCTACCAGTCAAAGATTATAAATAAGTAATGACAGAAATGGAATAGCAACGCGAATTGAACAGCAATTACAATTCTAACATATCCAAGGCACTATATTTCTATGCTTCAATTCTGTCGACAACTTCTCACCACGCAACCATCAATTATAATAGATTATAAACTAAAGGAACAACAATTCAAATCAGATACGAGTCAGTGAAGCTTTTATGATAACAGTGAAATAGTAGAAAAGTGAATTATGGTTATTGTAAAGAAACGAAACAGCGATGACTCAGTATTTGATCCGATCAACAATAAACCAATTCAAACATTATACGCACTCCACACGACAGTAAACAAAGATTAGAATACAAAGAGAAAATTAATTCCACTAGAGACAGGCCCTTAGTGCCAGTGAAATACTACTGGGCTAATTCAGAATTGCAGAAGGTAAATAAAATGTGTGCTTTGTATTAAACCAACATAAAGTCTTACAGAAGGGTTTTCTCTCAAACAGAGAGTTAATATAACAAAGAAAACGTAAAGTCTTTCGTCCGATTCCCAATAAAAAATAATGATCCATCCCCCCATCACTAAAGGACTTGGTTTTATATATCAATTCTTCGACAGACCAATCAAAGAACAAGATAACTTTGAACATCGATCCCTCAGGATCGAAAGATCCTGAGGGATTCGCTCCTCTGTGTTTATTCATCGTTCTGTTTGTGCTGAATGAGGCCGAGTTGTTCCCTGTCTTTTCTGGGTTATTCGTTCAGATCTCCTTGCCTTTGGCTGGATATGATTCAATGCTGATGGAGCAGCAGTTAGATTGTTCTCAACCACGCCTTTGGTACAGCTTTTCACCTCTCTGAATTCCTGTTTGTCAACCAAAAAGTAGCTTTTAGTCATCTTTTCATATTAATCATAACCCTTTCCAATTCTATTGTAATTCCTATGATAAATTACCTTTTCAAGGCAAACAGGAGTATATTTATGATAAATAATGAGTAAATATACGATAATTTCATACCTCTTTCACTGCCCAACATACCCCCCTGCTTAATCATTTTCATTCCCTCATGAAAACTATAGTTCACATGGAGAGCAGTCAAAGAATAAGCCGAATAAGGTTTGTCATCCACAGGCCTAAAACCATGGAGTGCAGCTAATTCCTAAAAAGTATGTTCTGTCTGTCCTTCAGGAAGTTCATAAATAGCTTTGTAATCCGAAGCAGGGTACGATACAATAGGGCTGTGAAATTTACATCCTAACCAATATGGTCCTTTGTCTGCAGCTAGCCCAAAGTTTCTATAATTAAATGGTTCCCTATTTTGCACATTCTGATTCGAGGTTCTCCACCGAACTTTGGCTTCTATGTAGGCTTGGTTCCTAATGGATGAAAAATAATTTGTTCCATTCAAAATGATTGATTTATGACAAGCCCCAGAGTTTGGGTAACGCCTTCCCTTGTCATCAAGCGTTTCTGTCTAGCCCAAAATTGAAGTGGGTTCTGAGGTTCACTTCTGACCCATAGATCTAATCCATTTTCCTATCTTTGAAAAGCGTTATAAGTTTAAGCCATTTAAATTGGTTTACAACAAAGGAAATGAATGCCTGAAACTGAACATCTCCAATAAAAGTGCTAGGGTTTGATTCACAGTCATTTTCAAGTATTAGATTATGCAAATAAAACTCACATAATAAGCGTTGTACTTTGATCCCATAAAGTTTGCAGCATGATATCAAATCATCTATTGTTTTTAGCTCTATGCATTTCCCTGCCCTAACTGCCTTAATCTTTAATTGTAAATATCTTTCTAGTATAAATAGAGCATAGTTTTTGGCGGGGCATCTACAGGCTAAGACATCAGTATACAAGGAGCAGAGAGTTTCCATTTGAGTGTAGCCTAATTTTATTTGGTTCATTACCTTATCAGCCTTTACCTCTGATTTTCGTCATTTTTCATGAGCTTCAGCTTCTGCTTCATGAATAATTCTCATTTGTTGTTGCAATTCCTGATATCTTGTTCTTGGGACAGTGTCTTCCTCCAATCTCTGCCTTTCCATTCGGGCCTGTGTCAATTCTTCCTAAATTCTAAGAAATGTTGGCTCACTGAAAGTGTGTTGACTGCTAGATTGCATATTTTCACTCAAAACTGGTTCCTCTGGAACAGCTTGTGTTGGAACAGCTGTTTGTTGCTCCACATCCTCATAATGAGGCTCAGGTATGGTTTCTTCTGTAACTTGAGGGTTCCTATCAGTGGTCACTCTTCTCTTTTTCGAGTTTCTTTTGATAACAATGCTTCTTTTCTTAGGGGCTCTCTTGGGCATGTATTTCATTATCAGAACCCTAATGGTCTGCGTGAGCTGTTCAACTAATTTATGAAGCTTTATTCGCTCCCTTCGAAGCTTCTCAATCTTAGTTGTTTTCTTCTTCTTCTTTAATGGAACAGTTGTTCCTCTATCTACACTCATTTTTTCAATAGAATTTTGGCCCATATCAGCCATGCCTTTCGTAAAATTCTCTTCTTGTTCTTCTCCTCAGGCCTCCTCTTCTACATGCGTGTGCCCTTAGCTCAATTCTCCTGGAATCATATTCTCAGTTAACTCTGCAGTCCCGTGGGGGCTTCCAGCTTCATGGGGTTGCTGCATTCTCAAGAAATATGTAATCCACCCCAGTCTTTCTAAGATTGTTCGTGGAGCCTCAGAGACGATCAATACTTTCGGTTCACTGCGAATTGGCCGTCCTCCCATTTCTGCGTTCTGTTAATTTTCTCAACACACAGTAATCACAATGGAACAACGCAACACAGTTCATTGAAAAAATTTTATTTCCTAAAATACAGGGGTTTGGTTCAAATATAGATAAGGAAATCTTGGAGTTTGATTTGCATGCAGACATCCACGCCCCCCGAATGAATGAAAGGTCATCCTCGACCGTCAATTGAGAATAACATGTGTGGCACAGTAACAGTACAACAGTAAAAAGTGACCGTAATTATGATACGTTCAATCAAATTGCAGAAATTACTGAAATCAATGCATGTAATAAATCGTTAATAAATAGAAAATCGTTTTGTAATGATTCAAATACAAGGAGAAGGGACAACATATGATAACCATAAGTATAATTGCATTATTTACCACTTTGGATTAATATGATCGACTTATAATGATTTTCATGTGTAATAGGTTCGGAGATAAAGGTAAGGGTTTCATATTTTCATTTGACATTTAAATAAAGATATAGAAAAAAGGGTTAAATATAACTATTTATGTGTATAAGTGTGACTCCAATACCATTAGCAGAGCTCTGCTGCCCACAGGTGTCCATAACCTTGACAGAGTTGCTTTCTTACCCACAGAACCATTGTCCTTTATGTATGCTGAGGAAGTTCTTTTTATTGAATATCATGACGGAGGCAATTGTGCTGGCTTGGTGACTAGATAAACCACAATGTCGTTCACCTGGAAGAAGTGAAAGGTGGGCAGGCCAGCTCGTGATGAGACCTCCTGTTCCAAGGACTTTTTGGTTTTTTCAATTTGTCTGTTGGACCATTTCCCTGGTTTGGTGGCCATAATGGGAATGCCACTTCACTGCCTTCCCTATGATCACGGTAGGCTGTCTCTTGATGAGACCCCCTATCCTCCATCTGCAAAATCATTATTAATGAAATATATATTTTTTCTTTTCTTTTACACACATCACTTTTCCTCAGTTAATCATAAGGGATGGCTCATCACTCCTTAAGAGTAGGGATGGTGGAAGAAGTCTGAACATCTCAATAGAAAGAAACATGCCGTAATTCTTATTCCATAGATAAACATCAAAGAAAATTATAGCATGTGGGAAAGAACCAGTCATGATAAAAATAGTCGATCAGAATAATTCAATGGTAATAAAATAGCAAAGTTATGTTATTGATCATGCCCCTTTTTCCTTCTTTTTCCTTATCATTACGAGACAATTTTCTTGAAAATATGACGATTTCTTTTGATTTGTTGATTACATTAAGCTTTAATTTGTATGATTGTATATAAATGATATATTTTCCTTCAAAAAAAGTAATCAAAAATTCAACATGATGGCTTAAAACAAAAAAAACAATCCACACAAAAAGTGTTGTTCCTTTTAAAAAGAACATCAAAAACAATCTGCGGAACTGTTGTTCCTTTCGAAAGGAACAACAAGAAAATACTCTGCAAAAGTGGTGTTCCTTTGGAAAGGAACAACAAGAAAATACTCTGTGAAAGTGATGTTCCTTTGGAAAGGAACAGCAAGGGCGTTTCTGCGAAACTGTTGTTCCTTTCAAAAGGAACAACAGAGTGTTGTTCCTTTGGAAAGGAACAGCAAAACAAACGAAATAAACAGAATTTTTTTCTCTTTCAAAGGAATCAGATTTCATGAAACAAACGAAGAAGAATTAAAGAAGTAATATGAACCGAATGTCAGAAAACAAATTCCATAAAACAACAAGCGAAAAAACGAAAAATGCTTTATGTACAAAATTTTTAAAAAAATAAGTGATTTATCAAACTGGTGCCGAGGAGGATTTCTCCCCTTCAGCAAGAATCTCCATTGTAGAATCTCCCCAAAACTGTTGGTAAAAGGATTCCCGGGTGAGCGGTTTATGATACAATCGTACTCGATGACCGTTTACCTTAAAGGAATGTCCAGATCCATCGATGGTAACTCATTTAGCAGTGCCATTATCGTGCACCTTCTGTATTTCATAGGGTCCAAGCCATTGTGTCTGGATTTTTCCTAGGAAATCCTGGAACCTGGAATCATATAGGAGTGCCCAATCTCCTTCATGGAAGATATTTCCTTTGATATGGGTGTCATGCCATTTGGGTCTCTGCAAAAGTGCATATCTGCACCTGTATGAAATAGGTAGCCTCCAATCCAGGAGAAGCCGGTACTGTGATGTATTATTTTCTTAGGTTCATTAAGAGACAAATGTTTAGGTAATTTACCTATTGCCAAATATTTCGCTATATCAGCATACCACGGTGTTCTGATAGTAACAACGAAGATATGTTCATCTGGAAAGTGGTCTTCAACTGCTTCTATATCTGTTGGCTTTTGCATTCTTGACAGAAAGTCAGCTACAAGGTTCTCTTTCCCAGGTCGATCTCTGATTGTGATGTCGAATTCCTGCAGTAAAATTAACCATCTTGTCACTCTTCCGTTTGTAACAGGTTTATTTGCTAAAAATTTAATGGTAGAGTGATCAATATATAGTACCACAGGATACCCAGTTATGTAATGCCTAAATCTGTTTATAGCATGAACTACAGCTAAAAATTCTTTCTCAGTCACAGTATAATTTAATTCAGCAGGGGATAGGTTTTTGCTAATATAGTAAATTGCATATGGCTTCTTGTCTTCCTCCTGCCCAAGTACTACTCCAATTGCTGTGTCTGAGGCATCAGATGAGATTTGGAACGGCAAATTCCAATTTGGGCCCCTCAGCACTGGGGCTATTGCAACAAGCTTCTTCAGATCATTAAAGGCATTGTCACATTTATCTGTCCAAGTGAAATCAACATTTCGAGTCAGTGCATATAAAGGTGCAGCTATTCGAGAATAATGTTCTATAAATATTCTATAGTAACCAGAAAATCCAAGAAAGCTACGTACCTCTGTTTGTGTAGTAGGCGTAGGAATTAACAAGAGTATTTGAATTTTAGCCGGGTCTACTTGAATTCCAGTTGCTGAAATATAATGCCCTAAGATAACTCCTTTGGTCATCATCATAAGACACTTTTCATTGCTTAAGCAAAGCCTAGTGACAATACATCTTTGTAATACTTTTTCTAGGTTTTCTAATGCAGGCTCAAAGTCATCCCCATAGGGTGTGAAATCATCCATATATACTTCGAGGCCTTCATTTATTAGGTCTGAAAAAATGCTGAAAATTTCCCTTTGGAACGTAGCAGGGGCATTGCATAGGCCAAAAGGTAGGACTCGGTAGGCAAATGTCCCCCATGGACAGGTAAAAGTAGTTTTGTCCTGATCTTCAGGGGCAATCTGGATTTGATTGTACCCACTGAAGCCATCAAGGAAAGAAAAGAATTTCTTTCCTGCCAATGTGTCTAATACCTGGTCAATGAAAGGAAGTGGGAAGTGGTATTTCTATGTTGCTTTATTAATTTCACGGTAATCTACACATATCCTCCATTTCCCATTATTTTTTGGTACTACCACTAGTGGGGAGACCCACTTGCTATCAGATATTGGGTAGATGAAATTAACATCCAATAGTTTTTGTAATTCTTCTTTCACAATATCTTTAAGGTGAGGATTTAGTCTCCTTTGAGGTTGTAGAATGGGTCTTGCATCTTTTTCAATGTAAATGTGGTGAGTACACAATTGAGGATCAATTCCTTTCATGTCGGGGTAATCCCATGCAAAGGCTGCTTTGTATTTTTGTAATAATTGGACCAATTTCTCTTCTTGTTCAGCAGTGAGATTTTTATTAATGTTTAAAGTTTTTCTCAGCTCAATTTCTACAACCTTGTTATTGCTCATAGAAGTAGTAGGTATTGTTTGATCAGGAATATCTTTGAAAGGATCTTCTTCTTCTTTATTATCGAATGCTGCTTTGATCATGTGACATTGCAAATGAGATCTGGTTTGTGACTTATTAATAAAACTATTAATGATATCATCCTCTATTTGATCTTTAAAATCAAGAGCATTTTCTATGGTTAGAGGTGATCTCATATTCTCCATAACGTATGATGCAGGTGGTTTTCTTGTTGTGATTATTGATAGACTTGGCTGGGCTGGGGGATATAGGGCTAGATTCTTAACATAATTTCCCCTTGTAATTGTCATGTTGCCTTGTCGACATCCAATATAGGCATCGACAGTTGCCAACCAAGGTCTACCTAGTATTAACGGATGTCCATCTAGTCGATTCTTTGGATTGATAACTAGGAAGTCAGCAGGGTATTCCCAGGAATCTACAGATACCATTACATCTTGTAGTAAGCCTTCTGGTTTGACTATTGATCGTTCAGCCAATTCCAACAAGGTTGTTATTGGTTTCAATGATGTAATGCCAAGTTTCTGACAGGTCGTGGTGGTTAAAATGTTGATTGCTACCCCCAAGTCAACTAAGGAATTTGGAAATGATTGACCATTGATTTGTACTGTCACTATAGGATTCCCTAGGTCTTCATACTTGATGGGTGTTTCTATTCCTGATAATAAGTCAGATAAGGTACCGACTATTTGGACAGTAGGATTGGTTGTTGTTCTCCTCTTCGGCTTCTTTATGCATAATTCCTTAATAGTTTTTGCATATATAGGAATATCTTGAATAGCTTGGAGGAGAGGGATTTTTATGCACAAATTTTTTAATTCTCACAGAAGATCAAAATTAGGTTGTTCTAATGGAGGAGGTATAATTAATCATTCTGGGAATGGTGGAGAGGAAGTTGTTACTTGTTGTTGATTTTGTTGTTGGTTCTGTTGTTGGACTTCCTTCTCGCCTTGTATTGTTTATTCTGCAGGTAACGGATCTTCAATGTGGACATCATTGTTTCTCTCTATTTTGACTATGCACCCAAACCTTAATTGAAGATCATTACACTCCCACAGTTCAGTTTCTACTTCTAGGGGTTTCATGAATTGAACAGACTGAACTGGCCTATTTTTTGGGTTTGGGTTGAGTTGGGCTGGGAGTTTTGGTCTTAAATTGGTATGGAGGTTTGTATAAGGAGCTAACAGTGTAGGTTGAGAGAGAGGAATTGATCCAGGTGGCTGATTTGTAGGTTTTTTCCAGTTTGACTGCCAGGCCTGATTCTGGGAAGTAGAAGGGGACCATTGTGTAGGCCAGAAAGGTGGATAGAAAGGAAAGCTAGGCCAATTATTTTGATTTGTTTGATTTGGCCAAGATGTGGGAGGAAATGGCTGTTGTGACCAATTAAGGAAAGATGGTTGATTCTGCCCCATCCCACTATATTGTTGAGCATTATATTGAGGAGGTTGAAAAGAAAATGGATCATTTGGCATACCTGATGGTCGTGGCTACCATTGTCGGTGTTGATTAAGCAGACATACCACTTCTGATTCTTCTTCTGCCTCCTTATATACTGCTTTTAGGCCAGGAAGCGAAGGACATCCTTCTGTAGGGTGATCCTTCGTGCAAATGGTGCAGACTTTAATCACATCCAACGGGCATTCTTTGTGGCTGTGCTTCTTTCTACATCTGGGACAGAATATTGCCAAATTTTGCTCTGCTTCTGCCTGTTTCTATTTGGCTTGCATAATATTGAACTGTGTTGTTAGAGTCCCAGGTATGTCTATCTTAAAGTCTTCCAGCAGATTTCCAATCTCTGCACGAGTCACACCTTCATTAGAGGTCTTATTTTCCCTTGTGATCGTATCACGTTCTGCTGATTTCAACCTCGTATTGCCCCTTGAACACCTGATACACAAATCAATGATGTTAGGATAATTTTCCTGATATATATCACCTTTTCCCATAATATTCAATGTTTGAACCCATTGATCTTTCATTCCCCTAATTAATGTAGTTTTCAAAACATTATCAGGTAAGGGTAAATATGCATAAGGGGATCTCTGAAGATTATATTGAAACCGTTCCACATACTCTTCCAAGGTCTCATTTGGTTTTGCTGTCATTTGGAATATCTCATCTTTTAATTCCTGAGACCTACAATAATCTTGATATTTCTTTAAAAATGCAGCTTTCATATGATCCTAATCAGTTATGACACCCCCACCTAATCCCATAAACCATCGTAGGGTTGCCCCTTTTAATGTAGAAGGGAATAGTTTTAGTTTTTGGGCATCGATGGTGTAATCATATCCTCTGCACAACACATCAAACTCAAATAAAAACGCATCTGAGTCCTCTGATGTTAAGCCGTGAAATGTAGGAATATGTTGAAGAGGAATAGCTTTAATGGGTGCATTAACTGCAGTATCTACTATAGGATATTGCAGTGTAGAGGTCTGTTGTTGATTCTGGTTTTGGTTCTGGGCCATTTGATCGAAGATATGCCAATATCCCTCTAGGATTTCCAAGGAATTTCTAGGTTGACGAGTAGGGGCAGGAATAGTTTTGACAACACTCCCTTTATCTGGGATAATAAGTATTTCCTGTCGACCTACTGTTTGAGGTGATTTAGGACCTTGGTTCTGAATAAGTTGAACAACACTTCCCTTATCTGGGCTGCTTATTGTTTGGGTAGTTTCAATAGGAGATTTCAAGTCTGTGATTTCTCCTGTTTCCCCTTCTCCTTCATGGAGATTACTAGCGTTCCCTTCGTGAAGGAAACCTGTGCAAGGATTCTCAATTTCTTAGGAATCTTGCTCAATTCCCTCTGTTTGATTGTGTATCTCAGCAAAGGCTTCAGATGGTGATTCTGTAGCCTGAAGGGAACTAGTAGGTTTTCTAGAAGTAGTTATTTTAAATCCTACTGATGGCTGAGATTCAGTTCTTTTAAAGATTTCGTCAATAAAGGTTATGCACCCAAGGGTCACTGGTCCCTTAGGTTTTTCAGTTTTAGGAGGAATTTTGTTTCGCTTAGTTGATTTATAAATTCAAAGAAACAAACCTTCATTCCTACCTAATGAAAGAAGCTTACCTACTTCTGATGTAAAGTGGGCTGCAAGAAAGTGTGTTTCTTGCCCAGTGCACAGGTTCTTACCTTCCGTCTTTAATACCCAATTCTTCGCAAGCAGAAGAAAATCAGTTGTGCATTACTCCTTTAAAATGGCATACACTCTCCCCGGCAACGGTGCCAAAATGTCGAGTCATAAAAAGGTATCTTTTGAACACCTAATTAGCCCACATTAATCATCAATCCGGGAGCGTCTTTTTATTCCAAGAGTGTACTCTGTCTGAGGCTTGCAATTGTCTAAGAGCAATGTTGTGAAGATGTAGTATAAGATAACGAAATCAAACATAACCAATGCTTGAAAAGAAACCTAATTACAGTGACATGAATGGAAAGATTAAACTACTTCAATCTTTGCAGAACATCGATCAAGGATGCAGTAGTAGTAACTCTTTCCCTTAGAAATCGATGCAAGATGACCAATCTGGGGACTAGGAAGCTAAAGCATCTATCCTCTATAGTTGGAGATCTTAAAGAAATCAAACCGAAAGCAGATTTGATGAAAGAAACTTAAACCAAACGCAATCTAAAAAGGAACAGCAATGTGTGACCACAAAGATTCTGTCTACCAGTCAAAGATTATAAATAAGTAATGACAGAAATGGAACAGAAATTACAATTCTAACATATCCAAGGCACTAGATTTCTATGCTTCAATTCTGTCGACAGCTTCTCACCACGCAACCATCAATTATAACAGATTATAAACTAAAGGAACAGCAATTCAAATCAGATACGAATCAGTGAAGCTTTTATGATAACATCGAAATATTAGAACAGTGAATTATGCTTATTGTAAAGAAAAGAAACAGCGATGACTCAGTATTTGATCCGATCAACAATAAACCAATTCAAACATTAAACGCACTCCACACGACAGTAAACAAAGATTAGAATACAAAGAGCGAAGTAATTCCACCAGAGCCGGGCCCTTAGCGCCAGTGAAATACTGCTGGGCTAATTTAGAATTGCAGAAGGTAAATAAAACGCGTGCTTTGTATTAAACCAACATAAAGTCTTACAGAAGGGTTTTCTCTCAAACAGAGAGTTAATATAACAGACAAAACGTAAAGTCTTTCGTCCAATTCCCAATAACAATAATGACCCGTCCCCCCGTCACGAAAGGACGTGGTTTTATATATCAATTCTTCGACGGACCAATCAAAGAACAAGATAAGTTTGAACAGTGATCCCTCAAGATCAACAGATCCTGAGGGATTCTCTCCTTTGTGTTTAGTCATTGTTCTATTTGTGATGACTGAGGCCGAGCTGTTCCCTGTATTTTCTAGGCTATTCGTTTAGATCTCCTTGCCTTTGGCTAGATATGACTCAATGCTGATGGAGCAGCAGTTAGATTGTTCTCAACCATGCCTTTGGTACAGCTTTTCACCTCTCTGAATTCCTGTTTGTCAACCAAAAAGTAGCTTTTAGTCATCTTTTCATAGTAATCATAGCCCTTTCCAATTCTATAGTAATTCCTATGATATATTACTTTTTCAAGGCAAACAGGAGTATATTTATGATAAAGAATGAGTAAATATACGATAATTTCATACCTCTTTCACTGCCCAACATACCCCCCTGCTTAATCATTTTCATGCCCTCATGAAAATTATAGTTCACATGGAGAGCATTCAAAGAATAAGACGAATAAGGTTTGTCATCCACAGGCCTAAAACCATGGAATGCAGCTAATTCCTCAAAAGTATGTTCTGTCTGTCCTTCAGGAAGTTCATAAATATCTTTTTAATCCGAAGTAGGGTACCATACAATAGGGCTGCGAAATTTACATTCTAACCAATATGGTCCTTCTTTTAAAACAACATGGCTATAGGAAATGAGACGGTCTGCAGCTAGCCCAAAGTTTCTATCATTAAATGGTTCCCTATTTTGCACATTCTGATTCGAGGTTCTCCACCGGACTTTGGCTGCTATGTAGGCTTGGTTTTTAATGGATGAAAAATAATATATTCTATTCAAAATGACTAATTTATGGACAGGCCCCAGAGTTTGGGTAACGCCTTCCCTTTTCATCAAGTGTTTCTATCTAGCCCAAAATTGAAGTGGGTTTTGAGGTTCACTTCTGACCCATAGATCTAATCCATTTTCCTGTCTTTGAAAAGCGTTATAAGCTTTAAGCCATTTTAATTGGTTTACAGCAAAGGAAATGAATGCATGAAACTGAACATCTCCAATAAAAGGGCTAGGGTTTGATTCACAGTCATTTTAAAGTATTAGATTACGCAAATAAAACTCACATAATAAGCGATGTACTTTGATCCCATAAAGTTTACAGCATGATATCAAATCATCTATTGTTTTTAGCTCTATGGATTTCCCTGCCCTAACTCCCTTGATCTTTAATTGTAAATATATTTCTAGTAAAAACAGAGCATAGTTTTTGGCGGGGCATCTACAGGCTAAGACATCAGTATAGAAGGAGCAGAGAGTGTCCATTTGAGTTTAGGCTAATTTTAGTTGGTTCATTACCTTATTAGCCTTTACCTCTGCTTTCCGTCGTTTTTCATGAGCTTCAGCTTCTGCTTCATGAATAATTCTCACGTTTTGCTACAATTCCTGATATCTTGTTCTTGGGACAGTGTCTTCCTCCAATCTCTGCCTTTCCATTCGGGCCTGTGTCAATTCTTCCTGAAGTCTTAGCAATGTTGGCTCACTGAAAGTGTGCTGACTGCTAGATTGCATATTTTCACTCAACACTGGTTCCTCTAGAACATCTGTTTGTTGCTCCGCATCCTCATAATTAGGCTCAGGTATGGTTTCTTCTGTAACTTGAGGGTTCCTATCAGTGGTAACTCTTCTCTTTTTCGAGTTTCTTTTGATAACAATGCTTCTTTTCTTAGGGGCTCGCTTGGGCATGTATTTCATTCTCAGAAACCTAATGGTCTGCCTGAGCTGTTAAACTAATTTATGAAGCTTTATTCACTCCCTTCGAAGCTTCTCAATCTCAATTGTTTTCTTCCTCTTCTTTAATGGAACATCTGTTCCTCTATCTGCACTCGTTTTTTCAACAGAATTTTGGCCCATATCAGCCATGCCTTCAGTAAAATTCTCTTCTTATTCTTCTCCTCGGGGCTCCTCTTCTACATTCGTGTGCCCTTGGCTCAATTCTCTTGGAATCATATTCTCAGTTAACTCTGCAGTCACCTAGGGGCTTCCAGCTTCATGGGGTTGCTACATTCTCAAGAAATATGTAATCCACCCCAGTCTTTCTAAGATTGTTCGTGCAGCCTCAAAGACGATCAATACTTGCGGTTCACTACGAATTGGTCGTCCTCCCATTTCTGCGTTATGTTAATTTTCTCAACACATAGTAATCACAATGGAACAACACAACACGGTTCATTGAAAATTTGTTATTTCCTAAAATACAGGGGTTTGGTTCAAATATAGATAAGGAAATCTTGGAGTTTGATTTGCATGCAGACATCTGCGCCCCCCGAATGAATGAAAGGTCATCCTCGACCGTCAATTGAGAATAACATGTGTGGAACAGCAATAGTACAACAGTAAAAAACGGCTGTAATTATGATACGTTCAATCAAATTGCAGCAATTACTGAAATCAATGCATGTAATAAATCGTTAATAAATAGAAAATCGTTTTGTAATTATTCAAATACAAGGAGAAGGGACAGCATATGATAACCATAAGTATAATTGTGTTATTTACCACTTTGGATTAATATGATCGACTTATAATGATTTTCATGTGTAATAGGTTCGGAGATAAAGGTAAGGGATTCATATTTTCATTTGACATTTAAATAAAGATATAGAAAAAAGGGTTAAATATAACTATTTATGTGTATAAGTGTGACTCCAATACCATCAGCAAAGCTCTGCTGCCCACAGGTGTCCATAACCTTGACAGAGTTGCTTTCTTACCCACGGAACCATTGTCCTTTATGTATGCTGAGGAAGTGCTTTTTATTGAATATCATGACGGAGGCCATTGTGCTAGCTTGGTGACCAGATAAACCACAATGCCATTCACCTGGAAGAAGTGAAAGGTGGGCAGGCCGGCTCGTGATGAGACCTCATGTGCCAAGGACTTTTTGGTTTTTTCAATTTGTCTGTTGGACCATTTCCCTAGTTTGGTGGCCATAATGGGAATGCCACTTCACTGCCTTCCCTATGATCACGGTAGGCTGGCTCTTGATGAGACCCCCTATCCTCCATCTACAAAATCATTATTAATGAAATATATATATTTTCTTTTCTTTTACACACAGCACTTTTCCTCAGTTAATCATAAGGGATGGCTCATCACTCCTTAAGAGTAGGGATGGTGGAAGAAGTCTGAACATTTCACTAGAAAGAAACATGCCCTTATTCTTATTCCATAGCTAAAAATCAAAGAAAATTATAGCATGTGGGAAAGAACCAATCATGATAAAAATAGTCGATCAGATTAATTCAATGGTAATAAAATAGCAAATTTATGTTATTGATCATGCCCCTTTTTCCTTCTTTTTTCTTATCATTACTAGACAATTTTCTTGAAAAGATGACGATTTCTTTTGATTTTTTGATTACAGTAAGCTTTAATTTGTATGAATTTATATAAATGATATATTTGCCTTCAAAAAAAGTAATCAAAAATTCAACATGCTGGTTTAAAACAAAAAAAAACAATCCACACAAAAAGTGTTGTTCCTTTCAAAAAGAACAGCAAAAACAATCTACAGAACTGTTGTTCCTTTCGAAAGGAACAGCAAGAACATACTCTGTGAAAGTGTTGTTCCTTTAGAAAGGAACAACAAGAAAATACTCTGTGAAAGTGTTGTTCCTTTGGAAAGGAACAACAAGGGCGTTTCTGCGAAACTGCTGTTCCTTTCAAAAGGAACAGCAGAGTGTTGTTCCTTTGGAAAGGAACAACAAAACAAACGAAATAAACAGAATTTTTTTCTCTTTCAAAGGAATCATATTTCACGAAACAAACGATGAAGAAGTAAAGAAGTAATATGAACCGAATGTATGAAAACAAATTCCATAAAACAACAAGCGAAAAAACGAAAAATGCTTTATGTACAATTTTTTTTTAAAAAGAAGTGATTTATCAAACTGGTGCCGAGGAGGATTTCTCCCCTTCAGCAAGAATCTCCATTGTAGAATCTCCCTGAAACTGTTGGTAAAAGGATTCCCGAGTGAGCAGTTTATGATACAATCATACTCGATCACTGTTTACCTTAAAGGAATGTCCAAATCCGTCGATGGTAACTAATGTAACAGTGCCATTATCGTGCACCTTCTGTATTTCATAGGGTGCAAGCCATCGTGTCTGGAGTTTTCCTGGGAAATCCTTGAACCTGGAATCATATAGGAGTGCCCAATATCCTTCGTGGAAGATCTTTCCTTTGATATGGGCGTCATGCCATTTGGCTCTCTGTTGCTGAATTAATGTTGTGTGTTGAAGAGCAGAGAGCCTAATTTCATCCAGCTCATTAATTTGTTGCAGTCTTTTAGCCTAGGCTTCATTTAAATCCAGACCCACCTTTTGAGATGTTCTTAATGTTTTAATCTCGAATTCTATAGGAAATATGGGTTCCTTCCCGAATACCAATTGGTATGGTGAATATCCTGTGGTAGGTCTCCACGTTGTTCGATATACCCACAATGCTTCTGGAAATATGTAGGCCCAATCTCGTCTATGCGAGGCAACTGTTTTTGTTAATATAGATTTGATTACTTTGTTTGTGCTTTCTACTTGGCCATTGGCCTGTGGGTGATATGGAGTCGTAATCTTGTGCTGAACGTGGTAGTTTTGCAATGTTTCAGCTAATTTGTTACCTACAAACTGTGGTCCTCCATCTGTGATTATATACCTTGGGAGGCCATAGCACACAAAGATTTGGAAAATAAATTGTATTACAGAGTCTTCTGTAGCTTTTTAAAGAGCTTCTGCCTCAACCCATTTGGTGACATACTCATTTGCAACTAGGATGTACGTTTTTGGTTTGATGGGGGGTTAATAGGACCAACGAAGTCGAGGGCCCAACGTTCAAATGGTTCAATCACTAGTTGGGGATTCAAAGGAATTTCATCAGACTACCCAGGTCAACCTGCCCTTTGGCAGCTATCACAGGGCCGCACAAATTTTTTATCATCTTTAAAGATAGTAGGCCAATAGTAGCCTGTTCGTAAAACTTTGTGGGCAGTTCTACGATCTGCAAAATGTCCGCCACACTGTCCATCATGGCATGCTTTCAAGATGTCAAATACCTCATCCTCCCTAACGCATCTCCTTATTTGCATATCTGCACATGTATGAAATAGGCAGCCTCCAATCCAGGAGAAGCGGGTACTGCGATGTATTATTTGCTTACGTTCATTAAGAGACAGATGTTTAGGTAATTTACCTATTGCCAAATAGTTCGCTATATCAGCATACCACGGTGTTTTGATAGTAAAAATGAAGAGATGTTCATCTGGAAAGTGGTCTTCAACTGCTTCTATATCTGTTGGCTTTGGCATTCTTGACAGAAATTCAGCTACAGGGTTCTCTTTCCCAGGTCAATCTCTGATTGTGATGTCGAATTCCTGCAGTAAAATTAACCATCTTGTCACTCTTCCATTTGTAACAGGTTTATTTGCTAAAAATTTAATGGCAGAGTGATCAGTATATAGTACTACAGGATACCTATTTATGTAATGCCTAAATTTGTTTATAGCATGAACTACAGCTAAAAAAAATTTCTCAGTCACAGTATAATTTAATTCAACAGGGGATAGATTTTTGCTAATATAGTAAATTTCATATGGCTTCTTGTCTTCCTCCTGCCCAAGTACTGCTCCAATTGCTGTGTCTGAGGTATCAGATGAGATTTGGAACAGCAAATTCCAATTTGGGCCCCTTAGCACTCGGGCTGTTGAAACAAGCTTCTTCAGATCATTAAAGGCATTGTCACATTTATATGTCCAAGTGAAATCAACATTTCCAGTCAGTGCATATAAAGGTGCAGATATTCGAGAATAATGTTCTATAAATCTTCTATAGTAACCAAAAAATCCAAGAAAGCTATGTACCTCTGTTTGTGTAGTAGGCGTAGAAATTAACAAGAGTATTTGAATTTTAGCCGGATCTACTTCAATTCTAGCTGCTGAAATATAATGCCCTAAGATAACTCCTTCGGTCATCATCACAAGACACTTTTCATTTCTTAAACAAAGCCTACTATCAATACATCTTTGCAATACCTTTTCTAGGTTTTCCAATGCAGGCTCAAAGTCATCCCCATAGGGTGTGAAATCATCCATATATACTTCGAGGCCTTCATTTATTAAGTCTGCAAAAATGTTGAGAATTTCCCTTTGGAACGTAGCAGGGGCATTGCATAGGCCAAAAGGTAGGACTCGGTAGGCAAATGTCCCATATGGACAGGTAAAATTAGTTTTGTCCTAATCTTCGGGGGCAATCTGGATTTGATTGTACCCACTGAAGCCATCAAGGAAAGAAAAGAATTTCTTTCCTGCCAATGTGTCTAATACCTGGTCAATGAAAGGAAGGGGGAAGTGGTCTTTCTGTGTTTCTTTATTAAGTTCACGGTAATCTACACATATCCTCCATTTCCCATTCTTTTTTGGTACTACCACTATTGGGGAGACCCACTTGCTATCAGATATTGGGTAGATGAAATTAACATCCAATAGTTTTTGTAATTCTTCTTTCACAATATATTTAAGGTGAGGATTTAGTCTCCTTTGAGGTTGGTGAATGGGTCTTGCATATTTTTCAATGTAAATGTGGTGTGTACACAATTCAGGATCAATTCCTTTCATGTCGGGGTAATCCCATGCAAAGGCTGCTTTGTATTTTCGTAATAATTGGACCAATTTCTCTTCTTGTTCAGCAGTGAGATTTTTATTAATGTTTAAAGTTTTTCCCGGCTCAATTTCTACAACCTTGCTATTGGTCATAGAAGTAGTAGGTATTGTTTGATCAGGAATATCTTTGAAAGGATTTTCTTCTTCTTTATTATCGAATGCTGCTTTGATCATGTGACATTGCAAATGAGATCTGGTTTGTGACTTATTAATAAAATTATCAATGATATCATCCTCTATTTGATCTTTAAAATCAAGAGCATTTTCTATAGTTAGAGGTGATCTCATATTCTCCATAAGATATGATGCAGGTGGTTTTCTTGTTTTTATTATTGATAGACTTGGCTGGGCTGGGGGATATAGGGCTAAATTCTTAACATAATTTCCCCTTGTAATTGTCATGTTTCCTTGTCCGCATCCAATATAAGCATCGGCAGTTGCCAACCAAGGTCTACCTAGAATTAACAGATGTCCATCTAGTCGATTGTTTGGTTTGATAACCAGGAAGTCAGTAGGGTATTCCCAGGAATCTACAGATACCATTACATCTTGTAGTATACCTTCTGGTTTGACTACTGATCGGTCAACCAATTCCAACAAGGTTGTTGTTGGTTCCAGTGATGTAATGCCAAGTTTTTGACAGGTGGTGGTTGTTAAAATGTTGATTGCTGCCCCCAAGTCAACTAAGGCATTTGGAAATTATTGACCATTGATCTGCACTGTCACTATAGGATTTCCTAGGTCTTCATATTTGATGGGTGTTTCTATTCCTGATAATAAGTCAGATAAGGTACCGACTATTTGGACAGTAGGATTGGTTTTTGTTCTCCTCTTTGGCTTCTTTATGCATAATTCCTTAATATTTTTTGCATATATAGGAATATCTTGAATGTCTTGGAGGAGAGGGATTTTTATACACAAATTTTTTAATTCTCCAGAAGATCGAAATTAGGTTGTTCTAATGGACAAGGTATAATTAATCATTCTGGGAATGGTGGAGAGGAAGTTGTTACTTGTTGTTTATTTCGTTGTTGTTTTTGGTTATGTTGTTGGACTTCCTTCTCATTTTGTTATGTTTGTTATGTTGGTAACGGATCTTCAGTGTGGACATCATTGTTTCTCTCTGTTTAGACTATGCGCCCAGACCTTAATTGAAGATCATTACACTTCCTCAGTTCAATTTCTATTTCTAGGGGTTCCATGATTTGAACAGACTGAAATGGCCTATTGTTTGGGTTTGGGTTGGGTTTGGGTTGGGTTGGGCTGGGAGTTGTGGTCTTAAATTGGTCTGGGGGTTTGTATAAGGAGCTGGCAGTGTAGGTTGAGAGAGAGGAATTGATCCAGCTGGCTGATTTGTAGGTTTTTTCCAGTTTGACTGTCAGGCCTGACTCTGAGAAGTAGAAGGGGACCATTGCGTAGTCTAGAAAGGTGAGTAAAAAGGAAAGTTAGGCCAATTATTTTGATTTGTTTGATTTGGCCAAGATGTGGGAGGAAATGGCTGTTGTGACAATTAGGAAAAGATGGTTGATTTTGCCACATCCCACTATATTGTTGAGTATTATATTGAGGAGGTTGAAAATAAAATGGATCATTTGGCATACTTGATGGTCGTGGCTGCCATTTTCGGCGCTGATTAAGCAGACATACCATTTTCGATTCTTCTTCTGCCTCCTTATAAACTGCTTTTAGGCCAGGAAGCGAGGGACATCCTTCTGTAGGGTGATCTTTCATGCAAATGGCACAGAATTTAATCACATCCAATAGGCAGTCTTTGTGGTTGTGATTCTTTCTACATCTCGGACAAAATATTGCCAAGTTCTGCTCTGCTTCTGCCTGTTTCTGTTTGGCTTGCATAATATCGAATTGTGTTGTTAGAGTTCCACGTATGTCTGTCTTAAAGTCTTCCAGCAGATTTCCAATCTCTGCACGATTCACACCTTCATTAGAGGTCTTATTTTCCCTTGTGATCGTATCATGTTCTGCTGATTTCAACCTTGTATTGCCCCTTGAACACCTGATACACAAATCAATGATGTTAGAATAATTTTCCTGATATATATCACCTTTTCCAATAATATTCAATGTTTCAACCCATTGATCTTTCATTCCCCTAATTAATGTGGTTTTCAAAACATTATCAAGTAAGGGTAAATATGCATAAGGGGATCTCTAAAGATTATATTGAAATTGTTCCACATACTCTTCCAAGGTCTCATTTGGTTTTGCTGTCATCTGGAATATCTCATCTTTTAATTCTCGAGACCTGCAGTAACCTTGATATTTCTTCAAAAATGCAGCTTTCATATGATCCCAATCAGTTATGACACCCCCACCTAATCCCATAAACCATCGTAGGGCTGCCCCTTTTAATGTAGAAGGGAATATTTTTAATTTTTGGGCATCGGTGGTGTAATCGTATCCTCTGCACAGCACATCAAACTCAAATAAAAACGCATCTGGGTCTTCTGATGTTAAGCCGTGGAATGTGGGAATATGTTGAAGAGGAATAGATTTCATGGGTGCATTAACTGCAGTATCTACTATAGGATATTGCAGCATAGAAGTCTGCTGCTGATTCTGGTTTTGGTTCTGGGCCATTTGATCGAAGATATGCCAATATCCCTCTAGGATTTCCAAGGAATTTCTAGGTTGACGAGTAGGGGAAGGAATAGTTTTGACAACACTCCCTTTATCTGGGATAATAATTTTTTCCTGTTGACTTACTGTTTGAGGTGATTCAGGACCTTGGTTCTGAATAAGTTGAACAACACTTCCCTTATCTGGGCTGCTTATTGTTTGGGAAGTTTCAATAGGATATTTCAAGTTTGTGATTTCTCCCGTTTCCCTTTCTCCTTCTCGGAGATTGTTAGCGTTCCCTTCTTGAAGGAAACTTGTGCAAGGATTCTCAATTTCTTGGGAATCTTGCTCAATTCCCTCTATTTTACTGTGTACCTCAGCAAAGGCTTCAGATGGTGATTCTGCAGCCTGAAGGGAACTAGTAGGATGTCTAGAAGTAGTTCTTTTAAATCCTACTGATGGCTGAGATTCAGTTCTCTTAAGGATTTCGTCAATAAAGGTTGTGCGCCCAAGGGTCTCCGGTCCCTTAGGTTTTTCAGTTTTAGGAGGAATTTTATTTCTCTTAGTTGATTTATTCATTCAAAGAAACAAACCTTCATTCCTACCTAAAGAAAGAAGCTTAGCTACTTCTGCTATGAAGCGGGCTGCGAGAAAGTGTGTTTCTTGCCCAGTGCGCAGGTTCTTATCTTCCATCTTTAATACCCAATTCTTCGCAAGTAGAAGAAAATCAACTATGCATTACTCCTTTAAAATGGCATACACTCTCCCGGGCAACGGCGCCAAAATGTCAAGTCATAAAAATGTATCTTTTGAACACCTAATTAGTCCACATTAATCATCAATCCGGGTGTGTCTTTTTATTCCAAGAGTGTACTCTGTCTGAGGGTGCAATTGTCTAAGGGAAATGCTATGAAGATGTAGTATAAAATAACAAAAACAAAAGTAAACAATGCTTGAAAAGAAACCTAATTACAGTGACATGAATGGAAAGATTAAACTACTTCAATCTTTGCAGAACATCGATCAGGGATGCAGTAGCAGTAACTCTTTCCCTTAGAAATCGATGCAAGATGATCAATCTGGGAACTTGGAAGCTAAAGCCTCTATCCTCTACATTGGAGATCTTAAAGCAATCAAACCAAAAGAAGAGTCAATGAAGGCAAATTAAACAAAACAAAATCTAAAAAGGAACAACATCGTGTAACTACAACTCATCTATTTTCTAGTCAAAGACTATGAATAAGTAATGAACAAAAATGGAACAACAACGCGAATTGAACAGCAATTATAATTCTAACATATTCAAGGCACTAGATTTCTATGCTTCAATTCTGTCGACAGCTTCTCACTACGCAACCACCAATTATAACAGATTATAAACTAAAGGAACAACAATTCAAATCAGATACAAGTCAGTGAAGCTTATGATAACAGTGAAATAATAGAACAGCAAATTATGCTTATTGTAAAGAAAAAAAACAATGATGACTCTGTATTTGATCCGACCAACAATAAACCAATTCAAACATTAAACGCACTCCACACGACAGTAAACAAAGGTTAAAATACAAACAGTGAAGTGATTCCACCAGAGTCGGTCCCTAAGTGCTAGTGAAATACTGTTGGGCTAATTCAGAATTGCAGAAGGTAAATAAAACACGTGATTTGTATTAAACCAACATAAAGTCTTACAGAAAGGCCTCTCTCAAAACAGAGAGTTAATATAATAGAGAAAATGTAAATTATTTTGACCGATTCCCAATAACAATAACAATCCATCCCCCATCACTAAAGGACGTGGCTTTATATATCAACTCTTCGACGGACCAATCAAAGAACAAGATAAGGCAGAACAAGAATCCTCAGATCGGCATGATCCTGAGGGATTCGCTCCTCCGTGTTTAGTCATCATTCGTTTTGTGCCGACCGAGCCAAAGTTATTCGTCTTTTCGGGGTCGTTCTCATATCCTTTGCCTTTGGCTAGATATGATTCAATGCTGATGGAGCAGCAGTTAGATTGTTCTCAACCACACCTTTGGTACAGTTGTTCACCTCTCTGAATTCCTGTTTGTCAACCAAAAAGTAGCTTTTAGTCATCTTTTCATAGTAATCATAACCCTTTCCAATTCTATTGTAATTCCTATGATAAATTAGCTTTTCAAGGAAAACAGGAGTATATTTATGATAAAGAATGAGTAAATATATGATAATTTCATACCTCTTTCACTGCCCAACAACAGAGTTGGGAATAAGCATGTTGAGGGGTCTGTGTCCGTGAGGTAAGCCTTGGACTCGTGGGCTTGGGGGGTTTTGGGTGCGGAGCGCTTCATTTTTTCCATGATAATTTGAAATAAAAGTAAAATGGAAATAGTGAAAGGGACATGATCAAATACCTGAAATAACAGTGAGGTAGCAGGGGAAAATGACGTGAGAGTGAAAAGAATCTAGTACTAGAGTTTTAACCTGTCTGATAGAGCAAAATACTGCTAAATAACCAATAAAATTACACAGTCAAGAGTAAAACACGCTATGGAAAACAGGTTTTTACTGATTATCGAGGTCGGGTGACACATGTAGGGCTGACGTCATAAGGAATTCGACAGTGAGACACGTGGCACAAGGTGGTTGGCTAGCAGCAGTCGGGTATGTGGGGGCCACATGCCAGACAAGACGAGTACCGACCTTCATACCACCTACTAGACTTACCTTACCGTAAAAATACCTGAGCCAGTTGTTGGTTGTGGTGAGCCCCTTCGATCTTTAGCAGGGTGAATGAGAGGCCTCTGCCCCTTTTCCTTCCCCCCACGGAATCACTCTGATTGGCCAAAGGAGGGATGATGTCACCTCCTCCTGGGGGTCGGCTTCAGCCACCTTAACTCATTTCTGATGCCGAAAGAACGATCATCAGTTTCCAGTACTTGGCGCATCGTTCCGATACGAAACTACGCGTGCACTGCCTTTGAGAGCAATCGATATTGGTATCCTTATTCATGCCATCTGCCCAAAAGACCGCAGAGCTTGTCCTCATGAGCTCCTTCGTTAGCTTTGTTGTCTCTAGTCCTTTTTAACTTGCGTTCTCTTTGCACAGTCGTGCCTTTCCTTTTATTAGTGAGATCAAAAGCCAACATTGGCTCCACTTGGGGATGACATGCTAGTTCTCGAGGGTGTCAAGAACTTGGCAGACTGCCTGCTTGTGCACTTGTTAATATACCCAGGGTGATTTAAAAATCTTCAAGTACTTTTGGAAAGGAGAAAAAATTTAAATGTATGCAAAAACAAAACATGATATATGTATAGTGTGGAGGATATATACAATGGGCCACAAGGCCACTGTGAGTGCTGAAAGTAGGGCTTGAGGAATTGCTCGTACACGGGCATTTCAATCAAGTCCTCTTCCAAATTTTCCAATATGAAGGTGTTGTTGCTCTTGACTTTTACCACCTTGAAAGGTTCAAACCAAAGTGGATCAAACTTTCTATGCTTACCTTTGTCCGCTCGTCTAATGTCCCATCGTAGCACCAGGTCCCCTACCTATATCTCCTTATCCTTTTCTCGTTGGTCAAATAGGCTTTTCATATTTTCTTGATAATCAGTCAACCTGATGTTTACCTAGGCTCATGTTTCATCCAGTTCTACTAGCTGATTCATCCTCCTGACGAGGTCATTTGGTTCCTCTTCACTATCTTGAAAAATATAGCCATAGGTAGAGCAAGTTGAATGGGGAAAACCACCACTCGACCATACACTAGCTCGTATGGGGACTTTCCTGTGGATCTCTTAGTGGTAATATGATTTGCCCAAAGTGAAAATTTGAGCTGTGATTCCCAGTTCTTTTAATTCTCACTTATGGTATTTTTTAGAATTCTTACCAAAGTCTTATTGGACGACCAACCCGTTCCCCTGTGGATAATAAGTCGTAGAATGTCCCAGAGTGATATTATACTACTGGAAAAAGTTTATAAACTTGGCGGACTTGAAGACCTGGGCATTATCAGTGATGATTTAGCCGGGCACCCAAATCTAGCTATTATATTCTGTTCCATAAATTTAATCACCACCCCATCCGTGGCATTTATTACAGGCATAGATTTGACCCACTTGGTGAAGTGGTCGGTGGTAGTGAGAATCCAGCAGTGTTGGTTACTGGAGGCAGGGTGGATCTCCCTGATAAAATCAATTCCCCATTGCCTAAATGTCTCTTCGAAATGTATCAGGATCAGTGGTAGGGGCGCAAATTTTTATTTTTGTGCAAAAGACTGGCATTTTTCACATGCTCGGACATGAGTGTGTACATCTCCAAAAATTCGAGGCTAGAAAAAACCTACTCTCAGGATTTTGTGAGTCGTAGACCGCCAGATCTAATGTTTGCCACATACACCTTCATGAAATTCAGCCATCACCTCTTCCACCTCCTCCTCTGTTAGGCATAGTAGCAGAATTTCTGACGAGTCCCTCCAATATAATTTTCCATTTTCCACGACGTACTTCTGTGACCTTAACCTCAGGTTGCGGTACTTATCCTTGTCAAAGCTGGGAGGGCACGTCATAGTAAGGAGGTATTCCACCACATCCTTATACCATGCAGAAATAAGGTATTTTACACGCGTATTTTGCACTAAGGTTTCTATTCCAGGTTGTACGTTTGTTCCTTCCAGTACTTCTCCTCCTTCCATGGATAGATTTATACCCAAGGCCTGGCAGTTGGACTCTGATAAAACTTTAGCCAATCCCTATCCTTTAATGAGCTAAATGGGTTTGATCTCCAATTCATATTCTTGGATCTTGGAAATCCACTTGCCTCTCTTCCCTTCACTATCTCCCTATATTAGAATGTATTTCACTGCTGATGTGGGGACATAGGAAGTTATGGCCGATTGCAAAACATATATACGAAAAGATTTTAACGACTTGACTAGGGCATAGGCATGCTTTTCCAGGATATTATAATTTAATTCCGCATCTCGCAAGACCTGACTGAAAAATGCAATAGGATGTTTGTGCTCGTCTTCGTTCTTCTATAACAGTTCTACAGCTACTGTGTGGGGGGAGGCGAAAGAAAACATCATAAAAGGCTTGTTGTAATCAGGGACTGCCAGTACTAAAGCTTCAGTAAAAGCCTATTTGATTCTATCGAAAGAGGCCCTTGATTGGGGGGTCCATTTTACTTCGTTATCTTTCTTGAGCATCTCTGTAATATTTCGGAAGATCTCAGCGTAATTAGGGATGAACCTTCTCAAGAAATTTATTCTCCCCAAGAATAAATGGATTTCCTTTTCTTTCCATGGGAGGGAAATGTCGTTGATCACTTCTACCTGTTTCAGGTCAATTTTCACTCCCTCCTTAGTCACTATGTGTCCCAGTAGCTTCCATTCCTCTAAAGCGAGCATGGAATTTTGGGGGTTCAACGACAAGTCATACCTGCGGCACTTCTCGAAGGTCCAGTGAAGATGTTCAATATGCTCAGCATCACTCTTTGAGAACACAACTATATCATCTAGATAAATCACTATGAACTTATATTTCTCTCCTAAGAAAGCAATATCTATTGCATGTTGAAAGGTGGCACCAACATTGATTAGATCGAATGACATCCGGGAATACATGAAGGTCCCCCATGGTATGGTGAATGTTATTTTCTTGTGATCTTCGGGGAGAACCTCCACCTGATTATATCCATAGAAACCATCCATCATAGACATTCAAGAGGATCCCACCACCTTTTTCAAAATGTGGTCCATATTTGGGAGAGGGTAATTGTATTTAAGTGAAGACCTATTGAGATTTCCGAAATCCACACACAATATTATTTCTTCATTCTTCTTCCTTATCAGGACCAAGTTGGCCACCCACTCCAAATATCTCAAGGGAACAATGATTTTAGTGTGCAACAGATTTTTAATCTCTTTCTCAATTGTTGGGAGCAGCAATGGATTGATTTGCCTTAGTTTCTGCTTATGAGGCTTGGTGTCTCCTTTGAGAGGAATCTTGTGTTGTATGACCTCGATGTTGAAATTATTTAGATCTTAGTATGACTGGGAAAATACATATTTATATGCATGGAACAACTGGATATATTTCTTCTGATATTCCTCAGGAACTCCCCCAGACAGCTTTACCACCTTTGGGTCTCCCTCTATCCCAATATTTATATCATTCACTTGCTCATCTTCTGTTATCTTATTGGGGCTGATTGGGATATTGTTTTTATCAAACAACCTTTCTATGGGCACGAGGCCTCTAGGGATGACATTTCCTTTTAGTTGCAACATGCGATGCCCAGCCAAAATATCCTCCAACTTGGTCTGTGGTTGATCACTAGGCTCTTCATCCACTACATCAATCACCAAATTGGAGAATTCACCAACCGTCTCTATGAAACACTTAACTTGTTCTTTGTCCTCAAATACCTGCCAGTGCCTCACATTATCTAGGATGGAAGGGTGATATCGCACCTCAACCTCATACCTAAGCAAAGGATTCTGTGGCAGGAAGAAATTACTAGCTGCAACAGTGAGCGAGTCGCGCATTCGATTCTTGTCTCTCGGCATGAATTGTATATTGAAATCCAAGAAGAATTTTTCCACCAAGTCCCATACCCCATTTCTATAAGCTCTAAGCCATGGATTTTTATCCTAGCACTGATTTCTGACTTGTCTTACTACTAGCTCCGAGCCCCCGAAAACTGTCAGGTTAGGGATATTCATATTCCTTGATGTTTGTAATCCTAGTAGCAGGGATTCATATTCGGCCACATTGTTTGTGGCTTCGTATTCCAGCTCGAAAGAGAGAGGGACTAAACATCCTTTGGGTGAGATCAAGAGCACCCCGGATCCATTCCCTTCTCTTGAATTGGCCTCGTCAAAATGCAAAGTCCATATCTCGTCCTCATCTTTTCTCATGGGTTCTTTCTATTTTAGAGGGAATACTTTAGCCTCCTACAGGAAATATTCATCTTCTTCAAACATGAGGCAATAAAATTCACCCTTCTTACCATATACCAAGGAGTTAGTCGAGCCGTCAGCCTTAGTAACCATATTTATGAACCTGGACTCTCGGTATAGACTTATTTCCTCCCCTCCGAATACTGGAATAGTAGCGTAGGCAAGATCAAGTCAGTTTTATCATCTGCCAATCTTTGAAGCCGCATCTGGACAAAAACATTATGAATTGAGCTGAAAGCGCTCTACCACGATATCCATCACCACCCTCTAGCTACGTATCCGGGCCAAATTTACCAATTACGTATATTTCATCGCCGTGAACTTAACCTCTTTAGATTCCAAAAAATACAGGTATTTGTATGTGCAATTTTTAGCCCCAATTTCTCCATGAAAGACATCACCGTAGGTTGTGCGAAGCCCTTAATCTAGCATGGGCCAGTAGCAACAGATCGTGAATGACCAGAGATACATAGAATGGGGGGGTTGCTGAGTCCAACTCTTCTACATGAGGGCCGAAGACTACCATGGGCCTCTCTTCCTGGAGATTGAGGTTTTCAGGGAGAGGAACAACTCCATGGGGGAGCATGAATTGGGATACTTGAGCTTTATACGAAGGTTGTTTTAAAAGTTCAACTAGTGGAACAGGGATTTTGACCTTTTCTAACTCTTTATGGAGGCTATTGGGGTTATTTTCTATAATGACCTCCTCTCGTTGCTCTTAGGTGTGTTATTCATTAGTAAATTTTACTATCTATAGGAGACTATAGGTTGGTTCTAGATTTCTAAAACAAAATCACAATATTGCCGCTTAGAAATCTCACAAATCTCTTCATTATCCTTATAGGAAATTTTTCAATTATTCTATCAACCTGCTGAGCTCGAAATCATTGCAACAACATTGGGGATAACACTGTCCTAGAAAGCCAGTGCTGTGCTCCCTTTCCGTTTGGAGTAGTGGTCTCAACTTGTTAAATTAGGTCCAGTTACCTTTTCCCAAACTCCGATTACTTAAAACATAACTTTCATTCATTAACGGAGAAGAGATATCAGATCAGCTCTCTTGCTGATTAGGCAAGAGAGTTGATCATTAAGTTGATCTGGGGCTCAACCAAGCCACGACTAAGTTATGTCTTGTGATTAGCCTAACTATTCTAACCTAACTGACTTTATAGTATTAAATTACTGTTAATTGTTAATCCTAAATGACACTATGATAATGTTACACTATTGTTAAAGTCTTTATGTTAAGCATTAAAGTACTCCTATTTATCTCATATGTCAAATCTAAACTAATATATCCTATGTTTTTAATTATAACTGTTCCGAGACATCACATAAGAATTTTAAGGGACCGACACGTTTCGAACTACAAACTGTAGTTCATCATCAGGATAATAATATTCTATGTTATTATGCTAATTAACTAACAATACTATATAAATAAATATACCTTAAACTATAATATATTCCTAAATATTACTAATATAATTCTAATGATAATTCTAGTTTATTATAATATATCTATGATAATATATGAAATGAATGTTAACTAAATACTATTGCTATTATTCTAAATAAATTATTAATAAAATCTTAGTTAACTATACTATCATATTTAAGTTAAAATTATTCTAATTACATTAAACTATTATTAAATATTAAATATTAATTAATATTTAATATGTTAAAAGTTAACTCTAAGAAATCTATGATAACCTATAGGATGAAAGTTTAACTAAATATTACTATTATTTATTCTAAGTAAACAATTAATAAAATCTTATTTAACTTATACTACTATATTAAAGTTAAAATTATTCTAATTATTATTTATTAAAAGTGTATGTTACAAATTAATGAGTAATTAGTATGTTCAGGCTAATTCTAATAAGAAAAAGAAAAATGATTTCTAATGTTAATTGTTAAAAATAAATGGACTAATATACACTATATTACAATTAGTCTTTATGATTGATTTTTTAAATGTTTTGGATAAAGATTAAAATCAATCAAAAAGAGTTGAATAATATAAGAGCTGAATTGTGCCACTGAGAACCAAAAATATTTGCCTTTTATGTAGATTTCTTTAATCCTAAGACGAAAATCCTATCTCAGACTAAGATGGGATAGCACTCTCTTAATCTGAGAGCAAATTAAATAAAACAAGGAGAAAGACAGGTTTATGATCAAGTTCACTATTTAATTTCCATTAATTAAAAGAAGAAATTCATATTTAATTAATGGGGTGAAAGCAAAATACATTTGCGAGTTAAATATAAGAAATTATTATTTAATCGCAAATATATTTCAGTGAAATTGTTATAATTCTGATCTCGTTCTGAATAAAATAAGGGGAAACACTGGTTTTATGATTGAATTCACTATGTAGTTTCCATTAATTAAAAGAAGAAATTCATATTTAATTAATGGGATAAAAGCAAAATACATTTACGAATTAAATATAAGAAATTATTATTTACTCGCAAATATATTTCAGTGAATTCGTTATAGATTCGATCTCGTTCTGTCTCTTGGAGATAGCTCCTGCAAAGCTTCAAATCATATTAAAATTGAACCAACAGAAATGTTAAGTATCAATAAAAAATATATTTTAGAATAGAAATTGAATTCAATTACAAAACTTGGACACAACTAAAAATTCAGCATTCAGGTAAAAATACTCATGAGTGGAAATTCAAAATAATGCCAAAGCTTTGCTGACAAAATATACAGTCATTGAGAATTTGAGACCTATGATTTCACTGCATGCAGAAATGCTAGGCAATATTACAAAGGCAAAAAAACTCTCTTACAATCTTTACAATCACCTCCTCCACACAAAACAGAAATGCATAAGTGCAGATTGAATGGTAGCAAAGAATCCCCTATGCTGGATCGCGACCCTTTCCTCCTTCTATAGAGTCTCCTTCAAACTGTTGAAAAACTGATTTAAAAAAATTTCTCCACGTTTGATATGTATTTCTCATGGCTTTATATAAGTCTGCCTTTCAATTTCTGTTTGCCAAAAATATGCATTTGTTGAGCTAAAATTGAGATAAGAGATTTTAAATCCCTCAACACCCCTCATTAAGACTACACTGACATAACTTTTAAATATGAGAAATAACTATATCCTAATCGTTCATAACTATATCAGATGAGAAATAACTCTATGCTACTCGTTCATATCATTTAAAAAAGGAAACGGGATAGAATATGCATTAATGCAATTCATTTGATTCCAATCATGGCTATGCCAAAATTAAAATCAGGGATATGCATGAATTCTCAAATTCCGCCTCATTTTCATCAAACCTCTCCACGCACACTTTTCATTGACTGGTGTGATCTTGGTGGGTGGTTTATGTGATTTTATTCGATGCTATTAATAATATTTTGATCTATTAATACGCAGAACAAAATATTGTTTCATTAATATTGGTCTTATCGCAGAAATTTTATTGTTTATTATAGCATTTGGTTTATTTTTCAAAATTCTTGAATTTTTCAGAGTATCTTAACGGTACTAAAGATAAATATGGCGTAGAATAAGAATGAAATTAAGTCAATCTTTGTTTTCGCCGTAAATCTTGGTAGCGTTTTGGCGCTATTGTCTTATATATATTGAAATCTCTTATTAGTCCCTGCCGCCTGCGGCATGGCAGGGACTATTGTAATCGAAATGTATCTTTTCATTAGTCCCGGCTGCAAACCAAAGTTTATAAACTTAATTTACGCAAAGTTTCTGAAATGCTTTTGAATCTAGATCATGTTCACCGTTTCGTGAACCTATGAGCTTCCACCCGCCGTTATTTCAACTAATAAGAAACATTGAGGTCTTATTTGGCCTTATCTTGAGGTAAATTGTTATAACACTTAGGTTAAATGGCGAATGATCTCCAGAGTTTAAGTTTCAAAGAAGTAATGCTGACATTAGTTCGTCAACATTTTATGTTTATAATTTGTTTATAATTGTTGTGCTCAATTAGTGACCAATTAGCGACCACCTGCATGTAAGCAACGTGGCTATGCATGTACACAACGTGGCTGCCGGTGCTTCTCTTCAAACTTATACAATTTGATAACCAGCTTTAACCAGCTTTTGGGTATTACAACTGTGTTCTTGCTAAAAGAGAAATGTCAGCTACCTGTTTTGCCTGATGAGGGATGAGGGTATCACATTTGCAGGTGGTTGGGGAGAAACTGGATCCGTTGGTGCTGGTTGTTGAACAGAAACTAATTGCGTAGCTGCTGATTTAGATATTGCAGGAGTTTGTTGAACAGAAACTGATTACGTAGTTGCTGATTCAGATATTGCAGGCATTTCTTGAATAGAAAGTGAAGACGTTGCAGCCAGTAGTTGAACAGAAACTGAAGCCGTAGCTACTGATTCAGATGTTGGGCTTATAGCGGAGGGTGTTTTTCCAGAGGATCTTGGATTAGAATAAGCATCCTTAAACTTCTCTGAAATGAGAAACAAGGGTACGATGTTTGGTGAATATTTTGTGTTGTTTTCTTCTACATTAGCCTGCATAAGATTGAGAACATAAATATTTAGAAAGAATTTATATTGATCTATACAGACGCTGAATGGAGGATAAAAAATTAGAGAATAATCCAAATATATGAAGCAACTCTTAAATTATTTCCAATCGATGTTTGTGAGATAAGAACCCAGAATAGGTGCATATATAAATAATTCTAAGAGCATTAAATACTAGAAATTCGTTATGTAAAAAGTTTGTGCCTATGTAGCATGTACCATTGGGAAGAGAAGCTGACTGTTATCATTAACCAAACAATTAATTACAGTTGAGGGGAAATTCTTCAGATGGCCCAGATTTTACGTTTACGTTTGCTATAAAATGTTTCAAATGCAACCAATTCAAAACTTACAATGTTTCAAATGCAACCAATTCAAAGCTTACAATAGGCCATGAAACGCCCATGAAAATCAAACGTTATCATATTCTTGTGAGATAAAATGAGCTATCAATCATAAAAACTAAGATGAAAACTAATTGTTATAATAAAAAATGAGATGAGAATTGATTGTTGCGCCGAGAGGCGCATTCGGCAGCCCTCTAAGATGATTCCATGTGTATATGTCGAAATTAAAAAAAATTCATTAACAATAATCTCATGCAGCAACATATAAATGAACAATTAAAAATCTATTAAAAATAAATTTAAATGATATAAACTTAAAATATGAAGAGTTTACTAACACTCAAAAAAGAGATATGGTAAATAAATAATGTATGGTAAATACATAAAAATATAAATAAACCATCGGTATGGTAAATAAATAAAACCTTTTTTTATATTACTCAGGAGTTATGGTAAATAAATAAAACCTATTTTTATATTTACTCAATAAACCACTTTATATTTACAAAAACTCAAAAACAGGTTTTATCTAGGTGAAGCCTATTGGACAAATTATTATTAATACCATGGGCCAAATTATTGATAATACCATGGGAAAATACCATGGGCCAAATAATATATTTATAAAATAGGTATGGTAAATAAGTAAATATAAAAGAGCTATAAATAGATAAGGTAAATAAATAAAAATATATCAAATACGATTAAAAATCAAGATATAATTATATATGAATTATAAGGGCCAAATACCATGGACCAAATTATTATTAATACCGTGAAAAAAAAACATTATTAACCCTAACATTAATATTAAAATATTAATATGTTTAGATTAATAGAATATTAAATTTATTATATTGTAATATATATTAATATATCATGATATATGATAGAGGTGGAGAAATATGGCGAGTGACAAGGGAGATATGGGGATAAATTGAAGGAGAAGGGAGAAGAGGAATTAAGAGAGAGAGAGTGAGAAGAGTGAGAGGGTTAGAGAAGGGTAAGCGAGGGAGAGGGAGACATAAAGATGGAGGCAGGAGAGAGATAAGGAGAGAGGGAGGGAGAAGGAAAGAGGATTGGAGGGTAGAGAGTGAGAGAGAGAGAAATAAGGGGGAAGGGAGAGGGAGGTAGGAGAGAAAGGGAGAGAGAGAAATGATGAGAGGTGGAGGAGAGAAGGATGGATAGAGAGATGGAGCTAGAGGTGGAGCGAGGAAAGGAAGAAGAAATACATAGAGAGGGAGTGACAAGGGAGAGATGGAGAGAGAGTATGTATGCTTATGGGTGGGATAAATATACATAGGAGTGATGGAGACAAGGGTGAGAGAAGGAGAAAGGAGGAGTGATGGAGACAAGGGGGGGAGAGAAGGATAAAGGGATAGAAATAGTAATATAGTTGGAGAGTGATATAGAGTGATGGTGGAAGAGAGAGGATTGGAGGACAGAGAGAGAGAGAGAAAGAAAGAGATTTGGGGGGTCAAATAGAAGGAGGTGAGAGAGAGGAAGAGAGTGATGGGGTAAGAGAGAATTGTAGGAGAGAGAGAGAGAGAGAGAGAGAGATGGGGGAAGATAAAGGGAGGTAGGAGATAAAGAGAGAGAGAGGAAGGAAAAGGGTGGGGATTTGAAAGAGAGGAGGAGAGAGGGAGAGATAGAAATATGGATTTGGAGGGGGAGAGAGGGAGGGATTGAGAGATGGAGAGAGAGAGATGGGGGAAGAGAAAGGGATAGAGAGGAAGGAAAGGAGAGGGGACTTGAAAGAGAGGAGGAGAGAGGGGAGGAGAGAGGGAGGGATATAAATATGGATTTGGAGGGGGAGAGAGGGATGGATTGAGAAATGGAGCTGGACAGAGTGTGTATGTTTTGGGGTGAGATAAAGAGACAAATAAGGAGATATGTGAGAGAAGGGGGAGATAAGGAGAGAGAGAGGCATATGGTAACAAAGTTGGAAGGAAGACAGAGAGAGGGAGAGAGAGAAAGAGAGAGGAATAGAGTTAGGGGGGAAGATATTAATATGAGAGGCAAAGAGGGGAGGTAAGAATAAAGACATAGAGGGTGGAAGGTGGGAGAGAGAGAGAGGGGTGATAAAGATGGAGAAAGAGGGAGTAGGTAGGCAGGAAGGAAGAGAGATAGAAGCGAGAGAGAGAGAGAGAGAGAGAGAGAGAGAGGAGGGAGGAGGGAGGGAGGGATAGATAGATAGATAGATTGGAGAAAGAGAGTTTATGTTTTGGAGTTGATATAGAGAGATAGAGTGAGATATAGATATATATGTAAGGTGAAGAGAAAAAAATATAGATGGAGAGGAGGGAGGGACAAGGAAATTGATAGATATGTAGTGAGAGAGAGTGTGTGTATGGTGGGGTGATATAAAGAAAAAAAGAAGGAGATATGGATGGATATATAGATATATATGGGGGAGATAGGGAAGAAGTGTTACACCATTTTTTGGTCATCTAACCCATTATCATTAGATGAACCCAAGTACACCATGTAAGACCAATTTTACCCTAAGTAAACATGCTTTCACCACGTGAAATAACTTATTCGTTTATACTTCCCGGTCATATTTAACCCAAAACAAGGAAATTAATTAAATAAACCCTTATTTATTTAATTATTTCCTAAGAATAAGTTATTTAAATCATTATTTAACTAATATTCTTAGTTAAATTTGACTAAATCATCCATAAATAATTAAATAAACCATTATTTATTTAATTATATTCCCATCATTTCCCTAAAATGATAAATAAATCATTTATTTATTTATTATTTATAAATAAATGAATTGAGCCAAGTCAAGAATCCTTTTCCCTCCAACAAATATAATAAAATATTCCTAAAGGGTGCTTCTAGAATTCGATTAATAATATTTTATTCATGCACCGAGTTCTAGACCGCCCTAATATTTTGTTATAAATAGAAGGGTTTTCCCCATTCATTAATCACCTTCATTGCATTAGATCACTATGGATCTACTCTTGGTCACCATTTTCCATTTTGCTTTGTGAACTCCCATTGAGTTCTATGCTTGTTTTTCTACACCAATAAGAGAGAGGAATGCTAGATCTGAAACACTGAGGACTTTCAAGAACCCATCCCACTAAGGAGAACCGGAAAACACCTTTCTTGTTTTCCTCTCAGGTGCCCCATTCTTTAATATAATATAAAATTCTTTTAAATACATTATTCTTGTCTTGTCTATTGGATGCATGGAGCCATATTGTATTTTATCTACTTAATGTCTTTTATGCTTAGATATGAATTTGTGCAGCAAACTTAAAGATATTTTGCAGCCATAATCGATGTTAGGGCTATTTGTTATGCGTAGCTAAAGTGATATTTTACGACAAAAGATTCATACTAACAAGAAGGTTTCTTGTAGTAGATGCATTGATTTCAGTGTAGATGGTGATTTCTAATCCTATTTGATTTCTTGCACTAGATGAATTGATTTTGGTGTAGATGTTGATTTCTAATTATATTTGATTACTTACACTAGATGGATTGATCTTGATGTAGATGATTTCTAATCCTATTTGATTGCTTGCACTAAATGCATTAATTTCAGTGTAGATGATGATTTCTAATCCTATTTGATTGATTTCACTAGATGCATTAATTTTAATGTAGATTTTGATTTTTGGTTATATTTGATTTCTTTCACTAGATGAATTGATTTCAATGTAGATTATTTTTAATCCTATTTGATTGCTTGCACTGAATGGATTGATTTCAATGTAGATGATGATTTCTAATCCTATTTGATTTCTTTCACTAAATGCCTTGATTTCAGTGTAGATGGTGATTTCTGATCTTATTTGATTGCTTGCAATAGATGTATTAATTTCAATGTATATGTTGATTTATAATTATATTTGATTGCTTGCACTAAATTCATTGATTTAAATGTAGATGATTTATAATCCTATTTGATTCCTTGCACTAAATGCATTTATTTCAGTGTAGATGGTGATTTCTAATCCTATTTGATTGCATGCACTAGATGCATTGATTTCAGTGTAGATGTTGGCTTTAAAGCCTATTTTCCTACTTGCACTAGACTCATTTATTTGAGTGTAGATGTTGATTTCTAATCATATTTCATTACTTGCATTATATGCATTGATTTTAGTGTAGATGTTGTTTTCGATTATTATTTGATTTCTTGCATTAGTTGCATTGATTTCAGTGTATATGTTGATTTCTAATTTGATGTATGATGGTACATTAATTTTAAAGTGATTGGATTAATAGTGTGTGTGCAATGATTTCAGTGTAAGCACAAAAAATTATTGACAATGTACATTGATTTTTGTGTTATAGTAATTCAGCCTATTAATATTGGAGAGCAAGAGAGACAAGGTATGATGTTTACTACAACAGCTTGAGCTAAATATTTAAATGGTTTACGATTCCAACTATCCTTTTCAAATAATCAATATGAAAATATGACAAAACTAACATGGGTGAAAATAAGAATAGTAGAAGAAAATAGTTTAAAATCGATCACAATGAAGACTTCGTAATTGACTACATTCTTATTATTCATAGTTTCTATCATTCAATATTATTAGGGAGTGTGTATGTTTTGGGGTGAGATAAAGAGACAAATAAGGATATATGGAGAGAAGGGGGGGGAGAAGGAGAGAGAGAGGCATATGGTAACAAAGTTGGAAGGTGAAGATAGAGAGAGAGAGAGAGGGGGGGGGAAGAGAAAGGAAGAGAGAGAGTGAAGAGAGGTAGGGAAAGAGATATGAATATGGAGAGGGAGAGAGGGGGAGGTAAGAATAAAGACATAGAGGTTGAAAGGTGGAGAGAGAGAGAGGGAGTGATAAAGAAGATGGAGAGAGAGGGAGAAAGGGTAGCAGGAAGGAAGAGAGAGAGAGAGAGGGAGAGGAGGAGGAGGAGGGAGTGATAGATAGATAGATAGATTGGAGAAAGAGAGTTTATGTTTTGGAGTTGATATAGAGAGATAGAGTGAGATATAGATATAGATGTAAGGTGAAGAGAAAAAAAGATAGATAGAGAGGAGGGAGGGACAAGGAAATTGATAGATATGTAGTGAGAGAGAGTGTGTGTATGGTGGGGTGAGATAAAGAGAAAAAGAAGGAGATATGGATGGATATATAGATATATATGGGGGAGATAGGGAAGAAGGTTTCTTGCAGTAGATGCATTGATTTCAGTGTAGATGGTGATTTCTAATCTTATTTGATTGCTTGCACTAGATGCATTAATTTCAACGTAGATGTTGATTTATAATTATATTTGATTGCTTGCACTGAATGCATTGATTTAAATGTAGATGATTTAACTAAGTGCATTGATTTAAATGTAGATGATTTATAATCCTATTTGATTCCTTGCACTAAATTCATTTATTTCAGTGTAGATGGTGATTTCTAATCCTATTTGATTGCATGCACTAGATGCATTGATTTCAGTGTAGATGTTGGCTTTAAATCCTATTTTCCTACTTGTACTAGACTCATTTATTTGAGTGTAGATGTTGATTTCTAATCATATTTCATTACTTGCATTATATGCATTGATTTTAGTGTAGATGTTGTTTTCTATTATTATTTTATTTCTTGCATTAGTTGCATTGATTTCAGTGTATATGTTGATTTCTAATTTGATGTATGATGGTACATTAATTTTAAAGTCATTGGATTAATAGTGTGTGTGCAATGATTTCAGTGTAAGCACAAAAAATTATTGACAATGTACATTGATTTTTGCATTATAGTAATTCAACCTATTAATATTGGAGAGCAAGAGAGACAAGGTATGACGTTTACTACAATAGCTCGAGCTAAATATTTAAATGGTTTACGATTCCAACTGTCTTTTTCAAATAATCAATATGAAAATTAGACAAAACTAACATGGGTGAAAATAATAATAGTAGAAGAAAATAGTTTGAAATCGATCACAATGAAGACTTCGTAATTGACTACATTCTTATTATTCACAGTTTCTATCATTCAATATTATTACATTGTCACTTTGCGTTCAAAATTTTATTTCATCATTAAAGTTATTTTACAATATTTATCATCTCAACAAACCGAGGTAACTAATCAAATTTAAAATTAAAATGACTCAATGAATCTCAGACATATTTAACATATTTAAAATGGTTATGTTAATATTAGATGTATTTACATATTATTGATAAAATTAAGCATATGTTCCTCATATTATCGATAGATTTTCCTTGGTCGCACATGACTGAAACCAGCCTAGATCCATCTTAACTCCAGATCTATCAAGCACCGAGAGGGATCAAATCTCTCGAGGTGAAAACCTTTCCTCAAATTTTGCACTCAAAAAAGAGGTTTTCACCTCAAGAGATTTGATCCCTCTCGGCGCTTGATAGATCCGGAGTTAAGATGGATCTAGGCTGGTTATAATCAATCACTCGAAGCATGTATGGCTTTGTAACATTCGGCCTATCTGACCATCAATTTTTTAATATAAAGGATCCAAAATCGTTGAATAGCAAAAGATCGGCGGAATTCAAGAAAAAACGCATAAATTTCGTATGTTGTCAAATAAATTATAGTATAAACCAGTTCAAAGATATATAGTAAAGTATAAATACTAAATATGAGATCATGGGATAAATAGGTAAATTTCTTATATTTATATTTATTTGAGACATTTTCGGCCTTAACGCAACATCAATTAATGCAATTTCATGGTAGCTCCTAGAATTGTTGTGCAGCTTTATCCTATTAATTCTTCAACCACATCAATGGACTAAATGATCCCATCTTCTCCATTGATCTTCTTCCAGATCATGTGCATGCGTGTCTCCTCCAGGGCCATTTGGAACAAGGTCTTTCTTATTCTGCTCCTAACGGGGAGGTCTCAGTTTCGAATAACGATAGTATTCCTTGTAAAGATACGAGGCGAATCACCACAAGGACAGCACTAGCCCCATGCCCTTCTCCGTGCCAAATTTCTCATGGTACAAAACCACCGCCAGGACCTCTGTCACCGGAATCATAGCAGTAATGATGACACCACTCAACAAAGAGCTCCCCAGTGACGTAACGCCAAATATGGTGCCCAGTGTTAAGATAAACCCCACCGCGTACTGCCTCTTCATTACTCCTTCAGGCCTGTCGTTGCTCGCATGGAAGGCAAGCAAAACGGAGCTCGCCCTGAGCAGAGCTATAGAATTTACAGAAGATGGGCTAAATTTCTGTCAGACTAACTGCAACACAAATGCAACGTTGAAGCCGAGCTAGGTGGCGATTAACACAGCCGATGTGGAAACGAGCAGAAATGAGAGGCCATATGTGAATAGGTAATCTTCAGTACCTTTATATCATAATTAGGTTTTTGACATCCTTCCTTGGTTTTCCAAATCAGAATTAGGTTTTTCTGTGGCATTGTTGACCTGGGTGGAAGATAAAACCAAATTTGATGTCGTCTCTAGTTCCATGGACTCGACCAACGTTTGCTTCCATTCAGCATCTCCAGATTTCTCTTTGAATTCGTCCTACTGAATTTTTTGTTGCAATTCACGGGCACCGGATTCGACCACGGTCTTCTTATTTGCGTAATTCTCCTGCGGCTTGTGTTGGTTTTCACGGTCCGTGAGCGAAGAAGATGATTTCAAACCTCTAGGATCCATGGCGCCCTGCATCCCCTGGACTGTCAATTCCTTCCAGTGGATGGCTCCTCACAAACTATCTTCCATCGCCATTTCTGATCCGACCCCAAGCTTTTAAAGCCCCCAACTGTTGGGCTAATAAATTGGATATAGCCACTATTCAACTGGACAATTAATTGGCTTGGCTTGGATAAATGATAAATAACTGAAATAAGAGCCCCTGGTTCATATTGATGACGACTGGTTGTTTATATCAACCCGGTAGTGATAGAGCTTACAGTGTTAGGTGGCTTGGTTTAACATCGTTCATGCATGCTCTGCCTCAGAAGGAAGTGAGACATGTTGTGCAAACCATATGAATTAATTCAACGAAACTTTGGAAACTTTGATATATGCAAATCGTATTAAATGGATTTGTTATTTGGTTTTAAACTATGTCTTAATTAAAATTTTAATATAATTAATATATATAATATATAAAATACATATTATATAAACATATATTATAGCGTAAATAACACATACTGGTCTTTACCTAATGATCAGGGTATCTTGCTTTATCATCGTAATTAAGGATAAGGAATACGATATGTTCTTGCTTTCATGATTACTCATATGGGCTATTCATATTGGTTCAGCTTCTATGATACTACTCTATTCCCATAATATAGGTGCTTGTAAGTTAATGAACACGATCTGTTCTATTTCCCTAATAATTGATACTATAAACCCATATGTTATACATATGAATCAATGCTTTTTATGATAGTGTAAGTAACTCATATGCATGGGAACAATACTAGCACATGAAGCTTTATTAGTTATATAAGCAGTACCATATCAGTTTAACCACCTGTTTACAATATGCGATACTAATGAGATGACACGTAATACAATACATGAGGTGCTTGAACTATACCATTATCTTACTAGTACAGGTAATTTGGAATCAATGAAGCTAAGTAGATCCATATTAATCATATACGGCTTATTATTTTTAAGCAATCCTGGAATTCACACGTATAATGTTTAATCATATCTATCATAGTTATGCTGGAGACTTATATAGAGATCACAATACTAGTATAAGCTATTTCACACCTTTATATGTTATGTATAATATGTCATAATGGGATTCGATGTATTACTCATGTAATTACACTAATCAATGGGACCAAATCTAAGCTCTTATCCTTATTCAGTGACAGTGATATCATGTTCACCTGCACACATACTTTTCTCATGTGGATCCTAGTTTTGAGTTTTGATTGTATTGTATTGGTGTTTTCTCATACAATGAAGGTGGATTTAAAAGCCGAAGACAATTTGAAGTTTGGTTTTCCAATGGCATTCACGAATACCACACTGTTTATTTTACTTTGCTCTCCCATCACGACAGGGACTAGTTTCTTTGCAACTCCCCTTGTTTATCATATGAACAGTTCTTTCGTTTTGCTGATTTTTCTCATATGGGATTTTAATGTATTATCTACCCACCAATATTAACGTATTGTTTTATGTTTTTTTGGTTTGTTTTTTTTTTATATATGATTTGTTTTGTTTTAAGTTTTTTTTTTTTTTTAATTTTTTTGGGTTTTGTATTTTTAGATTTTTTATGTTCAGTTTTATTTTGTTTATTTGTTTTTTTTTAAGAGTTTAATATTTACAATGTTATATTTACAATAATAAAAATAAAATGTTTTTTTTTTTTGGATTTTGAATTTTTAAATAAAGAAAAAAAATATAATTAATCTAATGTTTTACAAATTATTAAAGTTATAAAATTATATTTATTTATGTACAAAAATGGATAAAATGATAAATTAATGATTTACTCCTTTATTAATGGATATGTCAAACCAAGTGAAGGAGATAAACAATCAATGTGGAATGCAAAATGATGCGCTAAGTCATGTGGAAGAAATTCCAACTAGTACGATCAAATTCCAGATGCGAGGTGATGTGATAATCAAAGGTTCCTCTTTGTGTTTAATTGACCAATATGAAAATGTTTCCATGAATGCGAAAGGCAACAAGGAAGTGCAAAAACATGATCAAAACTATGAAGCAAGTGGTAAAGTTTCAAGAAGTCAAGATTTTTTTCTAAATGCCAATCAGGAAGGGAGTTGGAAAATGATGAATCTCTAAAATCAAACAAATATATAAAAAATAAAAAAACCTTCAAATAAGTGCATTTCACAATGACTAATCTAAATGGGATCAAAACGAATTAATATATATCAATAAGAAAAAATCGAACCCATTTAGGACTTTCCTCATTTTCAAATTTCAATAGTAGTACTATCAGTAATCGTTTAAAAGGGTCCCCATTTTCCAGTTGAAAGTGAAAAATGGGGGAGTTGTATTTCACTACAACACAACCTTGCCATTTCATGGTCACCCTACCACTCCTAAAAACTCCTTATGGGCTTGTGCCACTCCTCTCCATCCTTTTTCCTACCCATAACCTCATTACTTTGTTTTTCCCTTGCCCATCACTCCACTTTCCATCTAGGGTTATCCATAGCCTGACACATTCCCATGGTCCCCAAGTTCCTCAAGCATTGATGGTCTCAAAACTATCTCTGTAGGCTCTTTAGATAAATCAAGTACATTGGATTTTGGATCTTCAATATAGCACTTTGAAAAATACTCTGTTTTTCACTTGAAGACTCCAAGCCAATTTTCAGTTAAAGACCAGGTCAAAGAATCCTCCCACTAGGTCAATTAGGTTTTCATATGTTCCAAGGTAAATCATTGATGTTTCAGACACTGTTTTTCTTTGTTAGAATTTGGTTCAGAGGTATTGGAATACTGAGACATGGTTACTCAAGAAAATATCTAAAGGTTTCCAAAGAAGACTATCTTATCAAATTCAAATTCTGCAAAAGGTAAATGAGAACTTTGACACTTCTGCAGGACTGTTAAAATGTCTATCAGCAGAAACTTGGTAAGGTAGGAGGTCTCCTCCTAAGTCAAGACAACTTACAGCAAAAGAAATAAAACCACTTGGTCTTGATGAAAACTAGGGTTTTGAGTTTGAAGGTCCAACAGTGTACCAAGCAGTGATCAAATGTAGAAATTACCATGGAGGAGGTACACCAAAAACCAAACATGAATAAAATTTTTTCAGAAATTATGGATGAAATAGGGAAAAAGGTGAGGTGAACTGGACTGAAATGAATGAACTTAAAAGGGCTATAGAGAACTTAGAAGACAACACTGATGATTGTATTAAAGCACTCCAGACACCTAGGGTTTCGAGAAGATGGTCAGAAAAGGTCAAATGATAAGTTGAACTCCATGATGACAACAAAGGGATTCTAAAGATGTCATTGTTTGATCAAATTCCATACTTGTCAAAAGGAGTTTGTCATGCCAAAATGATCAAAATATGGTTTGAGCTCCATGGTGCAGGTAAGGGAAGATTTTGGAAGTGTTACTTTGTGTTTGAACTTTGAATCCCAAAGATGCCAAAATGAACATGCCAAATCTTTAAGAACAAAAAGAGGGTCAAAATCATCATTTTAGAAAACCTGCATACAGACAGTGTAAAAAGGTTAGTCAGAGAAGGTAAGAAGTTGAGTTAAACCTCATGATGGAAATGAGAGAATATTTTGAAGCTGATACTGTGTAAAGATTCCAAACTTGTCAAAAATGAGTTGTCATGCCTAAATGATAAAATGATGAATTTAATTTCATGGTTTAGACAAAAGAGGATTTTGGGGCTGCTGCTGTGTCAAAATAAACATATCAAGCCTCCAGGATCAAAAGAGAGCAAATTTCACAACCCAAGAAAACCTGCAGAGAAAATGTGTAATGAACATCAATGAAAATGAGCAAAGAGAATAATGGGCTTCATGATCTAAGTCACCTGTACAGAAAAAAGGTCAGAGAGTTAGTGAGAAAGGAAAAAAGTGAAAAAGACTTAAGACATTAGGAAATGGGTTTGAAAAGATTAAATTTAAAAATCCCAAGATTATAAGAGGTCATTTTTTTTTTCATATGACTCATTGTTCACTTACAAAAGTTTGGAAGCATTCAGGAGAGAAGAAATCTCGAGTTTCTCCTCAAATTGGGCAAGTTTTTTGTGGTGTTGCGCGCTCAGGTTGGCATTGCGCGCCTGGAGTCAGGTGTTGTCCCTTGGCGAAAAACTCTTGTGCAATTTACATTGGTGCTGCGGGCCCAACAACGCATTGTGCCTTTTCCCAAACTGACCCACAGTGTGCCTTAGGTGCTGCGCGCTTGGCCAGGAAGGCTTCAAAGCCCTACAAATGCTCAAATCAACTCAAAACACCTTTCATCTTCCTCAAAGATCCTCCAAAGCAATGCTAAATGGTAAGTGGGTGCCTTCAGCCCTTACTCAAAGCATATTTATTGTTTGAAAATTAAAAATAATTTGAAGACCTAAGAAAAAACCCTAGATTTGAACTTAAAACCACTATTTAACCTTTCTTCATCTGATTATAAAGAGAGTCAGTGAAAAATAGAGGGTTACATTGTTGGAGTTTTCCCATTCACTTGAGCTCTCCCTAAACTCCATTTCCTTCATAAGCTCTATCCCTTACACTGCAAATAGATTGACCTTACATTTCCCTCTTTCATTTCAAATTGACATAAGTGCAGGGTGTGTCAAAGCAGATTTTTTACAAATCAGCCGAGGTTTTCATTGGGTTTTTGCCTCTCACTCAGCCTAATATACATATACCTATAAACTCACTCATATCATTCAAAAGAAGACTACTATTACATCATACCCTCCTTCATATCAGTTTCACATCAAGTGCTAGGGTTTCAAAGGCAGAGTGGTCAAAATCTCAGAAAGAGAGGACATTGGTAGTGAAGGAGAAGGCCAAATGCCAAGGAGGCATGAACATAAAGGTGGGAAAATCAACAAGTTTGAACCACTAAACACAAAAGAGCTAAATGAATCTCCCTTAAGTGTCTCCTACTTCCAAAATGTAGGCTACTATGAATTTTGTGAGAAGGTATAGCAGGTGAAAAACCACCTTGAGCTAACTAGGTTATTCATCATTAACTTGCATGAAAAAAAAGTTAGCCTTGCAGGGGTCAATTTTAAGCTATATACAGATGCTATTGCCAAAAATACCTAGTGTAGGGGAGAAATGGTTCAAGCAGGCTAGTCTTGACATAAGCTACTATGAGCCATATTTAAAACCTAGGTACAAAGACTATAATAAATCCATCTTTCCTTTCTCTCATTTGTTGGAGAGATATGCACCTATGATTAAGATCATTATGAAGTACTTTACATGTGAGGGAAGGTTCTCCAGGCTTTACTCTGTTGAGGAAAAATACTGAGAAGGGGGGGGTGAATCAGTATTTAGAGTTGACTGATAATTTTTTGGTTTTCCTTTCTCTTAATACCATATGTTACATGACTTGTATGTCCAGAGATCTTATCACGTCTTTACTTAAATCATTGCATCATTTATTCATCAGATAAGCAAGAATAGAAATAGCAGTACAAACCATCAAACATAGAAACACATAAGAACACCAGGATTTAAGGTGGAAACCCAATTCGGGAGAAAACCACCGCTGCTGAAGTTTCTATCTTCAATATTTTATTATAAAGAAAACATATTTCAATTTCTGTGTTGACGCAGACTTATACCAGCATGCAGGCACCCACCTGCAGAAGGCTACAACCTTTTCTCGTTTACCAGCCTCTCTTGGAAGGGAGCTACAACCCCCCCTGATCATAACATCAGCTTCTATATACAGAAGGCTTCAACCCTCTGACCCAATGCAACCCTTTATTCAATTAAAAAACATATTTTGCCCAATTCTACATAACAGAACAGCGAGACCACAGTAATCCAGACTTCAGAGAATTTATGCATTCAACATTCTGTGTATACTTCTGTGTGTATTAACCTTCAAAAACTCCAACTGTCATATGCACCGGATCCATATGTGTTCTTCAGTATACATCCGCTAGCTTTTCATCGTTTCTTCTGTTGAATACTCTCACGACTCATCACCTTTTAGATCAGTGTCTCGAAGGGTGCATCATGGACTCAGAATCTTCAATTAAGCGCGTTGTCTATCCATACGGATATTCCTTAGAGGAATTCCTTCTTCACCAATGCTCGCACTAAACCTCTCAATCGAATAATGATCTTTTTCCTTTATATAGATCTCGCCTTTCTCAATACCATGAGTCTAAAACCACTCAACCGCTAATGGTATTCCTTTAGTTTATCCCCAGGGCTGTTCGATTTCTTTTTAATTTATTTTATTCAAATGAGGAGATTCAAATTATCTATGTGCACCCAGCCTTTAACCCAAAGTTTAACCCTTTGGATTTTATAAACAATATCCAACACTTTTCCATACGCAAGTGTCTTGTTGATGTGGTGAGTTCCGCAAGCGGAACAGCCATACATCTCAATCATTTTTGTATTAATAATCGTGCCAATCCAATTTGAAAACCCTAACCTCCGTTCTTCCATGCACGAATCATCCCAAAGGTAGTCTTTTATCTCCGCCATATAATATTATTTCAATTCGGGGGCTTCCTTCACACTTTATAACAAAATGTTCGAATTTTATAACTATAACCCCTCTGTGGGTCCCTGTGGAGGCACCAAACGGTTGATGCTGACTTGGCATGCAGTGCCCCCGTATTAATTCTCCACTGTTGATTTATGGTCAGCGCTTGATTTCCTGGTCAACTGCGGGGGCACTCCCTCCGGTTATTTTAAAACTTTATACTGCCCCCTTAACATTACTTTTAATCAAATTTCAATGAACTTTCAAACTGGATTTCAATCTTTGACCCCGGGCCCACATCGCAGTCGGCCATTTTCGATGTGCGATATGCAATGGCGCGACATCGCATCACAACTTACAACCGGTGGAAACATATGGCGGAAATAACAAATATGCGATATTGCGATGGTGCGATATTCCGACATTGCGATATTGCGATGTTGCGATATATGCAATATTGCGATATTGCGATGGCGCGATGATCGCATATCGCAAATAATCCATATCAACAAGACACTTGAAACTTCAAAACTGCACTTTGTGATTTGCGCTCAAGTGGTAGGGACCACTTGTCCTGCCACATTCAAAGATTTAAAGTCTTTCCGCTGTTTAAACATACTTTCATAAATTTCTTCATACTTGGTTGTTGAGGGCTTAAATTCCCGAAATGACTGTCTTGAATAACTCTGCTCCTCCGTAAATTATATTTACGGGAATAACTCCGTTCCACTGTAAAGACGGCTCTGCCCAACACCATAATCAACTCTCCTCTGCAATTAGTGACTGCGGCCCATGACAATTAATTCATCCTTACATTTCTCCCTTCCTTCTTGAATGTGTGTTGTTGTTCACCAAAATTCTGCTGCGCCTTTGTACTCTTCCCATTCTGTCTCTGCTCCTTCTGTTCGTCCTCTGTTCTTTTCTGCTGAGCTTTGCCAAATCCTTTGCCATCAATGACAATATTTCCAACAATCTCCCCCTTTGGCATTGATGGCAATACTCTTCCTCTATTTGTCTTATAAAAGCCCTTCTTTGCGTGTCCTCCCCCTTTGACATCAATGGCAAAGGGTTGATCAAGATCTTTTGTACCACCATGCTCCCCCTGAGATCATGCTGCATTGTTAAACATAATATGACAGATTGCATCCTGTCCATATGACAACTGCTCCCCCTTAACCTGTGCATCCTGAACACCTTCAACAGGAGCGTACCCAATTTAATCTTCTGAATTTTAAGCAGATTTGATATTCTGAATGGAAGAGACTACTCCCAGTTTATGTCTGAGATATTCGAATGCTTCCCTGGGTAGAGGTTTGGTAAATATATCAGCAACTTGTTCTTTGGAGGAAACATACTCCAATTTCACCTTTTTCTCAAGCACTTGTTCTCGTAAGAAGTGATATTTGATGGGAATGTGCTTGGTCTTGGAATGCATAACAGGATTCTTTGAGATACTAATGGCACTTGTATTATCACACATAATGGAGATAGGAGGTGAGAATTTGATTTGAAATTCTTGTAGATTTTGCATCATTCAGAGAAGTTGAGTGCAACATGATGCTGCAGCCACATATTCTGCTTCTGCTGTAGATAAGGCAATGGAGCTTTGCTTCTTGCTAAACCAAGATACTAACCGGGGCCCCATATAGAATGCACCACCACTAGTGCTTTTTCGATCATCAACACTTCCAGCTCAATCTGCATCAGTGTATGCATGAAGAGTAAGATCAGCATTCTTTGGATACCATAGTCCAAAGTCTTGAGTTCCCTGTAGATATTTGAATATTCTTTTCACAACCTGAAGATGAGACTCTTTTGGATTGGCTTGGAATCATCCAACAATCCCAACTGCATGCATGATGTATGGTCTTGTCCCAGTGAGATAAATTAGACTTCCTATCAGAGATCTGTATTCGAGTTGATTTACTGCGGGGGAATCATCATTAGAACTGAGATTACATCCAGTTATCATTGGTGTACTTACAGGTTTGCAATCTTCCATTCCATACTTCTTCAGAATTTGCTTGAGGTATTTTTCTTGTGATATGAATATGCCATCTGTTGCTTGTTGCACTTGCAAGCCAAGAAAGAATGTTAGTTCCCCAAGAAAAGACATTTCAAATTCTTGCTGCATATCAGAAGAAAATTTCTGACTCATAGACTCTTTATTACTTCCAAAAATGATATCATCAACATATACAACCACAATCAATAGTTTGTCATTTTCAGTTTTTGTGTATAAGTTGCTATTAGCAGACCCTTTTGAAAATCCTTGTTGATGAAGATATTTATCAAGACGATAGTACCATGCCCTTGGAGCTTGTTTGAGACCATATAGAGCCTTTTTAAGTCTACAAACAAGTTTTTCATCATTTCCCAAAATGAATCCTTCTGGTTGTTCTATATAAACTTCTTCTTCTAAATCACCATTTAGAAAAGCAGATTTAACATCCATTTGATAAACTTTGATTTGTTGGAAGCTTGAAAAGGCAAGAAACATTCTTATGGCTTCAAGTCTGGCTACAGGAGCAAAAGTTTCTTCAAAGTCTATACCTTCTTGTTGAGCATACCCCTTGCAAACAAGTCTAGCTTTATTTCTTATTACATCCCCATTCTCATTTAACTTGTTTTTGAATATCCATTTAGTTCCAATGACATTTTTGTCATGAGGTCTTGGTACTAATTCCCAAGTGTGATTCTTTTCAATTTGATCAAGCTCTTCATTCATGGCTTGAATCCAACATTCATCTTTGCTAGCTTGATTGACACTGTGAGGTTCAATAGTGGACAGAAATGCCAGATTGCTAGAAGATCCCACAAGAGTCCTTCTTGTTTGTACACCTGATTCCTTTTCTCCAAAAATTTGAGATTCTGGATGATTCTTTTGAACATATCTAGATGGAGCCTTTTCAGAAAACTCCTCTTCAGATTCTTCACTGGGTGAACTATTTGTATCATTATTTTTTGATGTAGGAGAATATGTGTCCTCATCATCTTCATATGTTGTTTGCTTTTCTTCTTTTGGGGCTGCAGGAGACTCATCAATAACAACATCAATACATTCAACAATATTTCGAAGTCTTTTATTGTAACATTTATATGCCTTACTCCTAGAGGAGTAACCAAGAAATATTCCCTCATCTGCTCTGGGTTCAAACTTGCCAAGTTTTTCATCATTATTCTTGATAACACATTTGCTGCCAAAAATTCTAAAATGCTTTATAGTAGGAGGATTACCATACCAGAGTTCATATGGAGTTTTAACACTATTTACACGAACATGTGCTTTGTTGAGAATTTTTGCTGCTGTATGTGCTGCTTCTCCCCAAAACGTGTCAGGTGTTCCAGAATCATCAAGCATAGCTCTAGCCATTTGTTGAATTGTTCTGTTCATTCTTTCTGCAACACCATTCTGTTGTGGAGTGCCAGCTACAGAGAACTGTCTTTTTATGCCATTTTGTTCATAGAATTCAAGAAATTCTTTGGATGTATATTCTCCTCCTCGATCAGATCTGAGACACTTGATTTTTAATTCTAATTCATTCTCAACTAGTGCTTTGAAGATCTGAAATTTCTCAAATGCTTCATCTTTGTGTTTAAGCAGTCCAATCCAACACATTCTAGAGAAATCATCAATGAATAAGATATAGTATTCTTCACCACGGGGTGACTTTTTCCTCATAGCTCCACATATGTTAGTATGAATGAGTTCAAGAGGCTTACTTGATGATCCTTCCTTGGCATTAAATTGTACCCTGGTTTGCTTACCGAATTGGCAAGATTTGCATATGATATTTTTAGGTAGAGTAATATTGGGAAAATCACGAATAGCTTTAAGTCTGCTTGATTTGTAGATTTGAGAGAAGCTCAAATGCCCCAACCTTCTATGCCATAGCCAATTTTCTGAATATTTACTCAAATAACATTGTTCTTTGGGGTTCTTCAATATATACAGGTTGTTTGGAGTTCTTTTTCCTTTTATAATTGCTTTACCTGTATCAAGATCACGCACCACACATTCTTTTGAACTAAAGACAACTTCAGTTCCTTGATCACACATTTGACTTACACTTAACAAGTTATGTTTTAATCCATCCACATACATGACTTCATTAGCTTTCACCTTATCCTTTAGGAAAACAGACCCTTTTCCTTTAATGACCGCAGGAGTATCATTTCCAAAAGTAACATTCTTCTCCTTTTCTAGAGCATTATATGCAAGAAGTTTGTCTTTATCACCTGTCATATGTCTTGAGCATCCACTATCAATGTACCATTGGTTTTCTTCATCTTCTTCCAATAACGCTATGCCACAATTTTCAACCTGTACTTCCTTCTTTTTCCATACTTTGGAGCTTGAAGAAACTTGTTCTTTTGGCTGAACTTTTCTCCTACATTCAAATTCTTTATGGCCAAAGTTATTGCAGTAAGTGCATTCAACTTCATTTTGAAGAGGAGAAAAGTTGTTATAAGTATTCTTCTTTGCTTCAATATCAATCCTTTTCTTTCTTTCTTCTCTTGTCATAATATTTTTATATGCTACACATTGAACAGCTTTATGACCAAAATTGTGACATGAGAAACATTGTCCATTGAAGAAAAAATTTATGCGATCATCAGATCTTCTATATGAATTTATCTGTTGATTGGTGTTTCTTTGAAAGACATTCCTGTTAGTGTTCCTTGAATTGAAATGATCATGTTTTACCTGTAACGATTCTTTATTCCCTTGCTGAGTGACAACATGTTGTAAACCAGCTGTAACTGCTTTTAGATAATTTGGTGCTGAAGCCTGAGAAGATTCTCCGATATATCCAAGACCTATATTTATAAGAGGATAACGTTGTACCTTGATAATCTCATCTAAGGTTTCAAACCCTTTAGAAAATCTAAGATTCAGAGTTTTTACTTTCTCAAGTTCTTTTCTTAGATTCACAACTTCACATTCTAAATTCTCATTGTGTTTCTCTTTATCTTCAAGCTGTTTTTTGAGAGTTTCTATGATTATTTTACTCTCTTCTAGGAAAATTTTGAGCTTATTGTTTTCATCAAGAAAATCACTGTCTTCTAGAGCATCCACAAAAGTATCCTTTTCTTCTTTAGATTCTTTTTCAAATGCCATGAGGAGTCTAAGTTCTTGTTCACATTCTTCCTCACTATCTGATAGCCCATCACTGTCTTCATGAGTATAGTAACTCTTTCTAGTGCTAAACTGATTCTTATTCCTTTTTGCTGCTTCCTTCCCCTTTCTATGTGTTTATTTATAAGGACAATTAGCAGCATAATGACCAACTCTTCCACAATCAAAACATTTGAAAGGAAGCTTACCTCTGAACCGTCCTGTGCCAAGTTGAAGTTTCTTTACGAAGTTTATCTCATCTTCTTCTGAGATATATCCTGATCCTTCTGTTATTTGTACTTCCTTCCCTTTTGTATAAGTTCTAAAGACTGCTTCTTTGACTTTAGATGGTCCTCCTCTTCTCATTTCATATGCAGTTAGTATGCCATGAAGTTGTACCACAGTAAGATTTTGAAGATCCTGCTTTTCTTCAAGAGCTGAAACTTTTGACTCAAATTTTGTTGTTAGAGATCTTAAGATTTTCTCAACCAAAGTAGATTCAGTTATTGTTTCTCCCAGATTTCTCATGCGATTTACAATATCATCAAGACGTAGAAATAAATTTGCAATGCTTTCTTCATTAAGCATTTTTAGATTCTCATATTGAATTCTAAGAGTTTGAAGTTTAGCACTTTTTACCTTTGCATCACCTTCATAGCTTAGAATGATTTTGTCCCATATTTCCTTTGTTGTGTTTAGCTGCATGACTTTGACAAATTCTACTTTAGTTAGACTTCCCAATAGAGCATTGACTACCTTTGCATTTGTTTCATAATTCTTTCTTTCCATCGGATCTGTTGGCACTGTGGCTGGATATCGATATCCTCCTTCAACAATATCCCATACATCTGCTCCCAGAGACTGAAGATAGGACCTCATCCTTGTTTTCCAAAAGATTAAGTTGTTTTCGTTGAAGAGTGGAGGCCTGAGAGAAGCTGTTCCATCTTGATTGCTCATCTTGATTGATCTTCCTTCTAGTGGCTAAGCTTTTCAGAAGGACCTGCTCTGATACCAATTGTTGAGGAAAAATACTGAGAGGGGGGGGGGTGAATCAGTATTTAGAGCTGACTGATAATTTTTTGGTTTTCCTTTCTCTTAATACCATATGTTACATTACTTGTATGTACAGAGATATTATCACGTCTTTACTTAAATCATTGCATCATTTATTCATCAGATAAGCAAGAATAGAAATAACAGTACAAACCATGAAACATAGAAACACATAAGAACACCAGGATTTAAGGTGGAAACCCAATTCGGGAGAAAACCACCATTGTTGAAGTTTTTGTATTCAATATTTTATTATAAAGAAAACATATTTCAATTTCTGTGCTGACGCAGACTTATACTAGCACGCAGGCACCCACCTGCAGAAGGCTACAACTTCTCTCGTTTACCAGCCTCTCCTGGAAGGGAGCTACAACCCCCCCTGATCATAACATCAGCTTCTATATACAGAAGGCTTCAACCCTCTGACCCAATGCAACCCTTTATTCAATTAACAAACATATTTTTCCCAATTCTACATAACATAACAGCGAGACCACAGTAATCCAGACTTCAGAGAATTTATGCATTCAAAATTCCGTGTATACTTCTGTGTGTATTAACCTTCAGAAACTCCAACTGTCATATGCACCGGATCCATATGTGTTCTTCAGTAGACATCCGCTAGCTTTTCATCGTTTCTTTTGTTGAATACTCTCACGACTCATCACCTTTTAGATCAATGTCTCGAAGGGTGCATCATGGACTCAGAATCTTCAATTAAGCGCGTTGTCTATCCATACGGATATTCCTTAGAGGAATTCCTTCTTCACCAATGCTCGCACTAAACCCCTCAATCGAATAATGATATTTGTCCTTTATATAGATCTCGCCTTTCTCAATACCATGAGTCTAAAACCACTCAACCGCTAATGGTATTCCTTTAGTTTATCCCCAGGGCTCTTCGATTTCTTTTTAATTTATTTTATTCAAACGAGGAGATTCAAATTATCTATGTGCACCCAGCCTTTAACCCAAAGTTTAACCCTTTGGATTTTATAAACAATATCCAACGCTTTTCCATACGCAAGTGTCTTGTTGATGTGGTGAGTTCCGCAAGTGGAACAGCCATACATCTCAATCGTTTTTGTATTAATAATCGTTCCAATCCAATTTGAAAACCCTAACCTCCGTTCTTCCATGCACGAATCATCCCAAAGGTAGTCTTTTATCTCCGCCATATAATATTATTTCAATTCGGTGGCTTCCTTCACACTTTATAACAAAATGTTTGAATTTTATAACTATAACCCCTTTGTGGGTCCCTGCGGAGGCACCAAACGGTTGATGCTGACTTGGCATGCAGTGCCCCGTAGTAATTCTCCACTGTTGATTTATGGTCAGCGCTTGATTTCCTGGTCAACTGTGGGGGCACTCCCTCCGGTTATTTTAAAACTTTGTATTGCCCCCGTAACATACTTTTAATCAAATTTCAATGAACTTTCAAACTGGATTTCAATCTTTGACCCCGGGCCCACATCGCAGTCGTCCATTTGCGATGTGCGATATGCAATGGCGTGACATCGCATCGCAACTTACAACCAGTGGAAACATATGGCGGAAATAACAAATATGCGATATTGCGATATTGCGATGGTGCGATCTTGCGACATTGCGATATTGCGATGTTGCGATATATGCGATATTGCGATATGGCGATGGCGTGATGATCGCATATCACAAATAATCCATATCAACAAGACAATTGAAACTTCAAAACTGCGCTTTGCGATTTGCGCTCAAGTGGTAGGGATCACTTGTCCTGCCACATTCAAAGATTTAAAGTCTTTCCGCTGTTTAAACATACTTTCATAAATTTCTTCATACTTGGTTGTTGAGGGCTTAAATTCCCGAAATGACTGTCTTGAATAACTCTGCTCCTCCGTAAATTATATTTACGGGAATAACTTTGTTCCACTGTAAAGACGGATCTGCCCAACACCATAATCAACTCTCCTATGCAATTTGTGACTGCGGCCCATGAAAATTAATTCATCCTTACATTTCTCCCTTCCTTCTTGAATTCGTGTTGTTGTTCACCAAAATTCTGCTGCGCCTTTGTACTTTCCCATTCTGTTTCTACTCCTTCTGTTCGTCCTCTGTTCTTTTCTGCTGACCTTTGCCAAATCCTTTGCCATCAATGACAATATTTCCAACATACTCCTATCACATTATGTTGCTTATGCACTTTACTAGGGTTAGGATGTTGCACCTACCTTATTACCTCTACAGAAGCATTGAAAAAATGTCCTATATTGTACAAAAGAGAGACTATCCCTAGTAGATGCAAAGCCTCTTTCACCACTCTCTTATTAAAATGGTTGTTATGTATCAACTGCAGCAGAAGGGCATTCCATGGGAGGTTTTCTTTGCCCATGAGGTGTTCACTAATCCACAAGGCCAACAACAACAAGATGTACCTTCATCTTCTTAGCCTCCCATTCCGCCTTCACCATCACACCCCACTACACATCCATCACCATCTGCTCACATTCCATCACCTCATGATGACTCTTCCATCTCACCATCTACTCACATTCCTTCACCTAACTTCACCACTTTCTCAAAATCCCCCACCTTCACCTCATGATACAAGTGCATCTAACAAGGACGGAAATGACAATGAAAAATCAGACAGTGAGGGCAGTGAGGCTAATGACAGTGAAGAAGAAATCACACAAGAGGGTATCAGTGAAGATCAGGAAAATGAAGCAAAAAGCAATAAGGAAATGAGCCATGATAGCAATGGGTCAGAGAGCAGTAAAGAGCACAGTGTAGCTCACAGCAGTAAGGCAAACATCAATGAAGGAGAAGGAAATGAGGGGGATGATTTCAGTAATAAAACAGAGAGCATTGAAGCAGAAGGCAGTGCTGATGTTGGCACTAATGATGACAATGGGTCAAAGGGCCATGATAGCATGGATGATACCAATAAAGATGGTAGCCATAAGAGCAGCACTGATAACAGCCATGATGGCAGTGAAGATGATAGCAATGATGGAAATAAGACATATGGCACTGAGATAAGTAACGTTGAACCTTTTCCTTTGACCTACCAAAGAGGAAATAGGCATGTGTTTGTTGCCCTCAAGAGGCAAGGGGCCATGCCTTCTACATCAACTAAGCAGCTTTACAAAGGCAAAGAAAAATTCATGGATGAAGAAGAAGAAGACCAGCATGAGACTGAACAAGAATTTGAACTCATTCATGTTGACAATGATGATGAAAATGATGCAAGGATCTCAAACATGCTGCTCCAAAGCAAGGATGGCCAAATCAAATATTTTCAAGACAATCTAGGTAGGGCTAGGAATGTGATTCACTATTATGAGATTGAAAACAAGCAGCTAGAGGCACATAAGGAAATCTATGAGGTCAGAGCTATCAGAGCTCAGAAAGAGGTTGCAAAAGCCAAGGCTATGCTAGATGAGAGCTTCAATATATATGGGAACACTGATGAAGAGTAAGAACAACTTCCTAGGAGGAGGCCAAGGAAAATTGGCTTAAATAAGGCCTTAGCCGAGGAGAGAGAGCAAGAGGCATCCTTAGCAGAGCAACTCACTCCAAGTGAGTTGCTTGCCATGGACATTTACTATGATCAAGAACCTTTGATTGAGAGGGAAAACATGCACTTAGAGGGTCTGTTGGAGAAGACTGAGAGGGACATAGACCTCCAAAACAATATGGCAAGGCACTATGCCTTAAGGAACAAGATTGCAAGGGCCAAGCTCAAAAGAGCCCTTGCAAAGATTCAAGCCCTCAAGGAGTAAAAAGGAAAATAAAACCTTGAAATCCTTGTTGATGCATCCCTACAGGCATCTCAAACATAATTCGCAAGGCAATTTCAAATTTTGGTATTTTTTGTAATTTTTGGTTTTTGACTACTTTTTAAGGGAAAAAGGCGCAGCGCTGCGCACTTTTTTGGGCAACTATTTTTAGGAATGGTTTGAATTTTTGAGATCATCAGGCTAGTTACATCATCCACAAAAAAATTCAGAACATTTGGAGCATAAATGGTACTCCAAAAGTGCCAAAAAGACCCAAAAAATCATCTTTCTGCCCTATTTTCAGAGTTGGTGTTGCGCCCTGAGCAGTCTTGGGAGATTGAGTTTTTGAGCAGGTAAATGAAGTCCAATCAAAAAACTAAGGCAATTTTCGAAATTAGACTTGACAAGATTTCCAATGAGCTATCATGGAGCTCATTTGGACAACTGGAAGGCCTCCAAACCTTGGTCACAATACAGGAAAATTTTCCAGTGCAGGAGTTGTGCCCTTGCCTACAAAGTCAACAAAAGACAAAAATTTATTGAAAAAAGATATTTTCGAGGAATTTTGAGGCAAATCACTGCTAGTTAGCTCAGAATTTATGTTTGAAGTTATTTTTCATTTATTAAGTTAGATATTTTGTGCCTTGGGCCTTGCATGGTCTCTTTGGAAAAAAATTGCATTTACGATGTATTAATGACATTTTGGAAACTCTAGTTAGTGTTTTGGTCCTCCTTGCTAGTTAAATACTGCATTGAGGCCTCATTGTACATGTTGGTTGGTTGTTGAGCATAATATGATCTAGACTTTGAGTTTGTTGAAGAAATTGGCTTTGGTGGTTGTGATTTCTTTGGATTGAGCATCAATGGATCAAGCACATTCCTAGGATTCATGAGCTCTGTTAGATGGTGATGTTACTCCACTTTCGTATTTGTTTCCTTCATTTTTAATTATATTCATGGTTTCTTTGATCTTAGGACAGAAATTTTAGAGTAGGATATGCTTTCTTGGCACCCTACTTCTGTCTGCATCCTATTATCTATATGTTTTCTTCCTTGAAGTTTGATTAAAGAATCCTTAAATTCTCTTTATTTTAATTGAAATGTTATGTTAAAATCTCTATTTGTTTTAAAGTAATGTTCATATAATTCTTATTTTCTCTCTAGATTTACTTATTTGTTGTTTTTAAGTTCTGTTTAGCAAAAGTCTAATTGAATAATCCTTCATTGCTCTTCAAGTTTTACTATGGTATCATCCTGAAAGATTTTCTTGTTTCTAGTATGTTGAAGGATCCTTAGTTTCCCTTTGAACCTACTGCACTCATAACTTCATGTTAAATTCACACTCACTAAGCCTACTTAGATCCATTTGCCCTTGTTAACTTGCCCTATGAAACACCCTTGACCCCTTGTTGTACTTTTCAAGACCTTTGCAGACTCCATAGCCCAATGGATTGATTTTCTCTTACTCTACCTATTCTTATTGACAAGCTATCCAACAAAACAAACAAACAAAAAAACCCTAATCCTTATAACTAGCCTAAAATAAAAACCCTAAAATCATACAAGTTACATCCTTTACAAAAACATAGAGAGAGCCCTCTCTCAGTCCAGAAAGGCTAGGTCCTAAGACTCCAAAGACTAGTTTGATGTTACCCTTGTTCATTTGGTCATTGCCAATCTACCAAATTACGAGGAGCTAACATAATGGCGATCACGGTGGGACCTTTCTGAGTCAGTGACAATCTAATTATTACTTAGGAACTTAGAAAACCCAAAAACATCCTTAGCTTGGTATCCAGTTGTTGATGGTGGACAACAAGTACATCCTTAAAATAGTAAGCATCCTCCACTTGGTGACTCCATTGGTCTTCAGTAGTCCTGTTGATGCCACTAGTTCTCATAGAGTCCCATAGGAATGTAGTAATCAATCCTAATATTGCTGGTGGTGGACAGTAAAATTGAAACCATCCACCTGGCGACTCCACAACTCTCAATAGAACTAAAATAATCCACTGGTAGAAGACTCTAGACTGGTTGAAAAGATGCAGTGACCCTTTTGATTACCAAATATGGATTCAAGGATACAACAAAGATATGCTCCAATGAACAGAGATCACATCCCTGGATTCCCACACAAAATGCCTTGGATAAATTGGGTTTCAAACCTGCCTGTGTTTCAAGATGAAAAATTTGATGACCCTTTGTTACATCTCATAAAATTTCATATACATTTATGGAGGTTAAAATTTTAATGGCATGAGTACTACCTCATGAAAATGTTCATGGGGACATTCGAAGGTAAGGCAAGGGAATGGTATGAAGGCCTAGACCCTGGTAGTTTGTTTTCTTTAAAGGATTTCCACAAGGTATTTTATGAACATTATAAAGAAAATTGTTCATCTTTATCATTAGCTAAAAATTGTTGTGATCAATCTGAAGATCTCATACAATACCTTGTAAACATTAATGAGGATTTGGGAAATTGGCATCCTGGAAGTCTATTAGAAGAAATGCATGCATTTCATACTCAAGTTAACTGTCATAACAACCAAAAGGAGCTGATTGAGGATGAAATCATTCAGGCAATAAGGGAAGATCCACAAGATCTCTCTAAAGATACACGTGTTCATTCTTCATCTCTTTTCTGTGAGGCTCAAGAAAAAATTTAGCCTTATGATCAGTCACAAAGGGAAGAGAAACATCATAGTTCCGTCCAAAGAAAGAGAAAAATGCCTCCCACTTTAACTAATGAAGAAAGAAATCAAATCCAAAACATACAGCCATCCTCTAAAACTTTATATAAAGAAGATCTTTCTATTTGTTATACTACTAACTTATTCACTGATGCACTTTCTCATGCTAAAACTTTAGAACAGGTCAATCTTAATATTGTGTTGCCTCCTCAAGAGGACCTATTACTAGAAAATGCCCCTAAAAAAGGCCTGCAAGTAGGATCCATTCCACTCAGTCAACGAATATCAGGCATACTGGAGAACAACATAGCAGAACATTATGAGGATGCCAAATCAGATTATCATGGAGAAGAGGTAGATTTTCTTTCTCAAAAGAATCCCAAGCTTAACAAAGTGGAGCAAAAAATAGTCTTGGATGCAAATTACTGTTCAAATCCTCATAGCCAAGTATTACTTAGTGATCCTTTTGCTGACTTCTTAAAGACATCTAGAGGAGGAGTAAAATATGCCAAGAACAGTTTGTTACAGTGTGAAGAAGATTTTGAACACTGTTGTTCAAAAACAAGTGAGGTCGGAGTGGCCTTTTGGTTTTTTCAGCATACCTAAAGGGCTGGTTGAAAATCAATCATGTAGTCACTTACTTGATTGGTTGCATTAGATAAAAGAGTTCACCTGATGTGGAAATATTTCCTTATTAGATTAGGATAGATAGATATTCCAATAAGCTCATCACTATGAGCATCTAGTTTTAGTTTCAGATTGTTTTGACAAAAAGATCAGAAAAAATGAAATAAAAAAACAAAGAAAAGAAGAAAAGAGGGTAGGAAAAAAAGAAGAGGTACAGCCCCATTCCAAAAAACAGTATTGCTGAAAGTGTGCAAGCCTAAATGCCACTACTATTGAGAAAAGAAAGTCGTGTTCAGTCATCTAGCCTAATCATGATTGAACATGTTTTAAATTTCTTCCGATAGGTTAGTGAAAGAATACTTGTCAAAACATTTAAGATTGACTTGTCAGTAGGTTAGATTAGGAAAAGATGATGTTTCCAAAATCTTAAATCTGAACCAAAGAAAAATGAGAGGGATGAATAACAAACTCCAAATTATTAGCCCTCAAGTTTTTAGTTTTTCTTGTACAAAAATAAATTATGTGTGCAGCTTTTCCAAATGCCACAACCCATGGCATATCAGATTTCTTAATCCTGGTTTGATCATGTTTTAAATTTCATGTTAGTAGGTTAGAGAATGAAAATCTATCAAACAGCTTAATCTTGACAGATGAGTAGACTAGGTAGAGAATAAGAGAGTTCATTAGCCTAATCTCAACTCTTGGAAGTAATAAGGGTAAAAGTACATATTTTTTATGATTTCAAAATAAAAAATTATGTCAAGGGTTTTCCAGTCCAAGTACACCCGGAAGAAGAAAAAATGTTAGGCAAAGTATCATGGGTAGGTAGAACTGATATTGAAGCAATCATGTATTTTTAGATTTTTGAGATCATAGCTTCAAAAGAACATTAGAAAATGAAGGAAGAGGGATCTACCAAGTAAAAGTAAGGTATTGGTCTTTAAAACTCAGAGATCTGAACTCTGAGGTCCTCGACACCTCCTGAAAAGCAGTTGCCCTCCCAAAGTGGAGCCACTTTTAATCATCATTAATTTTTACTATATGTAGATGACTATAGGTTGGTTATAGATTTCTAAAAACAAAATTCCCTGTATATTGTAGTTTGAGAAATATCATTGCCTTCATTATACTTATAGGAAATTTTTCGCTATTCTATCAACCTTGCCATTTCATGGTCACCCTGACACTCCTAAAAACTCCTTATGGGCTTGCACCACTCATCTCCATCCTTTTTCCTACCATAACCTCATTACTCTTTTTTTCCCTTGCCCATCACTCCATTTTCCATCTAGGGTTACCTATAGCCTGACTCATTCCCATGGTCCCCAAGTTTCTCAAGCATTGATGGTCTCAAAAATATATCTGTAGGCTCTTTAGATAAATCAATTACATTTGATATTGGATATTCAATACAACACTTTGAAAAATACTATGTTTTTCACTTGAAGACTCCAAGCCAATTTTCACTCAAAGACCAGGTCAAAGAATCCTCCCACTAGGTCAATTAGGGTTTCATATGTTCCAAGGTAAATAATTAATGTTTTAGACACTGTTTTTCTTTGTTAGAATTTGGTTCAGAGGAATTGGAATAATGACACATGGTTACTCAAGAAAATATCTAAAGGTTTCCAAAGAAGACTACCTTATCAAATTCAAGTTTTGCAAAAGTTAAATGAGAACTTTGACACTTTTGCAGGAGTGTTAAAATGTCTATTAGTAGAAACTTGGTAAGGTAGGAGGTTTGCTCCTAAGTCAAGACAACTCACAGCAGAAGAAATAAAACCACTTGATCTTGATGAAAACTAGGGTTTTGAGCTTGAAGGTCCAGCAGTGTACCAAGCAGTGATCAAATGCAGAAATGACCATGGAGGAGGTACACCAAAAACCAAACATGAAGAAATTTTTTTCATAAATTATGGATGAAATAGGGAAAAAGGTGAGGTGAACTGGACAGAAATAAATGAACTTGAAAGGGCTATAGAGAACTTAGAAGACAACACTAATGATTTTCTTAAAGCACTCCAGACACCTAGGGTTTTGGGAAGATGGTCAGAAAAGGTGAAATGATAAGTTGAACTCCACGATGACAACAAAGGGATTCTGAAGATGTCACTATTTGATCAAATTCCATACTTTTCAAAAGGATTTTGTCATGCCAAAATGATCAAAAGATGGTTTGAGCTCCATGGTGCAGGTAAGTGAAGATTTTCGAAGTGTTACTTTGTGTTTGAACTTTGAATCCCAAAGATGCCAAAATGAACATGCCAAATATTTAACACAAAAAAAGGGTCAAAATCATCATTTTAGCAAACCTGCATACAAACAGTTTAAAAAGGTTAATCACAGAAGGTAAGAAGTTGAGTTAGACCTCATGATGGAAATGAGAGAAGATGTTGAAGTTGCTACTGTGTAAAGGTTCCAAACTTGTCAAAAATGAGTTGTCATGCCTAAATGATCAAATGATGAATTGAATTTCATGGTGTAGACAAAAGAGGATTTTGGGGTTGTTGCTGTGTCATAATAAACATATCAAGCCTCCAATATCAAAAGAGAGAAAATTTCATAACCCAAGAAAAATTTTAGAGCAAAGGTGTAATGAACATCAATGAAAATGAGCAAAGAGAAGAATGGGCTTCATGATCTAAGTCACCTGCACAGCAAAAAGGTCAGAGAGTTAGTGAGAAAGGAAAAAAATGAAAAATACTTAAGACATTAGGAAATGGGTTTGAAAAGATTAAATTTAAAAATCCCAAGCTTATAAGAGGTCATTTTGTTTTTCATATGACGCATTTTTCACTTGCAAAAGGTTGGAAGCATTCAGGAGAGAAGAAATCTCAAGTTTCTAGTCAAATTGGGAAAGTTTTTTGTGGCGATGCGTGCTCAGGTTGGTGCTGCGCGCCTGGAGTCGGGCATTGCGCCCTTGGCTAAAAACTCTCGTGCAAATTACATTGGCATTGTCTGCCCGAAAAGGTGTTGCGCCTTTGCCCGAACCGACCCACAGTGTGCCTTAGGCTGCGCGCTTGGCCAGGAATGCTTCTAAGTCCTACAAATGCTCAAATCAACTAAAAACAACTTCCAGCTTCCTCAAAGGTCCTCCAAAGTGATTCTAAATGGAAAGTGGATGCCTTCAGCCCTTCATCAAATAATTTTGATGGTTTTAAAATTAAAAATAATTTGAAGACCTAAGAACAAACCCTAGATTTGAACTTAAAACCAATGTTTAACCTTTCTTCATCTACTTATAAAGAGAATCAGTGACAAACAAAGGGTTACATTGTTGTTGTTTTCCCATTCACCTGAGTTTTCCCTAAACTCCATTTCCTTCATAAGATTTTTCCCTTACACTGCAAATAGATTGACCTTACATTGCCCTCTTTCATTTCAAATTGACATAAGTGCAGGGTGTGTCAAAGCAAAGTTTTTACAAATCAGTTGTGGTTGTCATTGGATTTTTTCCTCTCACTTAGCCTAATATGCATATACCTATACACTCAATCATCTCATTCAAAATTAGACTTCTATTAAATCATACCCTCCTTCATATTAGTTTCACATCAAGTGCTAGGGTTTCAAAGGCAAAGTGGTCAAAATGTCAAAAAGAGAGGACAGTGGTAATGAAGGAGAAGGCAAAATGCCAAGGAGGCATGAACGCAAAAGTGGGAAAATAAATAGGTTTGAAACACTAAACACATTAGAGATATATGCATCTCCCTTAACGGTCTCCTACTTCCAAAATTTAGGATGTTATGAATTTTGTGAGAATGTACAGCAGATGCAAAACCACCCTGAGCTAACTAGGCTATTCATCATTAACTTGCATGAAAAACAAGTTAGCCTTGCAGGGGTCAATTTTGATCTATCTATAGATGTTATTTCCAATGAAAAAAAAGTTAGCCTTGCAGGGGTCAATTTTGAGCTATCTACAGATGCTATTTCCAATGCCACAGGCATACCTAGTGTAGGGGAGAAATGGTTCAAGCAAGCTAGTCTTGACATAAGCTACTATGAGCCATATTTAAAACCTGGGTACAAAGACTACAATAAATCCATCTTTCATTTCTCTCATTTGCTAGAGAGATATGCACCTATGATGAAGATCATTATGAAGTATTTTACATGTGAGGGAAGGTTCTCCAGACTTTACTCCTATCACATTAGGCTACTTATGCACTTTACTAGGGTTAGGATGTTGCACCTACCCTATTACCTCTATAGAATCATTGACAAAATGTCCTATATTGTACAAAAGAGAGACTATCCCCAATAGATGCAAAGCCTCTTTCACCACTCTCTTATTAAAATGGTTGTTATGTATCAATTGCAATAGAAGGGCATTCCATGGGAGGTTTTCATTTCCCATGAGGTGTTCACAAATCCACAAGGCCAATAGCAGCAAGATGTACCTTCATCTTCTCAACCTCCCATTCCTCATTCACCATCACACCCCACTACAAATCCATCACCATCTGCTCACATTCCATCACCTCATGATGACTCTTCCACCTCACCATCTACTCACATTCCTTCACCTAAGGATATTGACTCTACTTCACCACTTTCTCAAAATCCCCCACCTTCACCTCATGATACTAGTGCATCTAAGAAAGAGGGAAATGAAAATTAAAAATCAAACAGTGAGGGTAGTGAGGCCAATGACAGTGAAGAAGAAAGCACACAAGAGGATATCAGTGAATATGAGGAAAATGAAGTAGAAAGCAGCAAGGAAATGAGCCATGATAGTAGTGGGTCAGAGAGCAATAAAGAGCACAGTGGAGCTCACAGCAGTAAGGAAAACATTAGTGAAGGAGAAGGAAATGAGGAGGATGATGTTAGTGATAAAAAAGAGAGCATTGAAGCAGAAGATAGTGATGATGTTGGCACTAATGATGACAGTGGATCAAAAGGCCATAATAGCAAGGATGATACCAATAAAGATGGAAGCCATGAGAGCAGCAATGATAAGAGCCATGATGACAGTGAAGATGATAGAAATGATGGAAATAATACATATGGCACTGAGATAAGTAACATTGAACCTTTTCCTTTGACCTACCAAAGAGGAAATAGGCATGTGTTTGTTGCCCTCAAGAGGCAAGGGGCCATGCCTTCTACATCAACTAAGCAACTTGAAAAAGGCAAAGAAAAATTCATGGATGAAGAAGAAGAAGAAAAAAATGAGACTAAACAAGAATTTGAACTCATTCATGTTGACAGTGATGATGAAAATGAGGCAAGGATCTCAAACATGTTTCTCCAAAGCAAGGATGCCCAAATCAAATATTTGAAAGACAATCTAGGTAGGGCTAGGAATGTGATTCACTATTATGAGGTTGAAAAAAAGCAGCTGGAGGCACAAAAGGAAATCTATGAGGTCAGAGCTATCAGAGCTTAGAAAGAGGTTACGAAAGGAAAGGCTAAGCTAGATGAGACCTTGGATAGATATGGGAACACTGATGAAGAGTAAGAACAACTTCCTAGGAGGAGTCCAAGGAAAATTGGCTTAAAGAAGGCCTTAGCCAAGGAGAGAGAACAAGAGGCATCCTTGGCAGAGTAGTTCACTCCAAGTGAGTTTCTTTCCATGGATATTGACTATGATCGGGAACCTTGGATTGAGAGGGAAAACATGCACTTAGAGGGTATGTTGGAGAATACCAAGAGGGACCTAGACCTCCAAAAGAAGATGGCAAGGCACTATGCCTTAAGGAAAAAGATTGCAAGGGCCAAGCTCAAAAGAGCCCTTGCAAAGATTCAAGTCCTCAAGGAGGCAAAAGGCAAAGAAAACCTTGAAATCCTTGTTGATGCATCCCTATAGGCATCTCAAACATAATTAGCAAGGCAATTTCAAATTTTGGTATATTTTTGTAAATTTTGGTTTTTGACTATTTTTGAGGCACTCTTTTGAGCAATGGTTTGAATTTTTTAGTTCATCAGGCCAAGGACATCATCCAAAAAAAATTTCAGATCATTTGGAGCAGAACTGCTACTCCAAAAGTGCTAAAAACACTTAAAAATTCACCTTTCCGCCCTATTTTCAGAGCTGGCACTGCGCCCTGAGTAGTCTTGGGAGATTGTGTTTTTGAGCCGGTAAATGAAGCCAAATAAGAAAACTAAAGGAATTTTTTGAAATTAGACTTGACAATATTTCCAATGAGCTATCATGGAGCTCATTTGGACACCTGGAAGGCCTCCAAACCTTGGTCACAAAAACAGGCAACTTTTCCAGTGCAGGCGTTGTGCCCTTGAACCTTGGCGCTACGCCTTTGCCTACAAAGTCAAAAAAAGACACAAATTTATTGAAAAAAGATATTTTCGAGGACTTATGAAGCAAATCACTCCTAGTTAGCTCAGAATTTATGTTTGAATTTATTTTTCATTTATTAAGTTAAATATTTTGTGCCTTGGGCCTTGCATGGTCTCTTTGGACAAAAATGGCATTTATGATGTATTAATGACATTTTGGAAACCCTAGTTAGGGTTTTGGTTCTCATTTCTAGTTAAATATTGCATTGAGGCCTCATTGTACATGTTGTTTGGTTGTTGAGCATAATATGATCTAGACTTTGAGTTCGTTGAAGAAATTAGCTTTGGTGGTTGTGATTGCTTTGGATTGAGCATCAATGGATCAAGTACATTCCTAGGTTTCATTAGCTTTGTTAGATGGTGATGTTACTCCACTTTTGTATTTGTTTCCTTCAATTTTAATTATTTTCATGGTTTCTTTGATCTTAGGACAGAAATTTTAGAGTAGGATATGCTTTCTTGGCACCCTACTTCTGTCTGCATCCTATTATCTCTATGTTTCCTTGAAGTTTGATTAAAGAATCCTTAAATGCTCTTTAGTTTAACCAAAATGTTATGTTAAAAGCTCTATTTATTTGAAATTAATGTTTAGAGAATTCTTAGCTTCTCTCTAGATTTACTTATTTGTTGTTTTTAAGGTCTGTTTAGAGAAGTCTAGTTGAATAATCCTTCATTTCTCTTCAAGTTTTACTATGCTATCATCCTGAAAGATTTTCTTGTTTCTAATATGTTGAAGTATCCTTAGTTGCCACTCATAATTTCATGTTAAATTCACACTTACTAAACCTACTTAGATCCATTTGTCCTTGTTAACTTGCCCTATGAAACACCCTTGACCCCTTTCTGTAATTTTTAAGACCTTTGTAGACTCCATAGCCCAATGGATTGATTTTCTCTTACTCTAACTATTCTTCTTGACAACCTATCCAACCAACCAAACAAACAAACAAACCCTAATCCTTATAACTAGCCTAAAATCAAAACCCTAAAATCATACAAGTTACATCCTTTACAAAAACATAGAGAGAGCCCTCTCTGAGTCTAGGAAGGTTAGGTCCTAGGACTCCAAATAATAGTTTAATGTTACCCTTGTTCATTTGTTCATTTCCAATATGCCAAATTACGATGAGCTAACAGGGTGGAAGGGTAAGTTTGAGGCTACAGCAGAAGCCTTGTGATTCACAGGGGGATCAGGAACTGGCTTTGTAGAGGAAGAGGCAGTGGCTCTATAGTGAACAGACTCTTTTATGAGATTTTTCCCCTTGCTGACAGGATTTGGAGGGGTCTGCCCATTTGGTGTGGATTCTTCATCTTGCTCCTATACTCGTGCCCTCTTTCTAGAGGATCTTAGGTCATACTTCTTATGGAGTTGCACTTGCATAAATTCTACAAATTTCCTGTAGTAACCATCAATATCTTGATCTTCTGGGGAAAATTATTTCTCTTCTAACTCCTCCTGCAGAGTGTGCTCCCCTTCTTCACCTTCTGAGTAAGCAAGGAATTGGTCTTCCTGAAAATCAGAAGCTTCCTCAGTTTGTCCTTCCACTTTCCCTTATAAATACAGAGGAGGTTGGATATGATCCTGCTGCTCCTTTCTATCCCGCTATAATATTTGCATAGGTGGTTCCCGGTACTGTGGATTGAAACCTTGATTAGGGGCCATCTGGTTGGGTCGAGGAGAGGAATTCTTAGCCTCCAACTCAAGCTTCACCAAATTGTTGGGGAGGATTTTGATCATCTTGTTCATCTCTTTGATCTTATACTCTGATGCTTCTCTTTCTTGATTAGAGGAAGAAACCTCCTCCTTACCCCTTCTCCTGGTATTATGCTCTGTTCTTCCTTTGGATTTTCCAGTAGAAGAAAATTTCGCTTCTACCTCTATAGCATCAATCTAGATTTGATCTAGGGATGCAAACTTTCTTTCTCTCAAATTGAATCCAAACTCAGACTCAAATTCTCCAGAAAACACTACTTTGGCCGCTACTTGAGGAGGTTTTATTTTAGTCGGTAGATTGTTATATAGCTTATTAAATCTTTTTATAAACTCTGATACATATTCATTGTGTTTCTTCTTCAGCACATTGAACTCTGTGAGGATGTAACCATGATCCCTCTTTTCTCCCCATTTCTAAGTAAAATAATTTTCCATTTCCTCCCAAGTGGTGACCACATTGTTAGCAAGAGATTTAAAACACTTTCGAGCTTCTCCATCCAAATACTGGACGAAAATCCTCAACACCACATCCAGGTGTTCCACATTTACATTTTCAACAAAATCATAGAAGTCTTCAATGTGCTTCTGGGTAGAAGTATTGTCTTCCCCGGTGAACCGAGGCAAGAGCTTTAGGTAGTCCTACAAAATATCATTTAAAACCTGAGGCAAGGCCAATGGGGCATATTTTTTAAGGAGTAAACCCGACACAACCATGAGGGGCAGTAGTGGTGGATTCTGAGGGGGATTCTGGTGGATTACAATAGGTGTATGTTGAGAGAGGATTTGTATATTTATCTGAGATGAGTTTTGAATTATGGTAACTTCTTTGACTTCCTCGGCCTCTGTGGTGGGGCATGAAGGAGGCACAGAGTTATTTACTGACTCAGCTTCGTCTTTTATCTCAGAGCTGGCTATAGTAGAGTTTTATGGGGGATATTAGAGTACTCGGGCTGTAGAGCTAGGGCCACAAACTTCAGCTTTCTGAGATGAGGACGAAGAATCTTCTAATGAGAATTATGGTAGTTCTATTTGAACGGGTTTCTTTTCTTTCCAAATCCTCTTGAATATGATTTTTTCAGGATCAAATACAGACAAAGTTCTTAGCTAGGAGGTATCTGACCTTAGATGTGGCTTGGTATGAGCCAGGATTGTAGTTGATTTGGATTTAGATAACAGTGGAGTCGCCAAGGTGAGGGTTGTGAAACTCTCAACCCTTTGTGTTCACCTGATTTAAGGGTGAAGACAATGTCGTATTCTAAGGAAAATATTTTCAACTTCATTCCCCAACAATGGCGCCAAAAATATATTGTCACTCCTAGGGAGAACCTTGAGTTGTAGAAGACCAATAACTAGGACATCTTAAAGTAGGACGTCATCTAGGTTCTCATCATGTTTTTTGACATGAACCTCCTGGATATTAACTGAATAGACTTTTTTGATCTATGGTTCTGGATCACAAGGAGAGCAAAGTAATGGTTGTGAAATTTGATTGTAGGGAGAAAGGCTTACTCAAAATGGCATTAGAAGAACTTTGAGGTCTAAAATGGGCCTCCTAAGGAAATTATAAAATAATAGTGGAAATAATAAAATAAGATTTGATTACATCATCAAATTTTAGAGGGAAAAAAGAAAAAAACCACTTTTTCAACTCGTATTTTCAACTTAACTCCCAAAGCTTTTACTCAAATTTCAAGTGGGAGTACTCGTTGGATGAAAATTTTAATTCTACATCCAAGGAGTACCCATATTTCATACTTTAGATGGACCCTTCGATACTAAAAATTAGAAATACATAAAAAACATGATTGCAATCACGTTTTTCATGTGTTTCTAATTTTTCGTGTAGTAGGGTCCATCGAAAGTATACAACATGGGTACTCCTTAGATGAGGAATCAAATTTTTTATACAATGAGTAATCTCGCTCGAAATGTGAGTAAAAAATTTGAGAGGTAAGTTGAAAATACGAATTGAACAAGTAGTTTTATTATTTTATTATTTTTTAATCTTTTTACCCTTTTACTTAAAAAATAGTGAATCATCCCCCATGGTTGACATCATCATCTTGAATCCTATTGGTTCTAATAAATTTTATTTTCGATGTACATTTTTCTTAGGAAGCCCATTTTAGACCTCAAAATTCCCCTAATGGCCTGTGGCTGTCATGAAATTGGATTTGCTGCAAATAGGGTCGGATATGAAACCAACAAACAATCTTTAAAGTTAATAGGAATGAAGGCCATGAAGCATTGGGATGGTAAGTCAAAGTGAGGTGGGCTTACAAGGTATAAGAATCCACCCTTCAAAGACTTAAGAAGAAAACGGTGGAGAGAAAGAACTTGAAATGGAAATCATGCACCGAGCCTAATTAAAGTATTATTATAGATCATTATACGAGTATCGTTCGAGATAAATTCATACATAACCTATAGTCCACCCGCATTCTGAAATCATGATAACAAGAAGGAAAATATGATGGAAAATAGCATTAAATTGAACTAAATACAACAGAGACATACATACTGTTCATAAATCCAGTGGGAATCCATTCTTGCAAAAAACAGTAGTTATATTATTTCTTCAAAATGGCTCTTCAGATATACATTAAGAGAAAATATCAAAACTAAAAAATGTGTTACGCAAACTATACACTTCCAACTTTCATAGAATTTAGAACCTTTTCTTTGTCTGTGAGTTGGCCTTTTATAGTTGTTTACATGGGCAACATAGCCAAATATTTCTTAAAACAAAATATTCCCTCCTGATATTACAGTTTCCCATCTAAATAAAAAATGATGTGGTGTAACGGCATCACATCCAAAACAGTATTATTTGACACAAACTATAAGAAGAACATAACAGAAACATGAAATGCAGAGAGTGTGTAGGGTGAAATCAAGATTTCACCCAATTTTACATTACATGGAAATTGAAAATAAAAAATAAAAACAAAGGCCTCATGGGCCTAATCATGATGTCCATTAGTTGCTACGACGAGGAGTGCCCGAGCCTTCTATGTGGCATGATCAGACTGAAGACGTGGAGGATCCATGCTGATGAGGCGACGAGGGTGGAAGTCGCTGTGAAGTACAGGAAACTGGAGGATTCACATATTCATAACACTTTTTCCATAAAATCGATCCGGGTAGCTGTGTTGTGGTGTAGGTTTCAAACATAGACTGGAGTTGTGTAAACTTTGTATAATCCACACAGATAGCAAAGAATTTCTTTACCAGAGCGAGAAGGAATAATTCCTTACCTAGTGCAGTTACTAAGGTCTCTGCCTTTATTCGGAAGATTTTCTCTAGTGTAATGTCTGCCTTGCACTTGATCTTTGACATTTTCTCATCAGAAGTTGTTAGGGGAAGTAGTGCGCCTGACTGCGGATCCCAGCATGGCAGGAGGCCAACTTCTACCAACTTGCACCATTCCTGATCGAACCTTTCCACTCCCTTTGACACCAGTGCTAAAAACCCCAACGTGTTCACGTGTGCATTCTCTTTCTCAATCATATTAATGATGTCCATAATAGTCCTGAAACAGTTGACGACTCCCTATTTGCTCAATTCTTCAGACGAAAGCACGTTAAGATATCTAACATATTTCTTTGCTATTGTTGCCTTCTCTTCTCCTTCCCTGTGACCAACCTCCAGTTGTGCCTTATACTTGTGAATAGAAATCTTCTTGTCATTGGTCAGCACGAAGAGCTCCCAATTCTTCTTGACCTATGCTATGATCTCTCCCCAGACAATTTGCCTTGCTTCTACCAATGACATGTTGCCTTTAAGTTGTGCTTTCAAGTCTTTAATAGACTTCTCATGTCCCTAGGCTTCCTTGCGGAGATTTTCCACCTCTTTCTGCAAGGATGAAACCGTCTTTTGATTCTCTACATATGCAACCCTAGCCTCGTTGAGGAGCCGATGAGTGGTGCGTGTTTCATCTTCTGACATCCTCAGATCTGCTAGAGCCTTGGTGAGTTACTCCGAAGTAGTCTGTCAATTTTATGGGACATTAACTACGCACGTATGCTTACCCCACTTTAGTTGTAGATACGAAAACCTCTTGTTTAGCCCAATGATTTCCTTATCCTTTTGAGTAATCTCTTCTTCCCTTTGACCGAGGGAATCAACGAGAAATCTCTTTTCCATTTCTACCTGGGCAAGTTCATCGGTTATGTTCAAAACGAGGGATATTCATCTTTCTCCTCAACTCCTATACTTCCAATTCTGATTTGGTTAGAAGGGCTTGCAATGCTGAATTGGTATCAACACCCTTTCCTCTTATCATTTTTCTGGTGTTCACTAGCTGAGTAGCCATAGCCTTGGCGCTAGCCCTTTCCCTTGGTTGGGTGATCTTCATTTGAGTCAGATTCCTTTCGGTCCTCTATTGGGCAACTGTATGCTTCACTACCTCAGTCAGTAGCAAGTCCCCGATACGCTGGCGAAAATCCAACTTATCTGGCAGAGGAATGTTGCCTAGATTTAGAATTATTTTGAGATCTCTATATTGGGATCCCAAAGGTACGGGATGCATGGCTGACTGCTGGATGGCCAATATGAGCCGCTCTTTATCCATATCCAGGACTAAGGAGAGCCTGGTATGGTGTTTATCTACAAACTGAGAAAGTTCATCCCTCAGCCTTTCTCTCTTGCGGACTTGTTCCTGGTCTCAATCTCCTCCCTTGCATCATATCTGCCTAAGGTGACCACCTGTGAAAGATCTGAGGGGGCTGAAGACGAGGCATAATCAAAGGAGAGTAGAAATCATGGTTTTTGTTTGTCAGGACCCTTAAGTAAGGGGACCTCGTCATCAGATAATTCAGTGTCTAGGTCCTCTGGCCCTTCAGTTCTCTGCTTTTTACTGGGGTGTGTTTCCTCATCAACCTCCATGAACCCTTGCCTTCCCAAGGGGTCCCCCTATTCCTGCCCTTCTACCTCAATGAGAACATTATGTACTTTTCCTTAAACAGCTAAGGATTCAACCTCCATCTGTGTATCCAAAGGCCATGTAACAAAGTTAGCTTTCCATTCAATGAGAGGCGTAGGTTCATACGCATATGCTATTGATTTAATCTTCTTCTTCCTGCTTGTGAGGAACCCCTTAGGATCATAGTGCCAGACATCTCCATGAGGGAAATTCATCTCCCGCAACATCCTTTCCATAGTGGAGAGGGCATGCCTTGAATTAATGGTGAAAGGGCCTATAGGGTTTGGGAGTTTGAAGATGTGTCCCTTTTTCACAGGCACGAAGTAGACTTGGTCGACACTTAAGGCCTGACGGATGGACTCAAGGGAAAAAATCCTCGTGGACAGGAACACTGGAAGGTGATAAGGAGGTAATTCAACATCGTAGAACTTGATCTCAATGTGGTTTTCGAACAATTACCAATCACCTATGCAATCTGTTTCACTGAACTGAAGCCAATCCTTCTGCTCAAGAAATATTCTGGGTGGGGAGTTTTTTTCTCAAGTAATGAAATTTGAATACCCCTTCCCCTATGGATGATGTCAAACTGCCATAGTCCACTCAAAAGCAGACTTGGGTTTAGCATTTCTCCTAGAGAACCTGTTCATGCCTAGACCTTCAAACTTATCCGCATGCTCAAATAGAAATAAGTAGAAAACCAGGGAGCAATATTTGAAAGAACATAAGGAAGACATATCTTGGAACTGGTCTTTGATAGATGATGCCATAAAGGTGGGGATATGCAAAAGGATCTCAGCCTACATCATGAGCCACAGAAACCCTAAACCCACCTTAGTCACCATCTCGGCATCCTCCCGAGATAACCGCTAGAATAGGTTGTATGGTGTTACAGAATGATGACATTGGAATAAAATCTATGTGAGGGAAAGATAATAGGCATGAGTTGGAGATGAGGTCAAGGAAACCACTTTGTTTTTCCAAGGGTTGATTCGAGAAATGGTAGGAGAGAGTGACTTCAGAGAACTCGACACAGTCCTGGGCGGGAGGATAACATAGGGCTTTTCTGATGAGTTGGGGAGTAATATGAAGGATCTTGGTGCCCCAAGTGGAAAGGAAGATTTCCTTACACTCAATGTAGGCCTCCCCAAACCAGACAATAAATTCTAGGAACGGATGGGTCGTTAGGGGCAATTTGGTAGTAAATCCCTGACTCGACGACTCTAAACATGTCTTCATTCCTTTGCTAAAAATTGAAGAGCTCGGCTTTGGTGTAGGCTATGTTGAAGGGATAGACCGGGTGGCAAAGTTGGGCATGAGCGTCAATGAGGGGTTCAGGTCGAGGAGCAGTCCTGAACTCGCGGGCTTGTGGGGTTTCGGTGTAGAGCGCTTCATTTTTTCCATGATAATTTGAAATAAAAGTAAAAGGGAAATAGTGAAAGGGACACGATCAAATACCTGAAATGGTAGTGAGGTAGTAGGGAAAATGACGCAATATTAAAAAGCAGAGAATACTCAAGTTTTTACCTACCTAATAGAGAAAAATATCGGTAAATAACTAGTAAAATCACACAGTCAAGAGTAAAAAATGCTACAGAAATAGGGTTTTACTGATTATCGAGGCATGGCAACACATGTGGGGCTAATGTCGTAAGGATGTCGACAGTGAGACATGTGGCGCAAGGTGGTTGGTTGGCAACAACCGGGTAAGTGGGACCACATGATGGACAAGACGAGTACTAGCCTTTGTACCGTGTACTAGACTTACCTTACCGTAAAACATACATGCGCCAGCTATTATGCTTGGTGGACCCATTTGACCTTCGACGAGGTGGACGGAGGCCTCCGCCCTTTTCCTTCCCCCCGCAAAATCACTTTGATTAGCCCGGAGGAGGGATGATGTCATCTCCTCTGGGAGGTTGGCTTCAACCACCTTAACACCTTTCAGATGCTGACGGAACGGTCATCGACTGTTGGTACTTGGTGCATGGTTCTGCCACAAAACTGTGCGCTTGCTGCCTTTGAGATAAATCGATATTGGTATCCTTATTCATGCCATCCGCCCACCTGACCATAGACCTTGTCTTCATGACCTCCTTTGTTAGCTTTGTTGTTTCTGGTCCTTATGAACTCGCATTCTCCTTGCACCGTCGTGCCTTTCCTTTTATCAGTGATATCACAAGCCAACACACTCCACCTGATCAACTTAAATCTTACACAGATTTGACCCTGGTGCAACCTATTGTCCCTTCCCCTTTTTTTCTTTAGTTCTGCAACAACCTTAGCATGCACCTACACATGTTGTGAAAGCATTTAGTGAGGGGGGTGAACCCCAAAAAAAGGGAACTAAAGACAAAGCACCCCAAACAACTCCAGCTCCTCCTAAGCCTCCAAAGTTGATACCTTTGTTTACTTTGTGTGATGTTGTTGGGCACGCCACCAATAATTGTCCTAAACTCCCTCATCTCAAATATGTGGTTGCCGACACTTTTCTTGACTTTAACATCCCAGAGGTCCATGTTACCTTTCCTAATTCATCCAACAAAAACATATCATTACGCATGAATCACCCATGTACGTTATGTGATCATTTTGGCCACTCACCATTGTCCTCATCTTGAATATTTACATAATACCCATCAAGCACTTCGTGAAATAGAGGTCACTCGTAGCGAACCCACCACTTCTATACTTGAAAATTCTGGAACCATTATTGAACTAGAATAGGAACCACACATTGTGATCCCTAAACTAATATCTATGTACCAATTTATATCTTCCCTCATAATGATGTGCCTTATGAGGTAGAGAGTCATCTCATCCTAGGTTGTTTTCTAGCTAGTTTTTTAACATATTATTTAGTGTCCCACGTGGATTCAAAATATCAAAGGAACTCATGCTTGGCTCCAAGGGATGAAAACTATCTTCTTTTTCCTAAGGTAAGCCAATGATGAGCCTTATTATGTTGAAAATGGCACCAAGAAAGATTCTAATTTAATATTCCCTTGAATAATATTAGAATTAAATTTCAATTCCACATCTCATGACAAATTGTACAAGTTAACTAAGTTATTTTGACTTATTTAGTTCAGTTAATTCGAGGTGATGGTATAACTTGAGTCATGTAAAGTGTTTCCTAATTTTTAGGAGCCCTGGCTAATTTTATTTTGAGTGGTAATTAATTAATTCAGTCTATCTGAGTTAAATTCAGTTTAACTAGTTCCAACTATTGGAGGAACTAGTGGAAGGCCAAAGTATGGAAGTGGAACTTGAACCACACTCTGTGACCAACCAGATAACTGATAGATCAACCATAAATAACTTATGTATGTGTGAACTACAAGTTACCCAACTGAGATTGGAATTGAAGGGCAGTGTACTATCAGTTGTATAATCATCCAAATTGTACATGTGGTGCATGTAGTCAGAGGAAGGCCCTACATGGATTTTTCAACATTGGATGGGGATTTCCCTAATTAATAGTGGCTAATTACCTAAGGAAATAGTGCAAGGAAATAGGGACTTAGGCGAGCCAAAATTTGGTTAAGTATTGGTATAGGCTTGTCTAGGAAGCAGTGAGACAGATAGAGATAATGCAGAGGTTTCTCAGACTTGAGAAAAGAATTGTAATATTCTTATATTTTCTAACTAATGAAATATATAGATAGCTAGGTTTTTAGCTTTGGATTTACCCAGGAAATCATTATGTAATGTGTTAATTGGCATATTTCTCATGTATGCTTCATGATTTCACGATCGTTTAAATTGGTTTCTACAATTGGTAGAGTAGATTCAAGTATATTATTTTAGCACATTACAATTAGCAGTTTGAATCTACAAGGAATTTGTACATGGTATCAGAGTTGAAATCACTATAGAAGAGAAGAATACAAGTTTTTTCTATGCAAGTGAATCGAATTTCAGATTCATTCTTCAGTATTAGCGAGATGTCATTCTATGGATTGAGACTTGAATATTCCATTGAGGGAAACTAAAAACACATATCCTAGAAGGACATGATGGAAGTAGCATTGGAAGATAATGAGCTGAAGGAGTTCATAGACAATTATATTCCTAAACCTCCACCAACCGATGCTCAATATTTAACGACCTGGAAGAAGAATGTAGAAAAGTCGAGAAGGATCCTACTCAAAGGACTTCAAGAACATATTGTCTCAAACCTCCATAGAAAGGAAACTTAATATGCAATGTGTAAGGCCTTGACAAACTTGTTTCAAAAAAAAAGTGACTATAGGAAGCTGGCCCTTAAGGACAAGCACAGGAAAATCAAGATGGAGAAGAGAGAAACAATACCAAAGTAGTTGACCAAGTTCACCAAATGTCAGGATGATCTTGGAAGTGTTGGTGTTACAGTTTCAAAAGATGATCTAGTGAGCCTATAACTTATATACCTTCCCAAGAGTTGACACAACTACCGAGATTCGATAAATGGGAAGGAGAAGCTACCAGAGTGGGAGCGTTTGTGGTATGACTTGATCCAAGAAGAGATTCGACGGAACACCGAAGATGGATCCTCATCCAAGCATGATGATGAGGAAAATTGTGCCTTGGGTAGAAAGGAAAATAAAGGGAAAGGGAAGTCATCCCATCAAATCATATTCTAGTCATTTAGGAAAGAAGAAGTACTTGTTGAAGATTAAATGTTTTCACTGTCACGATCTAGGACACTATGCCATTAAGTGTCTTCACAAGCAGGCTGACAAGAAGCCCTGAGGAGGAGTGGTAGGTGAAGCTCTTGATTCAAAATTCAAGTTGGATTTCACCCTAATCGCATGCATGCTGACCTCAATGATGGGTGGTGTGTGGTACCTGGATAGGGAGCCTCATTCCATATGACCGAAAAAAAAACAATTCTTCAACGACTTGGACGAGAAGGATCTCCAGATGGACATGGAGATGGGAGATTATGGAAGGTATAGCACGACTGACATAAGTACTATTACTTTTCAGAGGGATTCTGGTTCTCCTCTCACATTGAAATATGTCATGTATGTTCCGAGTTTGAAGAAGAGTTTAGTTTCAGTTGCTATGTTGGAAGGCTTTGTCTACTATGTGATATTTAGCAAAGGAAAGGTGTTCCTTCATCACATAGACATGGGACAGGTCAAGAAGATTGGGGTTCAGGTAAAGAACCTCTACAAATTGGATGTAGAATATTGTGTTGCTTTGAGCATGAAAGCATAGAAGGTGCAGAGCCAAGACATCAGTGAGTTATGGCATTGGGCCATCTACACCACAGAGATTTGAAGATCATGCAACATAATTCTACAATACTTCCCAAGGGTGCTCTAGATAAGTGTGATACATGAAAAGGGTGTACATTATGGAAGTACACCAAAGTCACCTTTCATGATAAGGACAGTCTAGCGCAAGTGATCCTTGTAAGAGGTCACTCATATGTGTGTGGACCATTATCGATAGCCTCCATGGAAAATAACATGTATTATGTGATTTTTGTAGATGATTTCTCAGCAAGTGTTGGATATTCTTCATGTATAAGAAAGACTAGATGTTATCAAAAAAATTTGAGTCCAAATAAATTTTGTGAGTCTCAACAGCGACAATAGTGGAGAATATGTGTCGAATGAATTCAAGAACTTTTGTGCATCACAAGGCATTTGACAAGAATTAATAACACCCCATAAACCACACCATAATGGAGTTGTGAAAAGGAATAATATAAGCATTATGGGATATCCATGGGAGATTTTACATGATCAGGGCCAATCGTTGCACTTGTGAACAGAAGCATGCAACATAATGGTATATTTGTAGAACATGAGTCCTCCTCAGATTCTCGGGATGAGTACACCATGGGAATATTTTTCAGGTAAGAAACCAGATGTGGTGAACTTTAGAATGTTTTTTTCATCAGTTTATTGTCATGTTTCCAAGGATGCATGGAAAAATATAGAACCAAAATCTCACTTGGGAATATGTGTGGGGTACACTGATACACCTCACAACTATCGAGTGTACCTTCCATCTCACGGGATGAAATTATTTCGTAGATATGTGAAATTCGATGAAGAGAAGGCCACGAGAATTTCCCTTGAGAGGGAGTTTTAGTTGCATGGATATGTGGAGCTTTTAGCTCCAAAGGAAGAATATCATATTGATGTGGAGCAGCCACATGCAGAGGAGAAGAGAGTGGAAGCACCCACTCATGCAGATACATCGAGAGATGGAAGGAAGTGCCCCAGATAGGCTGATATGTTTAAGCATGATGCTAGAGAGAATGTGGGAGCCCCCACATCACAACGCAGTAGAGGAGATCACTAGATCTGTACACTGGCTACATGGATCTTATGAGAGAGAATGTAGAGAGTGATCCATCCTCATTCGAGGAAACAGTGTAGCAACCAATATGGGTTTATGCCATGGTAGAGGAGTATGACTCCATTATTAGGAATAATGCATCGAAAGTTGTCTTGAGACCAAAGGACAAGTCTGTTGTAGGATTTAGGTGGATCTACAAGGTGAAGCAAGCAGCAGATGTGAGTGTCGAGAAACACAAGGCTATATTTGTGGCCAAGGGTTTCTCTAAGGTGGAGGGAATTGATTAAGAGGATAAGGCACTTGTTGGATGTGAATTAAATAAGAAAAAAATACAATAAAATGGTATTTTTATTTTCCTCTAAAATAAGTTACCCTTATGGTTGATGTCATCATCCTGAATCATGTTAGTTATTTCAAATTTGATGCTCATAGTGCATTTCTTGTTTTAAGGCCTATCTTTTATCTCATAATTCCTCTCATGGGCTATGCACCATATATGCAAATTACAAAATTCCAATCCCAAATAAAAATTATATTAAGATTGTGACAAGGAAAACAAACAACTTCAGTAGGTCATCCTAATTCACTTTTGATGGATTACAATGAATGGATTTCACTCTATAGCTTTATCCAATATGCTACAAGACAAATAGATATAGGGCCACTGCATGGTGGATGGGAAATTTATCAAAGTGAAAAATGTCCTTGAATTAATGATCATTATGAAGCTATTAAATTAAGTAATCCTTACTACATTATTTTATAACATTGTAGATTCATAATTTCCTCCCCCAAAGAACTTATCATCATAATTTAAAGAAGTAAAAGCACTCAAATAAATACATGAAATAAGAATACTATTGAAAATGAAAGTAAATTAACAACTAATCTCTTATGTATAAGTCTAACTAGATTCACAACAAAAATTCTAAAGATAGAAAATCCAATGAAAGTAGGGTTCCTATATCCTTCCCTTTAATGGGTCCTACTCAAGGAAACTCCTAGAACCTTAGAAATTCTTAAAGGAAAAAAAAAAATTAATAATTCTACTCTTTCTAATTAAAAATTTTCATATAACAAGGAGGAAAAAAACTCTACCTCTCTAGTACAATTCAATCCAATATTTACAAAAAAAATTGGAAACGGAAATGATAACTTGACTATGTGAATTTTATCATCAAAGTCTCCATTTATATTTGAAGTGGTGAAAAGATTTATAAATAACGCAATCAATCAAACGTTTGATTAATGACTGATGTCCTCTAATTGCCACTTTTTTAACATGGTTGAATTAAGAAGGCTACTCTCCCTCCACTAATTCAAATTCCAATATGAAGTAGGTTGAACTATCTAAAGAGTTTATTGCTACCTCACAGTGCTAACACTCTTGAAATTCATTAGGGTAAAAAATACATTATATATCTCACCAACTTAGGTGATTGGTATGTGGTGAGTAATTGAAGAGAACTAATGGTATGAGGGTCGAATCCACTTCTCAAGTTTCTTAATCAATGTTGCACTAATTCCCCATGTGTAAAACCATATTTCTAAACAAATGCAGCCACATAATCAATCTTTGAAACACTTAAGGTACTAGGAATATATAATCTCCATTTCATATTAAGCAAATTGTGCTCCTTTAGATAAGCATAAGTAAAAAACATCTAATTTAGTCATTCAAAAAAATTAATGTCTAGAAACATCTTGAGTTCATAAGGGGAAATGTAGAAAAATTAAGTTAAACGGATGGGAAACAAAATCATGACAATGTGAGGTCCCATCACATGTCCTATCATAAAAAAATTAGGTCTATGTAAATATTATATAACATATTGTTCATGTGACTTTATGTAGTGATTTGATTCAAAAAATATTGGTAAATATAAAATTGAAATCATTGATCAACATCCCTTCATTATATAATAAAAAATAGAAACAATGTTTAAGGAGTGATCAAGGATAAGAAACTTGAAGCTATTCAGCTACCATACTTGCATTCAAGTTGTCCACAATTCCCATGAATAAATTGTAGGCCTCTTTTAGGGATATATCTATTATATTGTTCAATTTTCTATAAATGTGATTATAATAAATAATGGTAAACCTTTCTTCCATTATTTTGACTACTTAAATATTGGTGCCAATAAAAAAAACATTCCATCCTATAGAAATCATTCATCTATTCGAAAACTACCTTTGAATCTCCCATTAGTTGTTGATTTATGATGTTATGATCTCCAATAATTTTGTAAGGAAATTTAGAGCCATTGGTGCTATAGTGTTGTTTGAACTAGAATCCAAGTATGACCTAATCTTTATGAAATAAGTAGTATAAAGGAGTAGTATACCCCATAGCCCCACATAGAGGTGAATTACCTTGACTTGCTCCATAAACATAGCCCGATGCACTAGATTATCAATGACCACCTTAGTGGCATGCATTAGTTTTTACACTTTAAACAAATTATCGAGCCCTTTGAAAACAAAACATATTTGAATGACACATTAAAAGGATGTATTTATCTTTGAAAATCATTAAGTTTCTAACAAACTAAATTCTCTAACTAGTCACCAATGACAATGTTATGAGAGGTTTTTGATTTTATTTTTTCAAACCAATTTTTTAAATGAGGGTTAATATGATTTTTTTTTTGTGAAAAAACAGTAATTTTTTATTATTATAATGAAAACATTACATTTTTTTATGCATATTTGTGAATTCTGAATATCATGAGTATTAAAAAAATTGTTAATGTTAGGTATAAACATGCCCATGTTCATACAGACCAAGTCTTTGTACTATGTACATAAATAGACATGTAAAGTACCATATTCAGCTTCATATACATGAACATCAACCTTCCTTAGTCATGAGAAAACAAAAAATAAATAGCATTTCTTCCAGTTACTAATCTCATTGTAACCCATCTATAAATGGCTTATGATAATACTCTTGTGTGTATTTTCCTAGTTGTTCAAAGATCTTTCGAATTCCCATAGCTTGAGTAGCTCCTTCATTAGATAAAGAGTTTATGGTTGTGTTGTGTTCCCTGTAAATGTGACAATAAAAAAATATGAGCAAATACACTTTATATGTAGAATATATTATAAACTAGGAAGCAAGGTGTTATTGTGGCATATTTGAGTCTCATTGAACCAATTTATGACAACCAATGAGTCTCCAAAAATATGTAAGGAATAACAATAATTTTCAATAGAAAATAGTAAGAGGAACTTTAGAGCTAGAAGCTTCACAAAGTTATTTGATCCTCTTCCAAAACCAATTTGAAGTTTGAATGAGTGATGTTCCTAAATATATAGGACTACTCCTCCCCCACAATCGCTACTAGTGATGCATTCCCCATAGAAATAAGCCAAAGGAGAGGAAGTATTGATTATTTTAGTTGAAATGTTTCGAGGAGCATGGGAAGAACCCAAGGAAAGTTCAAGTAAAAAGGGGAAAATAGAAATGCTCTGAGTAGCCACCCTATCAGAGGATGATAGCTTGTCCTACAAAATAAACTTGTTTTGGCAATCCAAATCCCCAAAAAATAAGTGGGGGAATATTCCTAAACTTCTTTACACCTATCTGCTCCCACCAAAATTTCCATGCTTTAGGAAAATACCCCTAGATAGTTCCAATGTCAATCTAATTGCTGCAATCTTCAATGTAATCTCTAAGCCACACATGCAATATATTTAGGGAAGTTGTATAGTTTTTCCACTGCTCGTCAAAAGAATCATGGATATTCAACTGTATTGCACCAACCCAACCTTGAGCTCAAATGAATGTGTGTGTATTATCTGCCACCTGGTTAAGAGTTACCCTTCCATTCCTATTGAGTAATTTTAGCAAATCACTTGGAAGATGATAATTTTCCCCACAAACAACTCATGGATCAACACCAATCCTCATATTTTCCTCATTAACTATCTTCCAAGAAAGTCCTCCATGATTGAAACGTTTGATTTTTTCTTATCCAGGGAACAAACCCATTCTTTGATAAAACTAGGATATATATACTTCATGTGAACAACTATAGCCCAAATTATGTTTGATGATAACAACCTCCATCCCACTTTCGCATCTATTATTTTGCAAATAAGGGAATGGTTTTTATACCCCGACAATTGCAAGCTTTGGGCACTGTATTTTTCTCCCATCACACCCATGGAAGCACTAATTCATCTTTTGAACCTACCCATAAAAAGCGAGAGAATTGTTTGCACACATTATTGAGAACACCTTTCAGAATCTAAGATGAGGACATCCAATATATAGGGATGGCTTCAAGAATAGATTTGATGAGAACCAATATACCTACTCTTAATAACCATATGAAGCTCCACACCTTTAACCTTTTTTTTTGTTTTCGCAATTAACCATTTCAAGTCTCCCTTCCTATAATCATTTGGTTTTAGATGAAGCCCTAAGTACTTAAGACCATCATCAAATGTGTTAATATGAAAGGTAAAGATATATTATACATTTCTTGTTTCATCAATGGAAAGGGAAAAAGGGAAGAGGGTATATTTTGTAATATTTACTTGCATTCCAGTAGCTTTCTAGAAGAGGAGAAGATTTTCTTTAATGGATGTTATATCATCTCTATAGCCATCACTAAAAAATAATATATTATCAACAAATAGTAATTGGTTAATCTTTAAACCTTCAGATACAACAACACCCTTTAGGTCCCCCCCTTATTTTAGCCTCTAAATGAATCCTACTAAGACCTTCATCCACTAGGAGGGACAATAAAGGGGATAATGGACATCATTGGAAAATCCCATGTTTTGCATGAAAAAAGGTTAAGGATGATCCATTAAATACAACCACAAAAGAGACAGACATTATACAACTCATAATCCAATTGATGAAGTGGGCCTCAAAACCGAAGTGAATAAGAATTAAGCATATAAATATCCAATTGACCCTATCATATGCCTTAGATATGTGAATTTTCATCACCATACCTTTCAGCTTCCTAGTTTTTCAGCTATGAATACCTTCTTGAGATACTCCAATCACTTCATGCATCTAGTTCCCTTCCAGAAACGTGAATTTTTCCTTGGACACATTTTTGGAAAGAATAATTTTGATCATTTATGCAATGATTTTCATAATTACTTTGTATATATAGCTTCATATGGATATTGGATTGAAATCATCAAATTATTGAGGTTCATCTAATTTGAGGATGAGAGAAATAAAGGTTGAGTTAAAATATTCTAACTTTCTTCCATTTTGTTAGGATTCCTAAACCACTCTTAATAGATCTTCACTCAAGATGTCATAAAGACCTAGAAAAATTTCTACAAACTATCCATCTGGGCCAGGGCTCTTATATTTCTAGAAAATGTGAAGGACCCCTTGTAATTCACCTTAAGTAATTAAATTCATTAATCACTAATTATCTTCATTAATAGTAAATAGGGTAAAAGAATATGCCAAAAGAATAACTTCCACAATGGAGGCTCCTTGGGGAGCTTTGTACAATTTTTTTAAGTGTCTCTTCCCCAGAATGGCTAACTCTTCAAAAGAGGTAGCTTTACCCTCTTCTAGATCATTCAATTCCCAAATGGTATTATGAACTTTTCGAACTTTTACAAAATGTTGAAAAATATATTGTGTTATCATTTCAACTCTTTAACCAAACAACTCTACCTTTTATCCTCTAGAACTCCTTCTCTTCCAAGATTCTTCTTTTGATTTCCCATAGCTGAAAAAAAAAAATTGTTTGGATTCATCATACACATACCCCCCTCCCTCCAACAGGATCCTCCAGGCTGAGTCAACTCTTCCCCCACCAATTTAATTTCCTAATATTCCCTTAGTTTCTTGTAGATGGACCACTAGAGGGCAGATCTTTTAACTCTCTTCATATTTTCTAGAAATTGGGCAGAAATTTAGGGACCCCCGGTCTCGTATTGCCTTAAAGGGATTGTTATTTTATGCATTTCCCCTTTGGATTCCAAAAAATTGGGATGATGATCAAATTTACCGTCATTCCTTATCCATTACCTAAAAAAAGTGACCTTGTCCATCAAATTTTCTACCACAAGGAAACGATCAAGGCGTTTTGTGATCCTCACCTTCCCTCATCGTTTGTTTCTTTATTAAGAATTTCCTTTGATCAAGTCCACATCAATAATATTGTGCCTCACAAGGATGTGTGTGAAGTAATTAGAAAGGGATTCAATCCTAGCATGAGTACTCTAGACTTCAAAAGCCCCAATAGAGAAATTAAGGTCCCCAAAAACTACCAAATTTTCATCTAATATAAATGATTCCCTCATTAGCTAATCCCATAAGAGGACCTGATCTTAACAGGGGCCATAGATGTTTACTACTTAGGAGGCCATCTCAAACTCAGAAGAAAAAATATCCATGCCTAGAACCAATTATTATCCCCAAGATCCATTTACTTTGATGGTTTTTAGATTGAACTCGATATCTAGCACCCCATATCTTTCCCTCGCATCCAAACATATGAATTTCTAACCTGGGAAAATAGTATCCAACACTTAGGTAATCTTTCCCCCTGCTAAAGTTTCCTAAAGAAATATAATTTCTGGATTCTCATAAAGTACCAGTCTTCACAATGTTATATTTTTAGACAAGCTAGCCAAGCCCCAACAGTTAAAATATAGAAAAATCGTGAGTTTAACCTCACAAGGGCTCACACTGCTTTGAGCACCCCGTATATCAATATTTATTTTGCAGATACATCATCTTTTCATGCTTTTAATTGAGCTTTGGATTGGTGGTATTTTATCTCCAGCAATCAACCACCACTCTTGGCTAGGGAGGAGCAGCCAAGACAACCAATGAAAGTAATAAGATCCATATTTAAGTGTTTAGTACAAATATTTTAGTGGTATATGGATTCGAAGGATTCTTCCTGCATATAGGGTAGGGAGACCTTCAAGGAAGGGCATGTAAGGTTTACATGGGGACAAGGGAAAGTTACAACCACAATCAAGGACAGAAGGAGGAGACATCATCAGGGAAATTAGGGAGAGAAGAAAGGCAAGAACCCATGTCTAGACTATTAAAATGGTTAATTAAATTGATAATTGAATGAGGGGGATAGGTATTACCCAGAGGGGTGATCACTTGAGAGGTTGGATCACTAGCCAAATCATTGTCTTGTAGTCCCATTTCCATCACTAGATTTCCATGACCATCAAAAACCTTAGGTAACGTGCCATTTGACAATGGAACTATGAAATATGGGTACTGCAATTGAGTTGTGGGCATCAACTCCCAATATTCTATCTTCAAGTCCATTTTTCTACCCAACCGTGAAGCCCCTGAACCTTTCTTTCCATCAAAAGGGAGATAAAATTATTTCATTTTGTGCCCGTGTTGATGACACCTTTGAAACTTGAAGGGAATCCCTTCATAGTCTATCATTTTCAATGGGAAATTCCCTAGTAACACAAATCCAATTCAACATATTATCCCTCGTGAGGATCAAATTTAAATAGCACTCATGCCAAAGACATATTACCAGATGTAATGAACGACATATCTCCTTTCAGAAGCACCAAAATTACTTGTTCCTAATCGCCCGAAAAACATCCAATGACCAATATTGTCGGGGGGAAACAAGAAATATTACCTAAATGGGGGAATTTTCTAGTCTCCCATGACTTATCAAAAATGGGGTTCGACCAATTCATCAGAACTGGCATTAAATCAATACTCCATTTTTTTCCAATGCCCAAGTTGCAACTTTTATCATTCCAAATTGTAGCATAAACCAACCCTAAGCCAGGATACCACATCCAATGTTTTTCCTTCATCCTTGCTAACCCAGTCAGATAGAAAGTTAGTGGAGAAACGTCGCCCCCTGGCTCTCCCTACCACCACCATAGTCATCACTTACATCGTCTATGCATCCTCACCTAGAAACATATTTTGATCTTCGCATATAATTTTTATGTGTTGACCCATCTTTCTCTTCTTCACTATACTCTTAAGGCTTCTATTAGCTTCTTCGACTCACCACTTTTTTCTGAGTGCCTACATTCCCCACCAGCATATTCTAGCTCAATTTAGCTCTCACCTCTAGAAATTTCCTCCAAAAAACCCATCAAAATTCTTCATAAAGGGGCATCCTCCAAACTTGGGCCAATACCTCCATTAATTCCTGCACCCAATGCCTCATCTTGAAATCCTTCATTCTGGATGAATTCAAGACCTAGAGGAATAACATCTGCTAATTGTTCTTTCTCAAGCCCTAACTGTCCACTTGAAGCTTGGCCAATGTACAGTTCGTTGGATGCTAGAAGGGAAAATCCTTGCTCATTACAAAGGAAATAACCTAGGGTCATCTCCTTCAACTCACTAAGAGATCCTATCACCAAAGCAACCCCCCAAAGCTACTCATTTTTACATTGCCAAGGAGGAACCGACTAGTCCCCTTCCAAGGCCTAAAATCAAAGTTGATTCATGTCCTTATCCCCCATTGATAATGTGTTAGTTGTGTCCCAGTCCTTCACAAGGTGTAATCGAGTTGGAGCCTCATTCCAAATCAAAGCATAATCACTAGCATTGTAAGAATAATTCACCAAATATTCCATAGGACTAAATGGGATAAGGTATTCTAACAACTAGAAACCGATCTTGCGAGTTGACTGCTAGAGAAAAAAATAACTCCTAACAAAGCTACCTTTTCATAAATTGTCGAGGTTCGCTAATCGCAAACCTTCTCACGATTCTTCATTTTTGTTTTTATTAAGTGATTCAGTTAATGTGAGTTTTTATTTGCCACTTTAATCATATTTTCTCTTTAACTAAATTTAAATAAAAATATATACATAGGCTCTTTTATACAAAGAAAAGTTAGTTGCAATTAGATCCACTAGCACTGACGAAAAATAAAATTATGGAGATTGAGAAACCAAAATAGACCGCTAATTTATCTAGTGCTCATTAGGAAAAAACAATAACACCAAAGTTTCCATAACATATAACATTTAAACATTGATGATAACAACATCATAATGAGAATCAACCCAACATTAAGTGGTGGATAATCATGGTCCTTAGGGATGGGATCCTATAATAGGTTCATCATCCATTATAATCCACTGCCATTCATCATCATGAATTTGGTCGTCGCTATTATACATTTCTAACCTTCCTCAATCATCAATTTTGTAATGAAGCCCTATAACACACTTCAAAAAAAATGTGTTACCTAAAATTCAGTTTTCAAATAGTAGTTCAAAGGTTTATGATTAAACTCTGTGTTACAATATTATTGGTTGACTATCTATTTATTTTTGTAATGGTTACATTATACCTTGATCTCTAGCCTTAACATAAAGATTTTTTTTTTCTTATATAAAGTATTTTCTTTAAAAAAAATCTTACATAAGCTTCATCCAAAATTTGTGTGACCCAAATTCTATACTACAATACCATGGGAATTACTCATTTTATTTTGTTTATCTAAACAAAGTTTTTAACCCACCTTAAATCATCGTATATAAATGAATATTCAAGGGATATAAATATTTTTTACCTCTTTTTAATTATCCTCATATGCATATGTAACTCTTTACTTATTCCCCCTCATAGTCATTTCCCCCAAGATTTGTGTTGCCCAAATTCTATAGTACAATACCATGGGACTTACTCATTTTATTTTGTTTATCTAAATAGGGTTTTTAACCCACCTTAAATCATCGTATATAAATGCATATTCAAGCTATGTAAATAGGTTTTACCCCTATTTAATTATCTTCATATGTATATGTAACTCTTTACTTATTCCTCCCCATAGTCATTTCCCCTTTTTGTTATATATTTGATATATAATATACCTAAATATTGAAAATGTAGTTTATAATATTATTACCACAACGTGGTGAGTCAAACCGAGGCTTTATCCCAATGAAACCTTGTATTATTATGTATTGTCAACGTACAACATGAATTTTGATTGCAATTCAAATTTGTTTTTATTTAATGTTTGAGACAACATTTGATTATAACATGTGGACTGAACCTGGTTATGTGGAGCCATTCTATTGGTTTAGAATGCGACTATCCACATGGCTTCACATGACTACACTCTGTAACACGTGGAATTCCAATTGAAGGCTATGACTTTATCTTCTTGAGCCAATGGTGATTAATGTCAAGACTTGGGTTTTGATCCAATTATGCTAGATTCAGAATTAATGATAATTCATGTTCTCTTCCAGACTTAAACTCCTCACCTGTGACAGAGCTACATCGCAAATAATCTCATGTGTATGGGTAAGTTGTGGATTACGAAATCATGATTAGGGTTTCCCAATTTATTCTTATGTTACTTAAAGGGGTTGTTAAACTAATCTTTCTTTTTATTTTGTTTGGTTTTTACAAGATTGATATGGAAAATATTGAGAACTCTGCTCGGCCTTTGTTAATAGCGAAAATAATCCTCCATTACTTGTTTTCTTAATTCTTACTTAAATCTGTTACGGATGTTGGTTCTCCTCGTCCCAGTTCTCCTTCAGGTGAACTTTTTATATATATTTTTTCATCTCTGTGTGTATAGCACTTTTGGGCTCAGTTAAATGACATGGTTTTTTATTTAATCTTCCTTGTTCTTGGTGGAATTTTTCTCTGGGTAGAGGCACATATCTTGATAGAAGTGTCTAATTTATATTTTCTTTTTTTTCCTTTTTAATTTTTGGTTGAAACATTGTAAATTTTGAAATTAGAGCTATAAATTCAAAAAGGAACTTTTAGCAAAAAACACTCCAAAAAAACATGAAAAACAACCTAAAAACAAAAAATGTAGATGCTGAAATGTTGGAATAAAAATGAACATCTGAATGAAAGAATCAGTATTCCAGAAGTAGTTTCTTTTTTAAATGCTAAAAATATGACGACTTTAAAATCTTAGCCTAAGACAACTTGACACATCGCAATAAAAATTTAAAAGGAAACCATCAAATTGACACACTGTGTAGGCAAACTCGACCTATTGTAATGAAAACTTAAATGTCAACCATGAAATTGACACATTGTGCAGGCGAACTCGATCTAAACAACGGAAATTTTAAAATCAACAATCAAATTGACACATAATGAGAATGAGTTACTAGTCTGGCATAAACACTTTAGGAAAAAATAAAATAAAACAAAACAATAAATAAATATATAAAAATGAAAAAATATAAAAGAAATTAGTAGAAATTCTTTCGGTAATAATCACATGCAAAAGAACGTGGTCGACGCATTTCGAACCAACCAGTGTGGTTCATCATCAGGACTATGCGAGAGATCAGATCCATAAATAGATGTAGAAATGACTTAACTAGCCGTTAGGATAACAGCTAGTTTGACTTTGAAAAAGTAAATATTCCATTATTTATTTATTTATTTAATTTAATTTATTATTATTATTTTATTTATTTATAAAACCTTTAATATATTAATATAATGGTAAGTAATTTAACAAATCGTGGTGTATATA